>LR738710.1:597181058-597238472 GCA_902687465.1 Secale cereale
GGGGATGCTTCATAAAATGCAGTTCTCTTCTATATGAAAAGAAAATAAGATGAGAATGCCACTCTCAGAATGCGGTTCTCTTCTGTATGAAAAACCTGACAACTGAATGTCATTTTGAGAATGCAGTTCTCTTCGTCGTATAGAATCTGACATGAACGTGAATCAATACAGAATGCAGTTAGAAAAGAAAAAAATGTAGAGTCAGACTAGGATTCATGTACACTGCAGTGCGTGCGTGGTGCGTTTAAAGCTTGAAGTGCAGTAACCTTCGAGTACACAGTGCAGTGCGCTTAGTGCAAAAAAATGTAAAAAAAAACTTGGCTGCGTATATTTAAACTTGTGAATTTTGAAACTCGACGACAAACACGTTGAATTCGTCTTTGCGGTCCCATGTGATAAGGTGAGATGCAGTGTGGATGCGTATATTAAAAAAAAAACTTGGCTGCTACTCATATGAGAGAATGCAGTGCGCTGCGAACATGTTACAACTCACAAGGAGGAGTTGGCTGAAAGCTCCATTATGTACATATTTGACATTGTCACCATCTGCCACAAAAAAAAAACACAAAAACTAACTAGACCGGTATATACAAAAGCACACAGCATGGTGTTTACAGCTTTGCACATCGAGAACTACACACAGCGACCATACATTACTGTTTACATAAAGTTCTGGAGCACACACGAAAAAGACATCAACACACATAGAAAAAAGATCTGCTATCATCCTGCTCCTGCGAATGCAGTCTTGGAGAGAAGCCTCAGCTCGGCTTCTGAAGCATTGCAGTTCGTTTACGGGAAACGATTCCGCTTCTAAACCGATGCAGTTCCCTTACGGGAAACGATTCCGCTTCTGAAGCGATGCAGTTCGCTTACGGCGGACGATTCGGTTCGCCTGCCCTAAAATAAATGCGCCCACTATCGCCCGAAGCGCCGCGCCCCGCCCCTCCTCTATCCCGCCGGTTGCACGCCGCACGAACGCCACGATCATCACGAACCCACGATCGCCAACACAGTTGCGCGACAAGATCGTGGCCTCGGCAGAAGTTGCTGTCGCTCCCATTTAAATCCCGCGCTCCATAAACCAGACCGTCCGCACAAAACACACGACGCTGCGCCTTCCTCCTCCTCTTCCTCCTCTTTGCAGCAATGGGGTTCAGCAGGACCTACGACGACGTGCATGCGCACGGGAACACGAAGCTGAAGGTGATCTACACCACCGACGTCGCCGCCATGGCGACGTACGTCGAAGAGTTCAAGACAGTTCTCCAGCGGCGCCACCAGAAGATCGTCGTCATCGACATGGAGTACACACCCGACCACGAGAGGGCGGCCCTGGTTCAACTATCCATCGGCAAGTACCACCCAGTGCTTCTTTTCCAGGTATGTGGTACATTGGGCAAGAGATGCATCCCCTTCGACAGGTTCCTCGGCGACCCAAGGTAAGCAATTCTCTCTGCCGAGTACGTGTTGCAGTTCTATATGCCCATGTATGCAGTTTCGAAAGGTATAACTTGCGGTTCACTTTCCTTAGGTTCGAGTTCGCTGGCTTCGCCATCAAGCAGGACAAGGAGAAGCTCGCACGCTGCGACCTCCACATCCCCAACTTCGTCGACATCCAGACGAACTGGAGGGTGCCTGATGGAACGAAGCCACTGGACTCGCTTGGTGATGTAGCTGCTGCCATCGTCGACGATGAGTACGCAGACATGAAGATGAAGATGACAGACCACGACCACAGCCTGTGGACTTCGATCCTCAGCACCAAGCACATCGAGTATGCTGCCAAGGACGCCTACGCTGTGTTCGAGATATGGAACCGAATCACCACGATGAAGAAAGGCCTCGCGCGCGCTGAAACAGAGAAGACCAGGAAGCGCCCGAGGTCGTCCTGGAGGGGGTGGGGCAAGGGGGCATCAACTTCCACCTCCAACTCCAACGGGTGGAACTAGTGAAGCAGGACAGATGCTGAAAAGCCAAGGATTCCTGTCGGAAGTGCTCGATTAGTTTCCCTCTGCATATGTAGATTAGTTTGCTTTCGTTGTAGTTTTCTTTGGGACAATGTTTGCTTATGTTGCGTTAGTTTACTTGATGATGTACTATGTTAATTGTGAGCGCAGAACCGTGGTTTCTATCTATCAACTATATGCAGTTCTAAGTAGTCTGTTTTCAGTATGTATATTGCTTCAAAACTGCTGCTATAGCTAGGATACACATAAAAAACAAAACTATCAGAGCAGTTCACATAGAGTATTCTTTCACAAAACTGCTCCTATTAAAAAGGTTGATGCAGTCCTCTTTTATTAAATAAGAAAACTCTAGTTCCGTATGTGGGTTAAAAAAAAGGAAAAGCTCAGTGGGGGTTTCCAGTATGGATGTTCTTCAACTGCTGCTGCTGATAGGATGCACATGAAAAACTATATGTAAAAAAGCAGTTCACTTATACTCAGAATTCTCATAAGAAAATACACTAGAAGCCACGCAAAAAATGTCAAATTATTACAAAAAAAATGTCTCATGCTGCTGTTGCTCAAGCAAGACTGATCTAAAGCAAATTTAACTTGATTTCCAAACACTTTGCATGCCTATAAAACATAGCCATCACAACATCCCCAGCCTGAAGACTAGCTTCCTCCACAAATTCCTTCCAGCCATCTTTGAGAACCAAACAATCATGAGAGCCAACAGAATACATAACATCAACATCATGATATCCATTCTTGCTGACCAACACCAAATTAACACAGCTTTCTGATACCCTGACTAGACCAGAAGGGAATTTCTGCAAGCAAAACAACAAGAACAGAAAAAAAAATAAGAACAAATAAGAAAAAGATTACAATCTTTCAGAAACTAAATTGCTGCTACAATCTTCATAAAAATATATTGATGTCAACACATAATAATATTGACTAGAAAAAATTGTTGCTGCTCCTACAATGTTCATAATAAAACTTTTGTGTGAAAAAGCAGTTCACTTATACTTAGTGAAAAAAATATTTCTTCAGAAACTAATACTACTACAAAAATTCAGATAGTGTTAACTACAAACAACACATGAAAAAGAATATGCGAGAAATACATACCCATGAAACACTGACATCATCGTTAGTCATCTGATGGACGAATGGAGCCCGAAATCCAATACCTGAAGAATATAGAAGGGAACAGAGCGCGCTGTGCCGCTGCCTCTGGTTCAGAACCAAACCTTCGGAAAAAACGCATGTCTCCAGCATCGGCTCCAACCTTGCCAGGCAGCCGCACGCGCAATCCATTGCCAGGCGAAAAACAGATCTGTTTGGGAGAAAAACAGATCGAGGAAGAGTGGCGCCGCAAGGGATAAGGTGAGATGGGAGCCGCCAGGGATAAGGTGGGAGGGGATCCAATTGACCCACCAGTATATATATATGTAAAGGAAACAACATAAAAAAACGACAAATAAAGCAGTGCGGTTACATAACAATGTGCATTTCGCATTGCGTATTACTGCAGTCCACCGCGCTTGACCAAGCAAAAAAACTTATCAAACTAGCCCCCACACCCCCGTGGCTGTAATGCAGTTGATACAGGCTCGCATTGCATATTAATGCAGTTCGCCGCACTACAAAAATTCACCGCGCATTTGCATATTACTGCAGTCCACCGCTCTTGACCGCGATTCACAGACAAAAAACACAGCCTCAAATGCAGTTCTAACAACTATATAATGCAAAAAAATCTCAAAAAAAATCTCTGAGAAACGACCAGAGCCAGTGGCGCCGCAAAAAACATGGACAAAAAACTTAAATTCTTCAAAATTAACAACTTAATCCGCTCCAATTCATACGGATAGATCAAAAGGCAGTCAGTAATGGCCAAAAACAACAGAATATTACATACAAAACGCAACAATTTCGATCCGGACGGGGAAGAACAGAGAATAGACGTTTTTCCGCTAGAACAGAGAGATACTCGACAAATTATACTGAAATTTCAATCCTATTAGGAGATTAATCTGTCGCGGAATAACACAAACATCAACGCGATAATGGTAACACACTAGGACCACGCTACAAAAATAGAAATACGAACATCCAGCAGCAGGATGCGAAACTCCTTCACCAGTGGGAAGAACGCACGCAGATCCGCCAAAAATCAAAGGATTTCCGTCGTTTTCTCGCTGAATTCAGTGCTTAACCACATATAAAATCAGCGCACATACAAAATAAACCAGTAGAAATCGATCAAACTAGCCAGAAACGCTGCTCCATGCAGGTTTCCTGCTGCACCTCTATGTGGTTCGCAACAGAAGAAGGAAGCAGTGCGCATAGCTTTCCAATGCAGTTTTTCAATGCAGTTCAGAAGTGTTATGAGAATATTATTCTCATAATGTTATGAGAATAGACCGGCTGTATATATATATATATATATGGTTGCTCACCATTGAGGCGATCGCGGAGCGCTCTGCTCACGTCACATCCGCGCGCACTCTGCCAGCGGTTGGGCATGCGCACGATCACGTCGGGGGGGGGCATATGCATGCGGTTGCGCCGCGCGCGTTGCCACGCGATGCAATTATGTATGGCACGATGGGGTTACGCGCTGCAAATTAGAACTGGCATCAAGGGCTTGCCGATATTCCTGGCCGTCCGGCTACCCCTTTAATTCCCGCGGCCATTATAACCTTAGTCTCTTCAACCTTTCGATCGCGTCCCACAACACAACAAGCACACCACAATGACACATAGAGAGGGGATGTTCAGTGGCGCTCCAATGGAGTTCGGCGAGCATAGAGTGGAGACCCACGCGAGAGAGATGGGTCTCTTGGTGGTGTACACCATCGAGCCGGCCGTGGTGGATGACTACATCAACAGCGTTGAGCAGTTGCTTGCTGGAGACAAGTACAAGGTGGTTGGCATCGACCTCTAGTACGCCGCTGGTCGTCTTGGCATAGATCAGAAGGTTGTTGTCGCCCAGTTGTGTGTGCGCCATCATGTCCTCATCTGCCACTACTGCGTGGCCACAGAGCCTTGTGACCGTTTCAACAGGTTTGTCAACAGCACCAACTACAAGTTCGCCACGGTGGAAACCAAAGACGATGTAAATGCGCTCAGTGTTACGGGCTTGGCCTGCAAGAACCTTGTCGAAATTCGTGACCACTACAGGGTCGGGGGCAGCACGAAGAAGGACTCCCTGGTCGAACTCGCCTCGGCCATCATCTACCCTTACTACGAAAAGATGAAGCAGGATGCCCAGAGAACAAGTCCCCTATCCTGGCACAGGGCATGGATGCGGTAACTGGATGAACCCCACCTCAGGTTCGCGGCCAAGAGCATGTACACATGCTACGAGATGAACAGGCGGATCGTTGACATGAGGAAGTGCCTCGTTACCCAAATCGACAAGCCCGGATCGAGCCACAAGCAGAGCAAGCATCACAAGAAGTAGATGCTGATCAGATGGTCGTTTATGCTAGTTAAGCATGCATGTAATATATAGTTTACTTTATTGGTGTGTGGAAATGTCATGTGTGTAGTAGCCACCTATGTAATTATGCATGTAATAGTTTACTTTGGTGTGTGCAAATGCCATGGTTGTAGTAGCCACCTATTAAGTGGATGTTTATATATATATATGTTGTTGTTCTGTATGCAATCCCATCGCACAACACACACGTATTTTTAGCCGCAACCGTTTGTGTTATTATCTGTCTTCACACACATTTCTGATTACAAAGTTGTTTGCCGCGTATCATACACATATTGTTAATTTGAACTATTTATTTTCTCATGTCTCAACGCAAACAGTTCATCCGAGTGAACCACATGCCGTATATCGCACACACCTTCATCTGGCTGCCAGTTTCTTTTGTGTTGCCTAATCACAAACAGTTCATCCGAGTGAACCGTATGCTGTGTATCGTACATGCCTTCTTCTGGCTGCCCGTTTCTTTTATTCCTCCTCATCGCAAACACTTAATTCAACTGAACCATATGCCCTTCATCGCACACGCAACTAAAATCTGAACCATGTTTGATGCATCCGTCTTCGCAAAAGATTTACACATTTTTGACGGTTTTCATACACCACCATTTGCGATGATTGCATCACACACAGTTTCTCAAGGGGTCTCTAATCATAGTGTCAAATTAGCAGGAACCTACAGTAATGAAGGTTGTGCCCACGCATAACCTTCCCTCGTTGGAGGCACCTGCGAGAGGCATGACAATAAACCCAGTTAGGACCTTCCCAAAAAGGTAAGTCTGGCTGCGCTGGCCAGCTTGATTTGGTGGCACCATGACTCAGCCAACAATTGTTCAAGTTCATTATTATCCGGTTAAACTTGAATGCAATAAGCTGAGCCATAACAAAATAACCATATGCATCTACAATGCATGAGCATGATATCAACATAATCATGGGGGTGCAACATAATCAACGAGCATAACAACTACATTTAACCATTTATCCTGATGAGCATGGCATACTGATGAGCATGAATATCACAAGTAGATCACTACTCATAACATATCCAGACCACTAGCATCAACAATAAACACCATGCAAGAATGTATGAATAATGCTACCATGCAAGCATTTAGCCAACTAGATGAAAAGGGACATGTATAACGACGATACTCGGAACAAACGATAGTCATGCACCGAAGACCATCACCAACATTTACAGGTACTTCTACCAAGCATGACATACGGAAGTAATACTAGCAAGAATACATGATAACCAGGTGCATCCGAACATAGCATGAAGATATACACAGATCCATCAGCATAATCGAAACAGCGATAACAGTTGCAGACAATCAAGCACTTATTAAATTTTGAAGTAGAAAACCAAGGCTATTGCATGGCTATCATGCAAGTGGTTGTCGTGGCTTGCTTGGGGTAGAAGAATACACCGGGAAGAAGTGCGGTCAAGCCGCGCAAAGATTCACCAGAAAAGATTCTCTCTCAGAGGGGGCTAATTAAGTGCAAGGGCAAAATGGTCATTTTCAGAATGTGATAACATCATGAATATGATACCAATAGAACGGGTTCGATGAAATGAAAACGTGGGCTTTGGATTCACCTCGTTTGGAGTTAGGAGCAAAAAGATATGAGTGGTTGAAGATCAGGGGCTATTCTGTAAAAAAATCCCTCACAAACTAGTCCCTGGGCTGAAAAACAGAAAGCGCCTTCTGGAGAAATACGTTTCTGCATAGAGAAAGCATATTTTGAGTTGAATAAGAAATTAAGTAAACTTTCAGAAAAGGAAAATGTATTCTGTTCCAAACGAGCACCGAAGTACGCTTTCACTAACCGAAAATGTATCTAGGAAAACGTGTTTACACTTGTCTTAGGTGGCGGGGGCGGGGCCAACGCGGGTGCGGCTAACTAGCGGGGCCCGCGTGGAGGTGGGGCCTACCTGGCCCGTGATACTTCCATTTTGCATCATGCTTTTATATCGATATTTATTGCATTATGGGCTGTTGCTACACATTATGTCACAATACTTATGCCTTTTCTCTCTTATTTTACAAGGTTTACATGAAGAGGGTGAATGCCAGCACTTGGAATTCTGGGCTGGAAAAGGAGCAAATATTGGAGACCTATTCTGCACAACTCAAAAAGTCCTGAAACTCCACGAAAGTCAGTTTTGGAATATATAAAAAATATCGGGTGAAGAAAGCACCAGAGGGGGCCCACCCACCATCCACGAGGGTGGGCGGCGTGCCCTACCCCTCTGGGCGCGCCCCCCATCCTTGTGGGTCACATGGCAGCCCCCCGATGCCCATCTTCTGGTATAAGGTGTCTTCTACCCTGGAAAAAATAAGGAGCAAGCTTTCGGGACGAATCGCGGCCGTCTCGAGGCGGAACCTTGGCGGGACCAATCTAGGGCTCCGGTGGAGCTGTTCTGCTGGGGAAACATCCCTCTGGGAGGGGAAAATCGTCACCGTCGTCATCACCATCGATCCTCTCATCGGGAGGGGGTCAATCTCCATCAACATCTTCACCAGCACCATCTCCTCTCAAACCCTAGTTCATCTCTTGTATCCAATCTTTGTCCCAAAACCTCAGATTGGTACATGTGGGTTGCTAGTAGTGTTGATTACTCCTTGTAGTTGATGCTAGTTGGTTTATTCGGTGGAAGATCATATGTTCAGATCCTTTATGCATATAAATACCTCTCTGATTATGAACATGAATATGATTTGTGAGTAGTTACATTTGTTCCTGAGGACATGAGAGAAGTCTTGCTATAAGTAGTCATGTGAATTTGGTATTCATTCGATATTTTGATGAGATGTATGTTATCTTTCCTCTAGTAGTGTTATGTGAACGTCGACTACATGAAACTTCACCATTGTTTTGGCCTAGAGGAAAGAATTGGGAAGTAATAAGTAGATGATGGGTTGCTAGAGTGACAGAAGCTTAAACCCTAGTTTATGCATTGCTTCGTAAGGGGCTGATTTGGATCCATATGTTTCAGGCTATGGTTAGGTTTACCTTAATACTTCTTTTGTAGTTGCGGATGCTTGCATTAGAGGTTAACCATAAGTGGGAGGCTTGTCCAAGTAAGGGGAGCACCCAAGCATTAGCCGCTGATTTGGATCCACCCAGGACCGGCGGTCCAGTTCATCAGCGTACAACCGGATCTCTGTATGCAGATCAGAACCGCTCGGCCCCTCGTTATCCTCCGACACCGGCGGGTCACTATTCCAACCCCCTGGATAACATGATAGCAGCGACATCAAGGCTGGCGGCTTTGCCAGTTGAGGCAGAAACTCCGGTAGCAGTAGAAAGCCGGAGAGCTCACGAACTACTCTAGACGGCGCTATAGCAGCAGCAGGCTTATTCTTATAGTCGAGACCGGATTCATTCAACCCCCCGTCCAAGTACCAGCTACAGCAGACAGGTTGACTCGCCAGAGGTTTCAAGCGCAGAGCGACACCGTAACTCGCCTCGTGGACATAACCTGGCGCCGCATGACGCCAGAGCACAGGACGTGCCAGTTCACGCGGCCGATCATCAGCCTGCGCCATACTACCCGGCAACCTCAGTAGAAACAGGCATGACTTCCCGGGCTTGGGGTGTGTGACAACCCACAAGTGTAGGGGATCGCAACAGTTTTCGAGGGTAAAGTATTCAACCCAAATTTATTGATTCGACACAAGGGGAGCCAAAGAATACTCTTAAGTATTAGCCGCTGAGTTGTCAATTCAACCACACCTGGAAACTTAGTATATGCAGCAAGATAGTTTAGTAGCAAAGTAATATGATAGTGGCAGTAGCAGCAATAAAAGTAACAATAGTGTTTTTGTAGTTTTGTGATAATAGCAACGGAAAAGTAAATAAGCGACAAGCAATATAGGTAAAGATCGTAGGCATTGGATCGGTGATGGGAAATTATGTCGGATGCAATTCATCATGTAGAAGTTATAACCTAGGGTGACACAGAACTAGCTCTAGTTCATCAATGCAATGTAGGCATGTATTCCGAATATAGTCATACGTGCTTATGGAAAAGACCTTGCATGACATCTTTTGTCCTACCCTCCCGTGGCAGCGGGGTCCTATTGGAAACTAAGGGATATTAAGGCCTCTTTTTAATAGAGTACCGGGCCAAAGCATTAACACATACTGAATACATGAACTCCTCAAACTATGGTCATCACCGGGAGTGGTCCCGATTATTGTCACTTCGGGGTTGCCGGATCACAACACATAGTAGGTGACTATAGGCTTGCAAGATAGGATCAAGAACACACATATATTCATGAAAACATAATAGGTTCAGATCTGAAATCATGGCACTCGGGCCCTGGTGACAAGCATTAAGCATAGCAAAGTCATAGCAACATCAATCTTAGAACATAGTGGATACTAGGGATCAAACCCTAACAAAACTAACACGATTACATGATAGATCCCATCCAACCCAGCACCGTCCAGCAAGCCTACGATGGAATTACTCACACACGGTAGTGAGCATCATGGAATTAGTGATAGAGGAAGGTCGATGATGATGATGGCGACGATCTCCACTCTCCGGAGCCCCGAACGGACTCCAGATCAGCCCTCCCAAGAGAGATTAGGGCTTGGCGGCGGCTCTGTCTCGTGAAACGCGATAATTCCTTCTCCTTGATTTTTTTCTCCCCAAAACGGAAGATATAGGATCTCGGGATACGTCGGTGGAGCACCAGGGGGCCACGAGGCAGGGGGGCGCGCCCCCACCCTCGTGGGCTGGCCCAAGGCCCCCTGGTGTGGATCTTTGTGCAGTTATTTTTTATATTTTCCAAAATAATTCTTCGTTGATTTTCAGGCGATTCCAAGAACTTTTTATTTCTGCACAAAAACAACATCATGGCAATTCTGCTGAAAACAGCGTCAGTCCGGGTTAGTTCCATTCAAATCATGCAAGTTAGAGCCCAAAACAAGGGCAAAAGGGTTTGGAAAAGTAGATACGTTGGAGACGTATCAACTCCCCCAAGCTTAAACCTTTTCTTGTCCTCAAGCAATACAGTTGATAAACTTAAAGTGATAAAGAAAAACTTTGACAAACTTTGTTTGCTTTTGTTGTTGTAAATATGTAAGCTAGCATTCAGGTTTTCAACAAGGTCATGAACTAACCACATTCACAATAACTTTCAGGTCTCAAGACTACTCACATCAATGGCATAATCAACTAGCGAGCAATAATAATAAACCTCGGATGACAACACTTCTCAAAACAATCATGATATGATATAACAGGATGGTATCTCGCTAGCCGTTTCTAAGACCGCAAAACATAAATGCAGAGCACCTTTAAAGATCAAGGACTGACTAGACATTGTAATTCATGGTAAAAGAGATCCAGTCATGATCATACTCAATGCAAATTAATAGTAATACATGCAACGACAGAGGTGCTCTCCTACTGGTGCTCTTTGATAAGAGGATGATGACTTTGCATAAAAGTAAATAGATAGGCCCTTCGCAGAGGGAAGTAGGGATTTGTAGAGGTGCCAGAGCTCGATTTTTAAATAGAGGTGAATATCATTTTGAGTAGTATACTTTCATTGTCAACATAACAACCAGGAATCTCGATATCTCCCATGCTACGCACATTATAGGCGGTTCCCAAGCAGAATGGTAAAGTTTATACCCCCCAACCACCAACAAGCACACTCCACGGTTAGCCCGAAACAACGGGTACCATCCAAACCGGCAACAACCCTGGGGGAGTTTTGATTAATTATTATGATTTTGAGCATGGGACTGGGCATCCCGATTATGAGCCATTTTCTCATGAATGATGAGCGGAGTCCACTCATCGTGAGAATAACCCACCTAGCATGGAAGATATAGACAACCCTAGTTGATACATGAGCTGTTCGAGCATACAAAACAGAATTTCAATTGAAGGTTTAGAGTTTGGCACATGCAAATTTACTTGGAACGGCAGGTAAATACCGCATATAGGAAGGTATAGTGGACTCATGTGGAATAACTTTAGGGTTTATGGAAGTGGATGCACAAGCAGTATTCCCGCTTAGTATGGGTGAAGGCTAGAAAGAGACTGGGAAGCGACCAGCTAGAGAGCAACAACAGTCATGAACATGCATTAAAATTAATCAACAATGAATGCAAGCATGAGTAGGATATAAATCACCATGAACATAAATATCGTAGACGCTATGTTGATTTGTTTCAACTACATGCGTGAACATGTGCCAAGTCAGATCACTTAAATCATTCAAAGGAGGATACCACCCATCATACCACATCACAACCATTTTAATATCATGTTGGCATACAAGATAGACCATTATAAACTCTCAGCTAATTAAGCATGGCATAAGAAGCTATGATCTCTAATTGTCATTGCAAACATGTTTCATTCATAACAAGCTGAATCAAGAATGACGAGTAATCATATTTACAAAAACAAAAGAGGTCGAGTTCATACCAGCTTTTCTCATCTCAATTAGTTCATCATATATCACCCTTATTGCCTTTCACTCGCACGACCGAACAGTGTGGAAAATAATAATAGTGCACGTGCATTGGACTAAGCTGGAATCTGTAGACATTTAATACAAGAGAGAAGACAAGGTAATATGGCTCAAGGTTAAATCCACAACAAAGCATATGAGAGCCACTAAGCATTTTTATCATGGTCTTCTACTCTCAGCCCCTAAATAAAAGAAAAGAAACTATTTACACGGGAAAGCTCCCAACAAGCAAAAGAAGAACGGGAAATCTTTTTGGGTTTTCATTTAATTGCTACTACAGGCAAAGAAAGTAAACTAGCTAGAAGCTACAACTAATATTTTTTTTGGGGTTTTTCTAGCACACTAGAAAAAGATTAAGAACAACAAATTTAAGCTTAAGCATGGATGGTACAATGAAAGAGTGTGAGCACCGTCAACTAGAATAAGTGTGTGAACATGAATGTAAAGTCGATGAGAAACATGTACTCCCCCAAGCTTAGGCTTTTGGCCTAAGTTGGTCTATGGCCAGTACTGGCCTGACGGATATCCAAAGTTGTAGTTGGGGTCGTACTAAGACGCAGCAGATGCTGCATGCTGAGCTGTAGCTCGAAGGCGGGTTGCCTCCGTCATGTTATAATAAGCATTCGCCTCCTCCATAGTTATAGTGTATCTTGCTTTTTCCTGAAAGTTAAACAAAGTAGGGGCAGGAAGAACAATAGGGATGGCATGCTGCCTGTTAAAGATTAGTCGATATTTGAGAGTTTGATTATCCCACTCTATAAACCGGTGACTAGCCATAGCATGACAGTCTAAATAAACAGGAGGTAAATGTTCATCATTCGTGTGCACACACACACCAAGATAGCGGTCTATGCGAGTAGCATAGATCCCACCAAATAATTCTCCATGCAAACCCTTATGGTGTAGTCTACGTGCAACAATAGCTCCCAGATTATATTGCCTATCACCTAGTACGGCACACCTGAGAACACAAAGATCAGAGACACACATATGACAAGCCTCATCTTTACCGTTTATGCATCTACCAATAAAGAGAGCACGTAATGAATAGCAGGAAAATGTGTGCTCCCCGTGGTAGCTTGTGTAACGTCCCTGGATTCCCCCACTGTAATACTAGCTAGGAATTCTCTAAATTCATATTTGCGAGGATCACTCATACTGCCCCACTGTGGGAGCTTGCAGGCAACATTAAAATCCTCTGAATCTATGGTATAGGATTTATCATAAAGGTCAAACAGGACAGTGTGAGAATTACGTGAAGATGAAAATTTAAACCTTCTCACAAAGCTATCTGTTAAGCCACGGTATTGAGGACACTTATCTTGTATGAAGTCCTCGAGGTCAGCGTTGCGCACATATGCGTAAAATTCATCTTTGATGCCCGCTTGACCCATAAATTCATCTGACGGCCATTCAAAAGACAGCACATCAGCATCCCTCGGTGGTTCATCGTCCGGCTCAGGGAACGCGAGTCTTGGTTCTTGCTTCCTCGAAGGACCACCTTGGAAGTTTCTCCTAGACATTTTTCTGAAATTTTCTGAAATTTTTAGTAACTCACAATAAAAGTTAACCAAACTCAACAAGATTGATAGCAACAACTCCTATAAGTGCCTAGAGGCTATATCATGCATTAGAACTACTTGGGACCAAGAAAATTTGACATGCAAGCTCAAGAACAAGGTCACCACAACAGCATAAATTTGCAACAAATAAAGCACTAGAACAAAAACTAATTGGACAATGGAGGAGTCACATACCAAGGAAGAATCTCCCCAAACAGTTTGGTGTGTGGTGCTTTGAGCAAGGAGATCGAAAATGGCAGCAAAATGAGCTAGAACTCGGGTTTGAGCTGGTTGGGGATTTTTTGGGAGGAAGAAGAAGAGCATGGGTGAAAGGATAAGTGGAGGGGGCCACGTGGCCCACGAGGCAGGGGGCGCGCCCTGGGCAGGGGGCGCGCCCTCTGCCCTTGTGGCCACGTGCTGGCTCCCCTCGCTGTGTGTTGAGTGCCATATTTTCTTAAATATTCTAGAAAAAAAATCATATTTCATTTTCATGGCATTTGGACAACTTTTATTTTTGGGATATTTTTTAGGGATAATTAATTTCATGCCCCTAGTTGTGTCCCACTCGGCAGGTTTGCCCCTAGTTTTCGAAAACCCTCGATTTTGCCCAAGCCTGTCTGCTCCTCTTATCAATTTGCCCTTCCGTCACGTTTCCATCCAGTTAGTGTCGTTTGACTATGTGTTGACCGTCTATGGACTTTTCGCTGGACCATTTTGCCCCTCCTTTCTTACTCTCTCAGCACACACTTCCAAGTGGGACCATCACCGAAAAAACCATCCCATATCCTCTCTTCCTTCTCTCCCATCGGTCAAACCCTAGCCCCATATCCCATTTCACAGCGCAACCAGCCACGCCCCCGCCCGCGTGTGGGTCAATCCAGCCGAACTCGTCGGCGGCCAACCTCGTCGGAGTAACCACACAGGTCTAGTGAGCTCCTCCCCTCGGACAAGTCTCCTTGCTTTCTCCTCTGCTCACTCTCTAACCTCGCCTCGCTCTCTTTTCTCTTTAGTGAGGAACTGACGGTCGCTGCCATTCTTCACCACCACCAGAATGCCACTGCATCGTCCTGGGTTGCCGCCGCCGGTCATGGACTCTGGCCTCTAGATCCAGTCTATCCCTAACGGGATCCGCCCTCCGCCGCCCCGCTGGAGATCCCCAACTTCTGCTACTACCAACGCCATCTCCTACATCGAGCTCCAGATCCAGTCTGTCCTCGCCGGATCCGCCAACCGTCACCGTGCCAGAGATCCCCGACGTCCTCTACTTCCAGCGCCATCCCCTGCATCAAGCTGTTGCTCGACCTCATCCTCCTTCTTTCTTCTCACGATGAGGATTTCATGAGCTTCGGCTAGAGATCTGCAACGGTTGCGTCCCCGTTGACCCTCCTCCACACCAACATGGGCCAGCCTCCACTTATGTCTCCCTCCACCAATGTCTCCCGCTGGCCCAGATCCACAGCGCCCCGAGGAAGGCCCGCTGCCATAGATCTCGTCGGTGGCCAATTTAGGCGGCGACCGGGGACCTGCGGTGGCGAAAGATGGTGGAGGAGGGTGGCGCACGCCTACCCCGGGCCTCCTTCCATGCTGCAGTCGCGGTGCCCAAGCTCCCGACGAGCTTCGACACTGATTCCATAGGCACCGACGAGTTCATCCACATCCTACAAAGGCCGGCCTTTAAATTGTTGACCTAGCGCTTTTAACAGACGCAATGTAATTAGCTTGTACAGCTGGCAACTATGGACTGATGATTAAATATATTCGGTATGGGACAGACCGTAAGTAGGAGTACTTATTTGTGTTAATTACTGTTGTTTTAATTAGTTTATGCGGTGTTAATTATTGCATAAAAAAGTAATGCAAAATTGATATTATGTTTACAACATAGCAGTGTCCATTAGAGATATTTGGTCCATTGTGGGTCCCACATGATAGTGAGAGAGAGAGATGAGAGACGGATGTTTTGTGAGTGATGGGTCCCACTTGGAAGTGTCCACTGAGAGAGTGAGGAAGCAGGGGCAAAAAAGTCCAACGAAAAGTCCATAGACGGTCAACACACGGTCAAACGGCACGAACTGGATGGAAACGTGATGGAAGGGCAAAACCATAAGAGGAGCAAGCGTGCTTGGGCAAAATCGAGGGTTTTCGAAAACTAGGGGTAAACCTGCCGAGGGTGACCCAACTAGGGGTATAAAATCAATTATCCCTATTTTTTATTGCAAAAGATAAGTCTGGAAACAGACAAACAATGCTATTTTTGTTTTATTTAACCTAATTAACAGAAAGTAAAAGGAGGATATAGAAGGTTTGTGCTATCTAGATTCACCTATCCCATGTTCATCAAAAGGAATCCATTAACAAGGTTGATCGGGTCTTGTTAATAAACTCTTTCCGAGTAACATGAAACCAGAGAATTTTTGAATAACACTATGTTACCTCAACGGGGATATGTATGTCCCCAACAATAAGGATGTCATATGCCTTCTTGATAGTAGGAATAGGAAACTCAAAACCTCCAGTAGTAATAGTTGAAGTTTTTCCAATATAATTGATACTTGGACCTGAGGTTGTTTCCTCGGAAAGTGTACCGTATGCTCATTACCATTGACATGAAAAGTTACATTTCCTTTGTTGCAATCAATAACAGCCCCTGCAGTATTCAGAAAGGGTCTTCCAAGAATAATAGACATACTATTGTCCTTGGGAATATCAAGTATAACAAAGTCCATTAGAATAGTAACATTTGCAACTACAACGGGCACATCCTCACAAATACTGAAAGGTATAGTAGCTGATTTATCAGCCATTTGCAAAGATATTTTAGTAGGTGTCAACTTACTCAAGTCAAGTCTACGATATAAAGAGAGAAGCATAACACTAACACCGGCTCCAAGATCACACAAAGCAGTTTTAACATAGTTTCTCTAAATGGAGCAAGGTATAGTAGGTACTCCTGGATCTCCTAATTTCTTCGTCATTCCACCCTCAAATGCATAATTAGCAAGCATGGTGGAAATTTCTACTTCAGGTATCTTTCTTTTGTTGGTAATAATATCTTTTATATACTTGGCATAAGGATTTGTTATAAGCACATTAGTCAAACGCATACGCAAAAAGATAGGTCTAATCATTTCAGCAAAGCGCTCAAAATCCTCATCATCCTTTTTCTTGGATGGTTTCAGAGGAAAAGGCATGGGTTTCTGAACCCATGGTTCTCTTTCCCTGCCATGCTTCCTAGCAACAAAGTCTCTCTTATCATAACGTTGATTCTTTGATTGTGGGTTATCAAGATCAACAGCAGGTTCAATCTCTACATCATTATCATTGCTAGGTTGAGCATCAGTATGAACATCATCATTAACATGATCACTAGGTTCATGTTCATTACCGGATTGTGTCTCAGCATCAGAAACAAATATATCATTGGGATTCTCAAGTGTGTCAGCTACAGGTTTACTAGAAGCATGCAGAGTCCTATCATTTTTTTTATTTTTCTTCTTCTTAGAAGAACTAAGTGCATCTAAGTTAGCTCTCTGAGAATCTTCCTCAGTTCTCTTACGGTGGCCCTCAGGATACAGAGGTTCCTGAGTCATTTTACCACCTCTAGTTGCAACTCTAACAACATAGTCATTATTCTTACTATTTAATTCGTTGAGCAAATCATTCCGAGCCTTAAGTACTTATTCTACTTGAGTGGTAACCATAGAAGCATGTATACTAATAAGTTTCAGTTCACCTTTAGCTCTAGGCAGATAATCACTCAAGCGTTCAATCATATAAGCATTGTGTTGGAATTGTCTACCAACATAAGCATTGAAGTTTTCTTGTTTCACAATAAAATTGTCAAACTCATCTAAGCATTGGCTAGCAGACTTATAACGAGGAATATCACCTTCATCAAATCTACAAAGAGAATTTACCTTTACTACCTGTGTTGGGTTATCAAGACCATGTATTTCTTCAATAGGCGGTAAATTCTTAACATCTTCAGCTTTAATACCTTTTTCTTCATAGATTTCTTTGCCTCTTGCATATCTTCAGGACTGAGAAATAGAACACCTATTTTCTTCGGGGTTGGCTTAGGGGCTGGTTCAGGAAGTGTCCAATTATTTTCATTGGCTAGCATATTATTCAATAATAATTCAGCTTGTTCCACTGTTCTTTCCCTGAAAACACAACCAGCACAACTATCCAGGTGGTCTCTGGAAGCATCGGTTAGTCCATTATAAAAGACATCAAGTATATCATGCATTTCAAGAGGATGATCAGGCAAAGCATTAAGTAACTGGAGAAGCCTCCCCCAAGCTTGTGGGAGACTCTCTTCTTCAGTTTGAGCAAAGTTATATATTTCCCATAAGGCAACTTGTTTCTTATGAGCGGGAAAATATTTAGCAGAGAAGTAATACATCATATCATGGGGACTACGGACACAACCAGGATCAAGAGAATTAAACCAAGTCTTAGCATCACCCTTTAACGAGAACGGAAATAGCTTAATGATATAGTAGTAACGAATATTTTCATCATTGGTAAACAGGGTGGCTATATCATTCAACTTAGTAAGATGTGCCACAACAGTTTCAGACTCATAGCCATGGAAAGGATCAGATTCAATCAAAGTAATTAACTCAGGATCAACAGAGAATTTATAATCCTTATCAGTGACACAAATAGGTGAAGTAGCAATAGCAGGGTCATGTTTCATTCTAGCATTCAAAGACTTTTCTTTCAGCTTAGCTAATAACTTCTTAAGATCATATCTATCATTGCAAGCAAGAAATTCTCGAGCAGTTTCTTCATCCATAACATAACCCTCAGGCACAACAGGCAATTCGTATCTATTGGGAGTAGTTTCATCATCACTTTCATAAATGTCATCAACATTTGCACTCTCCCTAACCTTAGCAATTTCTTCATCTAGAAATTCACCTCGTGGCACAGTATTAGGCATAGAAGTAGTTTCATCGTACATACCAGACGTAGCATCATCAAGAACATACGACATATCAGATCCATAGCAGGAGTAGGCGTCGCAAGTTTATTCATAACAAAAGGAGAATCAAGTGCAAAGCTAGATGGCAGTTCCTTACCTCCCCTCGTAGTTGAGGGTAAGATCTTGGTTTTTGAGTCCTTCAAATTCTTCATAGTGATAAACAAATATAAATCCCAAATGACTTAAAGAATAGAGCTATGCTCCCCGGCAATGG
Source organism: Secale cereale (assembly GCA_902687465.1). Lineage (NCBI taxonomy): Eukaryota > Viridiplantae > Streptophyta > Magnoliopsida > Poales > Poaceae > Secale > Secale cereale. The sequence goes on from LR738710.1 coordinate 597,199,800, forward strand.
CGCCACAAAATAGTCTTGATAACCCACAAGTGTAGGGGATTGCAATAGTTTTCGAGGGTAAAGTATTCAACCCAAATTTATTGATTCGACACAAGGGGAGCCAAAGAATAATCTTAAGTATTAGCAGCTGAGTTGTCAATTCAACCACACCTGGAAACTTAGTATATGCAGCAAGATAGTTTAGTAGCAAAGCAATATGATAGTGGCGGTAGCAGTAATAAAAGTAACGATAGTGTTTTTGTAGTTTCTGTGATAATAGCAACGGAAAAGTAAATAAGCGACAAGCAATATAGGTAAAGTTCGTAGGCATTGGATCGGTGATGGGAAATTATGTCGGATGCAATTCATCATGTAGAAGTTATAACCTAGGGTGACACAGAACTAGCTCTAGTTCATCAATGCAATGTAGGCATGTATTCCGAATATAGTCATACGTGCTTATGGAAAAGAACTTGCATGACATCTTTTGTCCTACCTTCCCGTGGCAGTGGGGTCCTATTGTAAACTAAGGGATATTAAGGCCTCCTTTTAATAGAGTACCGGACCAAAGCATTAACACATAGTGAATACATGAACTCCTCAAACTATGGTCATCACCGGGAGTGGTCCCGATTATTGTCACTTCGGGGTAGCCGTATCACAACACATAGTAGGTGACTATAGACTTGCAAGATAGGATCAAGAACACACATATATTCATGAAAACATAATAGGTTCAGATCTGAAATCATGGCACTCGGGCCTTGGTGACAAGCATTAAGCGTAGCAAAGTCATAGCAACATCAATCTCAGAACATAGTGGATACTAGGGTTCAAACCCTAACAAAACTAACTCAATTACATGATAGATCCCATCCAACCCATCAGCGTCCAGCAAGCCTACGATGGAATTACTCACACATGGCGGTGAGCATCATGGAATTGGTGATGGAGGAAGGTTGATGATGACGATGGTGACGATCTCCACTCTCCGGAGCCCCGAACGGACTCCAGATCAGCCCTCCCGAGAGAGATTAGGGCTTGGCGGCGGCTCCGTCTCGTGAAACGCGATAATTCCTTCTCCTTGTTTTTTCTCTCCCCGAAACGGAAGATATAGGATCTGGGGATACGTCGGTAGAGCACCAGGGGGGCCACGAGGCAGGGGGCGCGCCCTGGGCAGGGGGGCGCGCCCCCACCCTCGTGGGCTGGCCCAAGGCCCCCTAGTGTGGATCTTTGCGCAGTTATTTTTTATATTTTCCAAATAAATTCTCCGTTTATTTTCAGGCGATTCCGAGAACTTTTTATTTCTGCACAAAAACAACATCATGGCAATTCTGCTGAAAACAACGTCAGTCCGGGTTAGTTCCATTCAAATCATGCAAGTTAGAGTCCAAAACAAGGGCAAAAGGGTTTGGAAAAGTAGATACGTTGGACACGTATCAGTGTGCCATGTCTAACGACAGCTATACGGAATGAGCGTTTGCCTAAGGATTTTAAGGGCCCTCGTAAGGTGCCAAACTACACAGCAGATCAGTCCCTTCAGGCTTGGATAGAGAGCTACGAGATGGCGATGGAGATGCTGGACGTTAGCAAAGCTGCATGTGCTAAGTACTTCACCACGATGCTAGAAGGCACGGCTCGTAACTGGTTAAAAGGGTTACCCGTCAATTCCATCGGGTCATGGGCAGAGTTGAAGGCCAGGTTCATCAAGCACTTCAAGGACACGTGCACACAGCCCATGTTGATTGTGGATCTAGACTCTTGTGTTCAGAACGAGGGTGAATCAACAACTAGTTGGGTGTGCCGGGTTTCGACCATCATGCACTCCTCGGATAAGATCAACGCTGAATCGGCGATAATAATGTTGGAGAAGAATTGTCGTTTCCCTCCACTCAAGATGAAGCTAGGGCGGCTTAAGCGCCATTGTAGTGATGTGGGGGAGCTCATGGTGGCTCTCGTCAAGTATGCCAACTCTGGTAGTACCAAGGACCCCGAGTCTGAAGCGGAAAGACCGAGAAAGGGAAAAAGGGGTAAGACCCGGGAGGACAGCAGTATAACCCGGCCAATCAGCACAGTGGCAATAAACGCAAGGTTGATGCTTTTGTAGCTAATACGGGGGCATGGAATTTTAACCAGCGTCGCAAGGGGAGGCCACCTCCAAGGTACAATATCGATGAGGTGATGAATCAGCCGTGTCCGAAGCACGGGTCGGATGAAAAACTGGCCACCCATGCGTGGAAAGATTGCAGCATCATGCGATCTTACAGAGAGTTTATCCAGAACGGTCATGGACCAAACGGCGGCTCAGGATTCGGTTTTCAGGGTCCGGGTCATGATGGCGGTTGATGGGCCTCTAACCACTCGTTGGTTACCCCAAGTGGAAGGTGTGAGATGCAGTGTTGTGGAAGTTTTTCCCTTAGCAAAGATGCCAAGGATCGAATCCCCAGAGACTCCTAGGTTCAACAAGTAGGTGTCAACTGCTAACGGCGCCAGATATTAGCAATCAACATGGACCTGCACACAGATACAAATAACTTTGCTCCCAACGAGTACAGAGAGGTTGTCAATCCCTCCAGCCTTGTAGTTCACAAAGGATTAAACGCAAATGATAGTAGTGATAGATAATGTTTGCAATAGTAAGTAAAAGCGAAAAGTAAATAGCGGATGTGATCAATGATGGTAATATGGACCGGAGTCTCGTGATGTTCACTAGTGATGTCTCTCTCCAAAAAGACGATAAAACAGCTATGTGAGGTAAACGAATTACAGCTGGGCAATTGACAGGACCACGAACGCAAACCAATGCTGACTACATTGCAAGAAAGGTTGAGGTTCAAAGCATGGGCGGTACGCCAAAGTAAGTAGACCGAAATCCATCAATATCTACTACTAATCATCCACCTTGAGATATCTATCCAGAACATCTCGCTGGTATTAAGTTGCGAGCCCCACCCATAGTGTAAACTCAATGCAACAGACAACTGCATTAAAAGAACTTTGCGTAAAGTAAACAATCCTTGCACCTGCGGGCACAAGCACCGTTGTTTTCCCCCTTGTGGCAACAGCACATCCCCTAGACTCATGTTTCTGTCACTCAAGCTAGTCATCGAGGGGCATGAACCCACAATGAAGCATAACGTTCCCTCTTGGAGTCACTACGTATTACTTGGCCAAAGCAATAAATAACAACGGAGAACATGCAAGAATTACTTACGAACATAAATATAAAAGAGGTAGAACAAATATATTACTCAATCACAATCTGAACATAATCTCATAAACCATCGGATCCCAGCTAACTCATCATAGCAACAGCATAAGGATTACATATGTGCCTCGATCATGTAGGGCAGCTCACGAGGACTAATAAGTGAAGCACAAGAATGGGAGGAGAACATCACATAGCTACTGTTCATGGACTCATGGTCCAAGGGAGACTACTCACAACTCATCCGGGAGGCGTCCATGGTGGTGGAGAGGCTCCCGATGGTGATCCTCCCCTCCGGCAGGGTGCCGGGAAGAGTTCTCCTGGTGCTCCCGATCTTGGAAGCGGCGGCGGCGGCGGAACAGAGATGAGATCGCGAAAAAGAGTACCCGTCCCGAGGGTTTCGAAGGACGCTCTAAATATATGCCAAAGGGGGGCACCAGACGGGGCTCGGGGGGCCCAGGCGCCCCCCCGGCGAGGCCCAGGGGGGGCGCGCCGCCAGGGTGCCTGGGGCCCTGGTGGCCCCCCCGGCTGTACTTCGGGCGCAAGGTAGGTTCTGGAACGCTGATTTTTTATATAATTTTTCTGGATTTTTCCTGACAGTTCTCGTAATGTGAAAACCTGAAATACAAAAACAGCCAAAAACAGAAACTGGCACTGGGGTGCACTGGATTAGTAGGTTAGTCCAAATATGATCAAAAGTCTATGAAAGTGTATAAATATCATAGCAATATCACCCAAAAGTGGCATGGAGCAAGCAGAAATTATAGATAACTTTTGGACGTATCAACATCCCCAAGCTTAATTCCTGCTCGTCCTCGAGTAGGTAAATGATAACAATAATAATTTCTGTGGTGACCTGCTATTAACCATATAGGACTTTGTATAGTCATATGACAAAAGCTTACTGAGACAATGATTCTATAGTAATTAAGTTGCCTCATGAGAAAATCACAAAGGACGGAAAGTTTTACAATATGAAACAGAAGCATCAAAAAGATTTGCAATGAACATGATGTGCAAATATGATAAAGTGATATCTAGCTTGCCCCCTTTAGTGAAGCAAAACATAAATGCAAGGGCACCTTCAAGGTTTAAGTGATGACTAGATACAATGATTTCAAAATAAACGATATCACAATCATGCAAAAGACAATGCTACTTTGGAACAATGCACATTACACTTAGAATGACAATCATGCTCTCAGTAGTTGGTGCTTGAAGAAAGAAGGTGGAGACTCAACATAAAAGTAAAAGAATGGTTATGTGCTAGAGCTTTTTATTTTGAAAACATAGAAGCAATTTTGTCAACGGTAGTAGTACTTGATATCTGTCATGCATAAGACATCCTATAAGTTGCAAGCCTCATGCATCAAATACCAATAGTGCTCGCACCTTGTCCTAATTAGCTCAGATTTCCATGGGTTATCATTGCATTACATATGTTTCAACCAAGTGTCACAAAGGGGTACCTCTATGCCACCTGTACAAAGGTCCAAGGAGATAAATCGCATTTGATTTCTCGTTTTTGATAGATCTCAACTTGAGGACATCCATACCGGGACAACATAGAAAATAGATGATGGACTCCTCTTTAATGCATAAGCATATTCTCATAAGAGATTGAGGATTAATGTCCAAGCTAAAACTTCCACCATGATACATGGCTTTGGTTGGCGGCCCAATGTTCTTCTCTAACAATATGCATACTCATTCAACCCATGGCAAATCATCCTTACTTCAGACAAGACGAACATGCATAGCAACTCACATGATATTCAACAAAAGTGTGACAGTTGATGGCATCCCCAGAAACATGGTTACCGCTCAGCAAGCAACTTATAAGAAATAAGATACATAAGCAACATATTCTTTACCACAATAGTTTTTAAGCTACTTTCCCATGAGCTATGTATTGCAAATTTAGTCTGCTTAGTACAGGTGGAGGTTAGCAAAAGACTGGGAGCGACCAACCAAGAGAGCAATGACGGTCATAATCATGCAGAGCGACAAAGCAACATTGAATCAGGCATGGTAGTTATATCGCTACTCAGAAATAAAAGATCATCAAAGCTTGACAGACTTTCTTTACAGTCTTAAATATGCGTGAGCATACGCCAAGTCAATCAAAATAAATTCTTGAAGGAAGATATTACTAAACCATACCACATCATAGGCAAACAAATCAAGTTGGTATTCCAATAACACATTGGGAATCCCCCAGCTATTTGAGACTAACCATAAGAAAACCTGAACTACTAAGCGCCATTATGCACGTAGCATCTTTATCATAGACATATTAACCAATGCAACGGAAGAAAACTCTCTTAATAAGGTGAGCATGGTAATTAAAGAGAGTTCAAGCAACCAACTAAACAAAAGCTCTTTGAAAAGATAAGCATGAATACTAAGAGCAGAGCATGATAGTAGCTATTAAAAGACAAAGAACACACACAGCAAAGATAGACATGAAAATTCTATGTTATGTTCTAGGTAGAAGTGGAGCGTGTTTCTCTCCCACATAAAGAAAGCTGAGTTCCGACTCGTTATGAAAAACTAAAAAGAAAACTAAAAGCAAGACGCTCCAAGCATAGCACATAACACATGAAGTGATTAAAATATAGTGGAACGAAAGACGAACTGATAATGTTGATGGAGAAGGGGATCCAAGCTTAGACGCTTGAGTCTCCTTGAATATTTCTTGGGGGTGCATGGGGGCATCCCCAAGCTTGAGCGCTTGACCCTCCTGAATCTTTTTATCATCTTCCCTCGCACACTTGAAAACTCCCTTCATACATAACTCATCATAATCTGATTAGCGCGGTTAGTACCCTTAATAAAATAATTGTTCCTTGCTGGAAATAAAGATATTCCTGAAGTTCTACTGTTTCTCAAGATTGCCAAAAGGTTTTTGCAAAGAAAAATCAAGCTCTTGGTTTGCAAAATGAAGGAAAGGCAAAACAGGACAGAATCTGTGAAAAACAGAACAGAAGGTAGTAAATGATATGTTCGGGGTACTTCTGCAACTCTAATCAAAAAACTCAGAACAGATGCACGAAATACAATTATATAGAGAACGCTGTCGAAAAAAATCAGACCAAAAAGATGATCTGGTGATTTTATACGAATTTTTCTATCCAAGGACAGAATCTGTTTCCTGGACATCACCTCACAACTTTTGAACTTTCTAGCAATCAGAGGCTATACTTGGCACAAATATGAAAAGCAAAGATACAATGATGATGCTACTATAGTAAACAAAATCAAGACACAACAAAAGCAAAATATAAAAATTTATTCATGTGGGCTGCCTCCCAAAAGCGCTTTCTTTTATGCCTTTAAGCTAGGCATAATGCATAGAGATCAAGTTTTATCAAGAGTAAAAGAATAGCTAGCCCGTACAACGGACTCAAAAGGTAACTTGATCTTCTTTCGAGGGAAGTGTTCCATCCCTTTCTTGAGAGGAAACTGAAATTTTATATTACCCTCTTTCATGTCAATGATAGCACCAACGGTGCGTAAAAAGGGACGTCCCAAAATAATTGGACATGAAGGATCACATTCAATATCCATAATAGTAAAATCAACGGGAACATAATTATCATTAACAACGATAAGAACATCGTCGATCCTCCCCAAAGGTTTCTTTATGGAAGAATCAACAAGACGAACACCAAAAGAACAAGAATCATAAGGTTTCAATTTAAGCATATCATATATTCTTTTGGGCATAACAGAGGTACTAGCTCCAACATCACATAATGCATAGCAAGAGAAGTCATTCAATTTAATTTTTATCATAGGATCCCAACCATCTTCTAGCTTTCTAGGTATGGAGGCTTCTACTCTAAGTTTCTCCTCCCTAGCTTTGATGAGAGCATTAGTGATATGCTCTGTGAAGGCAAGATTAAGCGTGCTAGTGCGGGGGTCTCTAGACATCTTGTGAAGGAAATCAATAACTTCGGTAAGAGTGCAATTATCAAAATCAAGGTCACGAGCATCAAGTAAAGTGGTAGTGGTGTCCTTTAGGTTCACTTGTTTGGTAGTTTCTATAGTCACAGCATCACCATTAATAGGTCCATTGGGACCAGGAGTACATTGGGTGCTAAGAGTTTGGATATCCTCAACAACTTGGATAGTAGCAACAGTGTGGTGGGTAGGAAGGCTCTTAATTCTATCTTCTTCCTCCCTTTATCTAGCCCATCTTTCTTTAAGTTTAGCCATCATCCTAATGTTTTCATTAATTTGCACTTGAGTAGCATTTATAGGAGTGACTTCTCTCTCCTCAAGAGGAGAAGTTTTAATTTTTAGCAATTTTACCTCATTGGCTAAATGGTCTACCTTAAAAGAAAGATCATCTAGTTTATGTAGTTTTTCTTCTACACTCTTATTAAAGGCTTTTTGGGTAGTGATGAAATCTTTAAGCATAGTCTCTAGTTCAGTAGTGGAGTTCTTGGTGATAGGATAAGCATTGTTGTTCCCATAAGAATTAGAGGGGAACGGTCTAGGATTGTTGCCAAAGTTACTCCTATAAGCATTGTTGTTAAAATTGTTTCTAGAGATAAAGTTCACATCTACTTGTTCTTGAGCAATCAAAGAATTTAAAGGAACATCACGAGGATCAACAGTAGATTGCTTCGAAAGTAGAGACATGATCAAGTCAACCTTTTCATTTAAGGAGGAAATCTCCTCGACAGAGTTTACCTTCCTACCTATTGGAGCGCGTTCGGTGTGCCATTGGGAATAGTTGGTCATCATCTCATCGAGAAGCTTCGTGGCAGCACCAAGTGTAGTTGACATAAAAGTTCCTCCTGCGGCCGAAATCTAACAAGTTCCGCGAGGTAAAGTTCAAGCCTGCATAAAAAGTTTGGATAACCTTCCAAGTAGTCAAACCGTGAGTAGGGCAGTTCTTGATAAGAGATTTCATACGTTCCCAAGCTTGGGCAACATGTTCATTATCCAATTGTTTAAAATTCATTATGTTACTTCTAAGTTGGATAATTTTAGCAGGTGGATAGTATTTTCCAATAAGAGCATCTTTGCACTTGTCCCATGAATCTATGCTATTTCTAGGAAAAGACTGAAACCAAATTTTAGCTCCTCCTCTCAAGGAGAAAGGAAAAAGCTTAAGCTTAACAATATTACCATCTATTTCTTGGTACTTTTGCATATCACAAAGTTCAACAAAGTTGTTCAAGTGTAAAGCAGCATCATCTCCAGCACCGGAGAATTGATCTTTCATGACTAAGTTCAGTAAAGCAGGTTTAATTTCATATGAAGGTGCTGAAGTGGCAGGTGTAGTGCTAGGTGTGCTGATAAAGTCATCGTTGTTGTGACTAGTGAAGTCACACAACTTGGTGTTCTCGATGGAACCCATAGTAGCAAGCAAGCAAGATAACTATTTTTGTGATTTTCGATAAAAGATACTAAAGCAAAAACTGAAAGGTAAACTAACAAGACTAAAAGCAAAGATAAAAGATAGCGTGCAACTCCCCTATCCTGAAGAGTGGAGTCCCCGGCAACGGCGCCAGAAAAACTCCTTGATGGGCCTCTAACCCCTCGTTGGTTACCCCAAGTGGAAGGTGTGAGATGCAGTGTTGTGGAAGTTTTTCCCTTAGCAAAGATGCCAAGGATCGAATCCCCAGAGACTCCTAGGTTCATCAAGTAGGTGTCAACTGCTAACGGCGCCAGATATTAGCAATCAACGTGGACCTGCACACAGATACAAATAACTTTGCTCCCAACGAGTACAGAGAGGTTGTCAATCCCTCCGGCCTTGTAGTTCACAAAGGATTAAACGCAAATGATAGTAGTGATAGATAATGTTTGCAATAGTAAGTAAAAGCGAAAAGTAAATAGCGGATGTGATCAATGATGGTAATATGGACCGGAGTCTCATGATGTTCACTAGTGATGTCTCTCTCCAAAAAGACGATAAAACAGCTATGTGAGGTAAACGAATTACAGCTGGGCAATTGACAGGACCATGAACGCAAACCAATGCTGACTACATTGCAAGAAAGGTTGAGGTTCAAAGCATGGGCGGTACGCCAAAGTAAGTAGACCGAAATCCATCAATATCTACTACTAATCATCCACCTTGAGATATCTATCCAGAACATCTCGCTGGTATTAAGTTGCGAGCCCCACCCATAATGTAAACTCAATGCAACAGACAACTGCATTACAAGAACTTTGCGTAAAGTAAACAATCCTTGCACCTGCGGGTACAAGCACCGTTGTTTTCCCCCTTGTGGCAACAACACATCCCCTAGACTCATGTTTCTGTCACTCAAGCTAGTCATCGAGGGGCATGAACCCACAATCAAGCATAACGTTCCCTCTTGGAGTCACTACGTATTACTTGGCCAAAGAAATAAATAACAACGGAGAACATGCAAGAATTACTTACGAACATAAATATAAAAGAGGTAGATCAAATATATTACTCAATCAAAATCTGAACATAATCTCATAATCCATCGGATCCCATCAAACTCATCATAGCAACAGCATAAGGATTACATATGTGTCTCGATCATGTAGGGCAGCTCACGAGGACTAATTAGTGAAGCACAAGAACGGGAGGAGAACATCACATAGCTACTGGTCATGGACTCATGGTCCAAGGGAGACTACTCACAACTCATCCGGGAGGCGTCCATGGTGGTGGAGAGGCTCCCGATGGTGATCCTCCCCTCCGGCAGGGTGCCGGGAAGAGTTCTCCTGGTGCTCCCGATCTTGGAAGCGGCAGCGGCGGCGAAACAGAGATGAGATCGCGAAAAAGAGTTCCTGTCCCGAGGGTTTCAAAGGACGCTCTAAATATATGCCAAAGGGGGGCACCAGACAGGGCTCGGGGGGCCCAGGCGCCCCCCCCCCTGGGCCGCGCCGGGGGGGGGCGCCGCCAGGGCGCCTGGGGCCCTGGTGGCCCCCCCGGCTGTACTTCGGGCGCAAGGTAGGTTCTGGAACGCTGATTTTTATATAATTTTTCTGGATTTTTCTTGACACTTCTCGTAATGTGAAAACCTGAAATACAAAAACAGGCGAAAACAGAAACTGGCACTGGGGTGCACTGGATTAGTAGGTTAGTCCAAATATGATCAAAAGTGTATGGAAGTGTATAAATATCATAGCAATATCACCCAAAAGTGGCATGGAGCAAGCAGAAATTATAGATACGTTTTGGACGTATCAGCGGTGGCTCTAGCTCCGGTTTTGAGGGCCAAGGCAGTCAAGGAGGCAACAATCAACAGAACAACCAAGGGAACCAGCAGCAGTCCGGTTATCAAAGTAACCCGAAGTAGCTGAGCAATGGGCAATACCACGTGTTCACCACGAGTCTGTGCAAACGAGACCTGAAGCTCCATAAGAGGGTGGTGAATGCTATTGAGCCGGCAGTGCCCCATTACTTAAGATGGTCTGAGCAGCCCATTATGTGGAGCCGTGAAAATCATCCACCTCGAGTTGATAATCCGGGTCAGCTGGCCCTAGTGGTGGCCCCTCGGGTCGGAGGGTACAAGTTCACTAAGGTACTCATGGATGGAGGTAGCAGCGTCAACATTCTTTATTACAATACCTTCTGTCGTATGGGGTTAACTGATAAGAAGCTTAAGCCATCGAACACTGTCTTTCATGGAGTTGTGCCTGGTAAGTCGACGTATCTAGTTGGTAAGATTGATTTGGAAGTAACCTTTGGAGATGAACATGATGCCAGGACAGAAACTTTGACGTTTGAAGTTGTGAGGATCCACAGGACGTACCATGCTTTAATTGGCAGGCCGGCTTATGCTAAGTTTATGGCAAGGCCATGTTACATTTATTTGCAGCTCAAGATGCCGGGTCACAAGGGGAATATCATAGTGCATGGGAGTCGCACCGTAGCTTTGGAATGTGAAGAAGGCGATGCGGCTTACGCAGAGTCAGTTTGTGCCACAGAGGAGCTCATGTTTTACAAAGATAATGTTGACCCGACAAATATGACATCTTTAAAGAAGCCAACTATAGAGCATTACCCATTGCCGAAGTTTAAGTCTGCGGATGACACCAAGATGGTTGACTTTGTTCCTGGCGACTCATCTAAGCAATTCGGTATCAGTGCAAATTTGGATCGGAAATAGGAAAGCACGCTCATTGAGTTCATCCGTGAGAACCGGGACATCTTTGCATGGAAGCCTTCATACATGATGGGTGTACCGAGAGAACTCGCTGAGCACACTCTTAATATTGATCCAAAGTATAAGTCGGTCAGACAGTTTCTTTGTCGTTTTAATGAAAAGATACGGAAGGCCATTGGTGAAGAGGTGGCCCGACTCTTGGCAGCCGGGTTCATCGTAGAAGTTTTTCATCCTGAGTGGTTGGCTAACCCGGTTTTGGTGCTTAAAAATATGGCACGTGGCGCATGTGTGTGGACTACACAGACTTAAACAAGGCTTGTCCAGCTGACCCGTTCACCCTCCTGATCAAATCATTGATGCTACGGCGGGTTGTGAGCGCTTGAGTTTTTTGGATGCATATTCTGGATATCACTAGATCAAAATGGCGGTTAAGGACCAGGAGAAGACGGCTTTCATCACTCCGTTTGGAGCCTTCTGCTATGTATCTATGCCTTTCGGGCTTAAGAGTGCCCGGGAGACTTACCAGAGGTGCGTACAAAACTGCCTGCATGGTCAGATTGGGCGTAATGTTCATGCTTATGTGGATGATATCGTGGTCAAGTCCAAAAAGAAGGAGACTCCGATTGATGACTTGAAGGAAACGTTTGACAATCTCCGGGTGTATAAGATGATGCTTAACCTGGCCAAGTGTGTTTTTGGTGTCCCAACAGGCAAGCTTTTGGGTTTTATGATATCTGAGCGAGGCATCAAGGCTAGCCCGGAAAAGATCTAGGCCATCACCTCCTTGGCAAGGCCAAAATGTATCAATGATGTCCAGCGTGTGGCAGGACGGATAACAACGTTGAGCTGGTTCATAAGCCGCTTAGGTGAGAAGGCTATCCCTCTATACCAGATGATGAAGAAGACAGATAATTTTGTCTAGAGTGAAGCTGCCGATGAAGCATTCGAGGCACTCAAGAAGCAATTGGCTGAGCCGCCGGTTCTTACGGCCCCCATTGACAAAGAGCCTTTGTTGTTATATGTTGCCGCAAATAGTAGGGCTGTCAGTGTGGCCATTGTGGTGGAAAGAAAGGAGGCCGATAAAGAGCACCTGGTTCAAAGGCCGGTTTACTACATCAGTGAGGTTCTCATCAAGTCTAAACAGAGGTATCCACATTGGCAGAAGGTGGTCTACGAAGTCTTTATGGCAAGCCGGAAACTCAAGCAGTATTTCCTGGGTCATCCCATTACGATGGTGAGCTCTGCTCCCTTGGGGGACATTATCCAGAATAGGGAAGCTGCAGGCCGAGTGGCCAAGTGGGCCATTGAGCTTGGGCCTCATGATTTAAAATATATGCCTCAAACAGCCATCAAATCGCAAGCACTGGTGAATTTTATCAACGACTGGACAGAACTGCAGACGCTTGAGGAAAAGCCGGATAATACATATTGGACGATTCACTTTGACGGGTCCAGGCAATTGGAGGGCTCGGGGGCTGGAGTTGTTTTAACTTCCCCACGAGGTGATAAACTTTATTATGTCCTCCGGTTAATGTTTACATGTACTAATAATGCAGCTGAGTATGAGGCCCTGCTCCATGGTCTTCGGATGGCTAAAGAGATGAATTTAAGCCGGGTAAGATGTTTTGGCGACTCAGATTTGGTAGCTCAGCAGGTTTCTGGCACCTGGGACTCCAAGGATCTGCTCATGGCGGCTTATCGTCGAGAGGTTGATGCTATTGCGGGTCACTTCAAGGGTTACCAAGTTGAGCATATTGATCTAAGGAAGAACGAGGGAGTTGATGCCTTGAGCCGGTTAGGATCTCAACGTAAGTGGGTACCCCCCCAATACCTTTTTGGACGTTTTGCTTAACCCGTCTGTCAAGTTGCCTACAGAGGAGGACCTTGCTATCCCTGACCCGGAGGCACAGTTGGTGGCGGCTCTTCATGTCATACCAGATTGGACAGTTCCATATTTGGCTTAGATGACCCGGGGTGAGTTACCTGAGGATGAAATCCTAGCCAGACAGATAACCCGGTGGTTTAAGTCGATGACGATTGTCAACAGAGAATTGCACCACCGTAGTGTTACAGGCGCGTTTCAACGATGTGTCTCGCCTGAAGAAGGTTGTGAGATCCTGCGGGAGATCCATGATGGAGATTGTGGTCATCATGCCGGTTCTAAATCTCTGGTAGCCAAAGCTTTTCGTCATGGGTTCTATTGGTTAATGGCTCATGCTGATGCTGAAGACTTGGTTAGTAGATGTGACGGTTGTCAGAAATTTTCACGGCGTGCTCATGTTCCGGCTCAAGAGTTGAGGATGATTCCCATAACCTGGCCGTTTGCAACCCGGGGGCTTGATATGGTAGGACCTTTTAAAAGATCCAAAGATAAGAAAACCCACCTGTTGGTGGCGGTGGACAAATTCACCAAGTGGATCGAGGCAGAGCCAGTCAGCAAATGTGATGCAGAAACAACGGTGCAATTCATCAAGAAGGTGATTTTCCGGTTTGGTTTCCCCCATACTATCATAACTGACAATGGCACTAATCTGTCTAAGGGTGCTATGAAGGAGTTTTGTCAGCGTGAGCATACCCGGCTTGCTGTATCTTCTATGGATCATCCCCAGTCCAATGGTCTAGCAGAGCGGGCCAATCAAGAGATTTTACGAGGGATCAAGCCCCGACTCATGGTTCCTCTGAAGAGAACGCCAGGTTGTTGGGTAGAGGAGTTACCTTCCGTGTTATGGAGCATTAATACAACACCCAACAGGTCTATAGGATACACGCCCTTCTTCATGGTCTACGGAGCAGAGGCGGTTCTTCCTAGTGATATCCGTCATGACTCGCCCCGAGTGGCGGCTTACGTGGAAGCTGATAATGAGACGACACATCAGGATGCACTGGATCATTTGGATGAAGAGCGTGATCTCGCGGCGGCTCGTTCGGTGATTTATCAACATGATTTACGACGATATCACAGCCGGCGGGTCAAGACCAGAACCTTTCAAGAAGGCGACTTAGTTCTCCGGCTCATCCAAGATCAGACTGACATGCATAAACTTTCGCCGCTTTGGGAAGGACCTTTAGTCGTCAGCAAGAATATGCACAACGGGTCATACTACTTGATCGATATTTGAGAGCACAAGGACTCACGCACATCAGAGGAGGAGACTAATTGGCCGTGGAATATCGCTCACCTCCAGCCTTATTATACTTAAGCCTCCGGCTCTCATGATGTAATTCGATGATGTAAATATCAATACAATATAATAAAGCCGGCATCCCCGCCAATTCGGGGCCTCTGCCATTTTTTCAAAGTTGAGTCTTTATTATCATCATACATATGTTCTCAAGAAGCTTAGTACCCAAATCAAAGGAATCATGAAGAGTTGGATGCATAGCACAACTCCAACATAAGCTCTTGATGAGAATAATCAACAAGTATGTCACTTGGGGGCTTCCTGTTCAAACATAGGCGTATTCGACCAAAGAGAACACATCGTTACTACCCATTTGACCGGGTTATGTTCAAACATAGGCGTATTCGACCAAAGAGGACATAACATGTGGGTCATCCTACCTGTACCCAGCTGCTTCAACTCCATCAGGTCATCCTGATTGACCCAGCAAACTCTTGGCAATCAGTCTTAACGGTGTATTCGACCAAGACCTAAGCTTGCTAAGGTTCAAACGCCGGCTGTCACTGCGAGAGCATGGTGCTACAGATAGTCAGGACAAATCCAGTCTCAAAATGCCGCCTTCCTAGAAACTTGGATAACTCGGCCTATGATGCAAGATGCAACTCTGAGCCCGCGTACTCTAGGAAAGTCTATGTTTAAAAACAAAGACCTGCACTTGTCTAGGTTCAAATGTCGAATGGGTACTGTGAGAGCCGTCTCATAGCACGCACGTACCTTCCAGGGCCACCAAGGCTAGTTTCATTGAAGAAGAACCTTTGGCTTGGCGGCCTGCAAAAGCCTCGAGTGTTTTTTCGCTTGTTTTTTCTGATTCTCTTTGCTTTCTTGTAAGTTTTCATTTTAATTTGTGTTCTTTGCAAGATCGTCCTAGATGCCTCCCTTCATGGCTCATATTTGAAGCCTCTCCGGGTCTCGACAACCCAATCTACTAAATGGCTCTAAGCCGCCGGAGAATAACAATCTTATTTATGGAATTATACCTTTACAAGGTTATGACTATATGGAGGCTGATTAAGCTGGCAGTCCAAATTATGTCTTCAGTATGACTATGTTTATAACAATTAAACCGGCCATGGTTCTCGACATCTGTCCCCAGTGGCACTCGTTAGGCATAGTGACCCGCCCGGCGGTAAACCACAAGGGCATTTGTTTTTTGTTTATATGCAGGATACAATTTATATTGCTCTGCGCACATCAATACCATTATAAGAATAAAGTAAGGATTTCAACATTCGGTGATCCATGATGTCATCAAAAGACAAGTGTGCACGATGGCACGACAGTTGGTACAATAAGCCGGCAGGAAAAATGTTTCGCTATCCTATTACAAGATGCTGTGAGCCAGACAATGGTTCAAATGTTTTTATCATAGATACATGAGCCGCCCGACGGTTCATTCTCCTTGGCCTTGCTACTTTGATGATTTTGGGTCATCCTTCGCCGGTTCTTCATCCTCCTCTATTTAAAAATTGTGCGCCAACCAATCCAAGCCAGCCAGAGCTTCAAATTTAGCCGCCCCATCAATAAGGTCAGAGGGATCAATTTCACGGGCAAAGGTATTCTTACTAATTGGAGGAATCAGATCCATCACTATATAAGACGGAGTGGACATCTTATGGTTCTCCGTATCATAAGCCGACTGATATTTAGACAAGTCCGTTTCATTCGTAAATCGCAATCAAACTGTCCAGTGGGTGGATGTCCTTGACATAGGCAGCGAAGTATTTATGGTCAAAAGCTAAGCCGTCTTCTTTCAAACTTGGATACCCAATAGCCAAGTCGGATGGATCCAGCTCTAGAAGCCACGCCTTAGCCCGGCTCAAGGCCATTACAACATCGGCTCTGGCAGATGACCGCTTGATTTCGTCTATTCTGGCAGGCAGAACGGAGAGTCTTTGTAAGATATCCACAAACAACGTTGGTGCTTGGCTGGACGGAGAGACAATAGCCAGGGCAAGTTGCGCTCCAGTATATAGTTGTTCCACAAGGGTGTCGATGGCTTTTAGCTTTACAAGTGGATCTCTGCCAAGAATACTGCTCCTCCTACCTACATGACCATTAAGTTGATCAGTAACGGGTTAAGTTCCCCCAAGATTTTATTTTAAAAGTTGAAACACAGCGGCTTACCAAAGATGGGTGCAGTCATTTCTGAGACATGATGTTTTAAGCCGGTGAGCTCAGTTGTCACTGCTTCAAGAGACGTTTCGGCTTGTTCAGCTCATTGCACTAAGGCAGCCTTTTTCTTTAGCCCATGCAGATTCCTTGGACTTAAGTTTAGCCTTCAAATCATTCGCTTCATACAGGCTAAATTGAAACGTTGATTCAGCTTTCTGAGTTTCCAATTCTTGGTGCTTAAGCCGTTCCTTGGCATCATTTAACTGTGTTTGTAATTCTGAAGTGGTTTCCTGAACAGGCAAAGTGAGCATGAGACGGATTGATTACCGGTTTAACAAAGATTGAAGTCCCAAGCCTTTTGCAAGCAACAACACTTGGCACTTGGGGGCTAATGGAGGCTGAAGTTGTTCTCTTCTAAGCCGGATTAATGTTATTAAAGTCTCAAGCACTTTGCAAGCGAGAGTACTTGACCCTTGGGGGCTAGTGGATGCGGATTTTTTTTTGAAATTAATAGTTCATGAACATAAAAGTCCCAAGCACTTTGCAAGCAACAACACTTGGCACTTGGGGGCTAATGTACATCGCTTATGTATTATCAGTTAATTATATTAGCCCGGCGGCAACAAGGTTATTACCGCTGGCTCATGGATGATGTGCAGGCAAGTTTTATGCAATAATAATAAGGCCCGGCTCATTCAACCTGATTAAGCCGGCCCTTAGGGGCTACACATGCAATGTTCCTCAAGGATGGATTTTTCGTTAAGTGGTATGCCGATTTAAAAGGTGACAATTGTTCTAAAGTCTACAGTATATTCAGTTTTATCATATTCACTAGACTTGGGGCTGGAAGGATAGTTAGAAATTGGTCAAGAATGTTACCTCAAATTTCTGGTGCATCTGCTTCACCATATCAATTTCAAGATCGCGATTGTTGTGGATCTGATTGAGAAAACCAGAAAAGACTTTGCCAGTACTCAGCTATGCATACTGAAACGTGTCAAACCTCACTCGTCGCTTTTCAACAAGTTCTTGCTTGGCGGTGTGTTTGGCTAACACAGTTGGGTTGCCCGGCTCTCTGAAACTAGTGCCAATAAATGTAACGTCTTTAGGCCGGTCTTCTGCCGGCTCAGATGGGGCAGGCGGTTCAGCAGGTGCAGAATCAACCTTGGATCAGTGGCGGCATCAGGTATCTCAGGAGGAGCGTCATGGGTGGTTTCCTCAGTTGGCCTATGAACATCTTTTGCCGACGCCTGCAGCGCCGGCTCAATGACCTTGGGGTCAGCTGCCGGCTTATTTGCCCTGGCCCTCTTGACAGGTTTGGCTTGACCTCTGCATGAATTAAAGTAAGTCGTTGCAAGGTTATAAAGAGTTAAGGATAAGTTGAACAAGGAAGAAATCATTTACCCAGGGGCAGTCTTGAAAGCCAGTAGTTGACTTTGAGATGAGTCGCCAGAGGATGAACGACGCGTTTCCTATTAATTTGGACGAGTTCAATGGTTACTGTATAAGACCCGTTAGCGGATAAAGAGAGTTTATGAATGGAAATACCTCAGTCCGGCGTTTCCGACATGGCGGGGTATTGGGTAAGCCGAACGCCAATTCCTCTTCTCTGGAGTTTCGAGTCCGACGTCGACTCTCGTGTTGCTGTTGCTTCAAAATAAAGTGAGGATCTAAATGAGCTAAAGGGTGTGAGAATCTTACTTTCCGGATAACCCGTCGAACCTTTTATCTTGGCAAGGATTCTGAGCCGGAGGAAATAGTAATTACTTCTTCATCTGCGGCCTGACTGGCCTCCGTATCATCCTGGCAAAAATCATTGTCAATAAGATAGTTGAAGTAGGAACCAAGAGAGTCAAGGACTACCGCCGACTCATTGTCGTAGTTTAATTCAAACAGTTCGGAAGCACTGGTTTTCTTCTTGGTCTTATTAACAACTTTTTTGGCGGCTTTCTTGGCGGCTCTGGCTCTCTTGGCAGCTTCATGATCATAAGATTTCTTCCAGAAGGCCGATTTAGCCTGTGAGAGATGGCAAACTCAAGATTGGCAAGGGAACTGTAATTATAAAATGGTAACAGATAAGGTTAAGACTTACCTCTGGTGCCGGGTTAGATTTGCAGAAAGGCAACAGACCCACTTTGCTGCAGTCAGACAAGGATTCATTTAAAACGGTTTTTGTCATATCTGCGATGACATTCTCCTCCAGATCCTCAGAGCTATGACGCAAAGGGTCATTCTTTTCTCCAGTATACTCACACATTAAACTAGACCTGCGGCTTAGAGGAATAATTCTCCAAGCGAGCCAGCACCGGGCTAAGTAAATTCGAGTTAATCCGTTTCCCAGTAGGGACTTCACCTTTGAAAGAGTGGGGGCAATTGACTTGCGTTCTACAGTAGTGAGATTTTCAGCAAGAGGGTGATTGGTGTCTAAACGTTGAATACGGAGACCCAGCAATGGATGCTCGTTAGCCGGAGAAGTGTCTTTACAATAAAACCAAGTTTTATTCCAATCTTTCGGATGACTCGGCAGACAGGCAGAAGGAAAAATAGAGTCTCTCCTTCTTTGGATGGAGACAGCCCCAAGCTCCAAGCTAGGGCCATTGGTAAATTCGTTCTGGCGGTTTAAATAAAAGAACTCCCTAAAAAGCAAGATGTTGGGCTCCTCTTGAAGATATACTTCACAAAAAACCTGAAAGTTGCAGATATTTGACACGGAATTGGGACCGATGTCTTGGGGATGGAGCTGGAAACAATGTAGAACATCCCTGAAGAATTTAGAGCCGGGTGGTGAGAAACCACGGTTCATGTGGTCAGTGAAAAGAATCACTTCATCATCTGTGGGTGCAGGTCTCTCTTCGCCCGGGTTAGGAGCACGATAAGGCATAACTGGAGCATTTGGCAGATATCCGACTTTGACAAAATCGGCCAGTGAGGCTTCAGTTACAATACAAGGGACCCAGTTGCACGTGGTGATTGTCTTCGGTGGCATTGTGAACAAGCAGACCTAAAGAAGGAAAGATTATTACCGGTTTAGAATCAGTTCGTTAAAACCGGAAACAAATTATTACTACAAGTCAGCATGGCGGCTTAAATGGGGCCTAATGGCATAAGAATAATTATAAGACGGAAAATTAAGCCGCCATGACAGATGCGAGTATTCAGAAAAGCAAATTTCACTAAGTCTGGGAAAAACAGTTTTTTGCAGGTTGCAGCGGTAATTTTGGATCTACGGCTGATCGAAAATCAAGATTAAAATGACAAACAGGCAAACCTAAAGTTCAAGGTCATACAGTTTTTGAGGGTGAATCTACTCTATAAGAGATGAGATTTCATGACACTTTATAAGGAGATATGAACAGCATCAACATATAAAGAAATACCAAGATCAGAAGAGAAGCTATAATGGCAGAAGGAATAGGAACGGCGACGAACTTCACAGAAACCCTAATAGATCTAAGATGAAAGAACAAGAAGAACATACCTGGTCGGATGAGCAGCGGTGATGCACGGAAGAAGCCTGACGGCGTCAGGCGGATGCTGCAGAAGCTGATGAAGGCGGAGCAGAAGACGGCGGCGCCGGTGAAGCTCAAAGACAGAGAGTCGCGAGGAAGAAGACAAGACAGAAGAAGAAAGGGGAGAATGTAAGGGGCTCCTAGTCCTATTTATAAGCAAGATGCATGAGGTTCACGTGCGAAAATCGAGTAGGCAAGTAAACAGGAAAGTGACGATATAGGCGCCTCCATTGTCGCGATCCTATTAATGCGGACAGTTTTGTTAGAATCTGGGCAGTTCAAAGGCCAGCAACAGGTGGCGTCATGGCGGGTTACCGTTAGTTCAAAAACTGACGTCATGGCGGATCACTATCATTTCAAAAACGAATGTCACGGCGGGTTACAGTCTCTCGCAAGAAGATGAAGAAAGATGGACATGAACAAGTTCAAATCAACCTAGGGCCTAATGTTGGGGATATAAGTATTTAATATGACCCACCCAGGAGGGGCCGGGTTACCCAACGGCGGTTCATGGGCCCAGCCCAGAAGCACGTTAAAGATGGCGGTTTAGTTAAGGGCCCA
Organism: Secale cereale; assembly: GCA_902687465.1. Lineage (NCBI taxonomy): Eukaryota > Viridiplantae > Streptophyta > Magnoliopsida > Poales > Poaceae > Secale > Secale cereale. The sequence continues at coordinate 597,220,462 of LR738710.1, forward strand.
AGGACTACGGCGGCTTAAAGCATGTAAGTATCAACCGCCATATATGTGACTTGTGTTGTAAGGCATGTAATAAGAGTCACCGGGCCGGACACGATTGTATGAGCCGGCCGGGAATCCATAGGCCGCAGGGCGTCAACCCGTGTATATAAGGGGACGACCCGGGAGCGGCTTAGCGCAAGAAACAACAGATCGAGAGCTAGGCAAGCGCATCCGCACCCTAGCAATCGACACCCCAGCAGTTCCACCTCAAACTGGATTAGGTTTTACCCTCACCGCAAGGGGCCGAACCAGTATAAACTTCCTGTATCCTTTGTCTTATTCTTAACCCCTTTAAGCTAACCACGTTGCTATGGCTCTGCAATCAAGTCCTTACCTTAGGACATCTGCCGTGACACTTCCACGACAGTTAGGTTTACCTTTACACTTCTTTTGTAGTTGCGGATGCTTGCAATAGAGGTTAATAATAAGTGGGATTCTTGTCCAAGGAAGGGCAGTACCCAAGCACCGGTCCACTCACATACCAAATTATCAAAGTAACTAACGTGAATCATATGAGCGTGATGAAAACTACCTTGACGATAATTCCCATGTGTCCTTGGGAGCGCTTTTCTTTATATAAGAGTTTGTCCAGGCTTGTCCTTTGCTACAAAAATGATTGGGCCATCTTGCTGCACCTTATTTACTTTTATTATTTGTTACTCGTTACAAACTACCTTATCACAAAACTATCTGTTACTGATAATTTCAGTGCTTGCAGAAAACACCTTACTGAAAACTGCCTATCATTTCCTTCGACTCCTCGTTCGGTTCGACACTCTTACTTATCGAAAGGACTACGAAAGATCCCCTATACTTGTGGGTCATCATGACTCTTTTCTGCGCCGTTGCCAGGGAGTGAAGAGCCTTTGGTAAGGAAAAATTTATATAGTGTGCTAAAATTTACTGTCACTTGTTACTATGGAACATAATCCTTTGAGGGGCTTGTTCGGTGTATCTTCACCCCGACCAGTAGAGCAAAGAGTTGCTCCTGAACCTACAGAAAATGTTTACTTTGAAATTCCTTCGGGTATGATAGAGAAACAGCTAGCTAATCGCTTTACAAGAGATGGAACTTTGCATCCCGATTTGCACCTAATCTATGTGGATGAAGTTTGTGGATTATTTAAGCTTGCAGGTATGCCCGAGGATGTTATCAAGAAGATGGTCGTCCCTTTATCTTTCAAGGGAAAGGAATTGACATGGTTTAGACTATGCGATGATATTAGATCATGGAACTACAACCGGTTGAAATTGGAATTTCATCAGAAGTTTTATCCTATGCATATGGTTCATCGTGGTCGTAATTATATATATAATTTTTGGCCTCGTGAAGGATAAAGTATCGCTCAAGCTTGGGGGAGGCTTAAGTCAATGTTATATTCATGCCCCAATCATGAGCTCTTAAGAGAAGTTATTATTCAAAAAAATTATGCTCGGCTTTCTCTCGATAATCGCTCCATGCTCGATACTTCTTGTACTGGTTCTTTTATGATGAAGACTATTGAATTCAAATGTGATTTATTGGAAATAATTAAAAGCAACTCTGAAGACTGGGATCTCTACGAAGGTAAGGAGTCAGGTATAACACATAAGTTTGATTGTGTTAAATCTTTTATGGATACCGATGTTTTCCGTGAATTTAGCACTAAATATGGACTTGACTCTGAGATAGTAGCTCTTTTTGTGAATCATTTGCTACTCATGTTGATCTCCCTAAGGAGAAGTGGTTTAAATATCATCCTCCCATTGAAGTAAAAGTAGTTGAACATGTTAAAGTTGAAGAAAAGACTATCACTTATAATGTTGATCATATTGTTCCTACCGCTTATATTGTGAAACCACCCTTCCCTGTTAGAATAAAGGATCATGTTAAAGCTTCAAATGTGGTTTGTAAGAGTAATACTAGAACACCTACACCCTCTGAGCAAATTAAAGTTGAACCTAGTATTGCAATGGTTAAGGATCTCTTGGTCGATAATATTGATGGGCTTGTTATTTACCTTTGTTATGAAGCCGCTAGAATTGCTAGACCCGATACTAAAAATAAACATAGACATACTGTAGGCATGCGAGTTATTTCTATTAAAATAGGAGATCATTGCTATCATGGTTTATGTGATACGGGTGCTAGTGCGAGTGCAATACATCATTCCTTATACGAAGAAATTATGCACAATATTGCACCTGCTGAGCTAGAAGGTATTGATGTTACAATTAAGCTTGCCAATAGAGATACTATTTCACCAGTTGGGATTGTTAGAGATGTTGAGGTCTTGTGTGGGAAAGTTAAATACCCTACTGATTTTCTTGTTCTTGGTTCCCCACAAGATGACTTTTGTGCCATTATATTTGGTAGACCCTTCTTAAATACTGTTAATGCTAGGATAGATTGCAAAAAGGATGTTGTTACTATTGGATTAGGGGATATGTCTCATGATTTTAACTTTGCTAAATTTCGTAGACAACCCCATGATAAAGAATTGCCTAGTAAATATGAAATTATTGGTCTTGCTTCTATTGCCGTACCTCCTAAAGATCCTTTAGAACAATATTTGCTAGACCATGAAAATGATATGTTTATGAATGAGAGAAGCGAAATAGATGAAATATTCTTTCAACAGGGACCTTTATTGAAACACAACTTGCATGTTGAAATTTTAGGGGATCCTCCTCCACCCAAGGGTGATCCCGTGTTTGAGCTCAAACCATTACCTGATACTCTTAAGTATGCTTATATTGATGAAAAGAAGATATATCATGTTATTATTAGTGCTAACCTTTCAAAGAAGGAAGAAGAGAAATTATTGAGAACTCTAAAGAAGCACCGTGCTGCTATTGGATATACTCTTGATGATCTTAAGGGCATTAGTCCCACTCTATGCCAACACAAAATAAAATTGGAGAAAGACGCTAAACCGGTTGTTGATCACCAACGACGGTTAAATCCTAGGATGAAAGAAGTGGCAAGGAAAGAAATACTAAATCTTCTAGAGGCAGGTATAATTTATCCTGTTGCTGATAGTCAGTCGGTAAGTCTTGTCCATTGTGTCCCTAAGAAGGAAGGTATTACTGTTGTTCCAAATGATAAAGATGAATTAATCCCACAAAGAATTGTTACAGGCTATAGAACGGTAATTGATTTCCGCAAATTAAATAAAGCTACTAAAAAGGATCATTACCCTTTACCTTTTATTGATCAAATGCTAGAAATATTATCCAAACATACACATTTTTGCTTTCTAGATGGCTATTCTGGTTTCTCTCAAATACCCGTGTCAAAAGAGGATCAAGAAAAGACCACCTTTACTTGCCCTTTCGGTACCTTTGCTTATAGACGTACGCCTTTTGGCTTATGTAATGCATCTGCTACCTTTCAAAGATGCATGATGGCTATATTCTATGAATTTTTTTGAAAAGATTGTTGAGGTTTTCATGGATGATTTTTCTGTTTATGGAACTTCTTTTGATGATTGCTTAAGCAACCTTGATCAAGTTTTGCAGAGATGCAATGTCGGGGATATCACTTATCGGGAACTTATCGGTCGACCCATGATAAGGGGTAAATCGGCCAGTTTATCGTCATATCGGCCGATTTATCACCATATCGTCTCATTTATCATCCGATTTATCTTATCGGCCAGACAGCGGTAAGCGATAAATCGGGCGATTTATCAGCATATCGGAAGATATCTTGAACAGTGCAGAGATGTGAAGAAACTAATCTTGTCTTGAATTGGGAGAAGTGCCACTTTATGGTTAATGAAGGTATTGTCTTGGGGCATAAAATTTCTGAAAAAAGGTATTGAAGTTGATAGAGCTAAAGTCGATGCTATTGAAAAGATGATGCTACTTCTCGAGCTTGCGTTGTATTCCCTCGAAGAGGAAAGGGTGATGCAGCATAGTAGCGTAAGTATTTCCCTCAGTTTTTGAGAACCAAGGTATCAATCAAGCAGGAGACCATGCGCGAGTCCCTCGCACCTGCACAAACAAATAAGAACTTTGCAGCCAACGCGATAAGGGGTTGTCAATCCCTTTACGGTCACTTACGAAAGTGAGATCTAACAGAGATGAAAGTTTGATATTTTTTGGTATTTTTGGTTATAAGAACAGAAAGTAAAATCGAAAAAGTAAAGTAGATTGTAGATTGATATGTTGAGAATAGACCCGGGGGCCATAGTGTTCTCTAGTGGCTTCTCTCATGATAGCGATATTCTACGGCGGGTAAACAAATTACTATCGAGCAATTGATAGAAAAGCGAATAATTATGAGACTATCTAGGCATGATCATTATATATAGGCATCACATCCGAGACAAGTAGACCGAAACGATTCTGCATCTACTACCATTACTCCACACATCGACCGCTATCCAGCATGCATCTAGAGTTTTAAGTTCATAAGAACAGAGTAATACCTTAAGCAAGATGACATGATGTAGAGGGATAAACTCAAACATAGTGATATAAACCCCATCTTTTTATCCTCGATGGCAACAATACAATAAGTGCCTTGCTGCCCCTACTGTCACTGGTAAAGGACACCGCAAGATTGAACCCAAAGCCAAGCACTTCTCCCATAGCAAGAACTATAGATCTAGTAGGCCAAACCAAACCAATAATTTGAAGAGACTTGCAATGATATTATAATCATACATAAAGAGTTCAGAGAAGAACCAAATATTTCTCATAGATAATCTTGATCATAAACCCACAATTCATCGGATCTCGACAAACACACCACAAAAAGAGATTACATCGAATAGATCTCCTCGAAGACCGATGAGAACTTGGTATTGAGATACAAAGAGAGAGAAGAAGCCATCTAGATACTAGTTATGGACCCGAAGGTCTGTGGTAAACTACTCACAACTCATGGTGAGGCGATGATGATGATGTAGAAGCACTCCGTGGAAGATCCCTCCGTCGGCAGAGCTCCGGAACAGGCCCCAAGATGGGATCTCACAGGAGCAGAAGGTTCCGGCGGTGGAACTAGGGTTTTCTCTGTTGTTCTGATAGTTTCAGGGTACGTAGGTATATATAGGAGGAAGGAGGGCACCGGGGGCCAGACGGGGTGCCCACGAGGCAGGGGGGGCACCCTATAGGGGGGCGCGCCCCCACCCTCGTGGACACCACGTCAGCCCTACTCCGTGGTTCTCAAGTCTCCCAGGCGTATTTTGCTCCAAAAATATCTCTTCCGAAGTTTCATTCCGTTTGGACTGCGTTTGATATTCCTTTTCTGTAAAATCCTGAAATTGGCAAAAAACAGCAATCTGGACTGGGCCTTTGGGTTAGTAGGTTAGTCCCAAAAATAATATAAAAGTGTATGACAAAGCCCATTAAACATCCAAAACATCATAAATAATAGCATGGAACAATAAAAAATTATAGATACGTTGGAGACGTATCAAGCATCCCCAAGCTTAATTCCTGCTCGTCCTCGAGTAGGTAAATGATAAAAACAGAATTTTTGATGTGGAATGCTACCCAACATAGTTTTTCAATGTAATTCTCCTAATTGTGGCATGAATGTTCAGATCTAAAAGATTCAAGACAAAAGTCTATATTGACATAAGAAATAATAATACTTCAAGCATACTAACAAAGCAATCATGTCTTCTCAAAATACTATGGCTAAAGAAAGTTATCCCTACAAAATCATATATTCTGGCTATGCTCCCTCTTCATCACAAAAAATATTCATATCATGCACAACCCCGGTTTCAGGCAAGCAGTTGTTTTCATACTCTATTCTTTCAAACCTTTCAACTTTTACGCAATACATGAGCGTGAGCCATGGATATAGCACTATGTGTAATAGAGAGGTGGTTGTGGAGAAGACAAAAAGGAGGGAGATAGTCTCACATCAACTAGGTGTATCAACGGGCTATGGAGATGCCCATCAATATATATCAATGTGAGGGAGTAGGGATTGCCATGCAATGGATGCACTAGAGCTAAGAATGTATGAAATCTCAACAAAAGAAACTAAGTGGGTGTGCATCCAACTTGCTTGCTCATGGAGACCTAGGGCATTTGAGGAAGCCCATCGTTGGAATATACAAGCCAAGTTCTATAATGAAAATTCCCACTAGTATATGAAAGTGACTAAACATGAGACTCTCTATCATGAAGAACATGGTGCTACTTTGAAGCACAAGTGTGGAAAAAGATAGTAGCAATTGTCCCTTTTTTGGGCCTTTCTTTTTTTCTTTGGCCTTTCTTTTTTTTCCTTTTTTTGGAGGGGCTTTCTTGATTTAGCCTTTCCTCACATGGGACAATGCTCTAATAATGATGATCATCACACTTTCATTGAATTACAACTCAATATTACAACTCGATACTAGAACAAAGTATGACCTATGTGAATGCCTCCGGCGGTGTACCGGGATGTGCAATGAATCAAGAGTGACATGTATGAAAAATTATGCATGGTGGCCTAGCCAGAAATATGATGTCAACTACATGATCATGCATGGCAATATGACAATATGAAGCGTGTCATATGAATGGAACGGTGGAAAGTTGCATGGCAATATATCTCGGAATGGCAATGGAAATGCCATGATAGGTAGGTATGGTGGCTGTTTTGAGGAATATATATGGTGGCTGTTTTGAGGAAGGATATATAGTGGGTGTATGGTACCGCGAGAGTTGCGCGGTACAAGAGAGGCTAGCAATGGTGGAAGGGTGGGAGTGCGTAATATCCATGGACTCAACATTAGTCATAAGAACTCATATACTTATTACAAAAATTTACGAGTCATCAAAACAAAGCAATCAACGCATGCTCCTAGGGGGGAGGTTGGTAGGAGTTAACCATCGTGCGCCCCCGACCTCCACACAAAGGTTGACACTTTACAAATACCTCATGCTCTAACTTCGTCACTTAGCGGTTCACCATACGTGCATGCTACGGGAATCACTAACCCTAATGCAAGCATTTCTCAATTTCATAATAACTCTACTAGCATGACACTAATATCACTATCCTCATATCTCAAAACAATTATCAAGAATCCAACTTCTCATCATATTCAATGCACTTAGTGTGAAAGTTTTTACTACATTGATCTTGGATGTCTATCATGTGAAGGCTAGTTTTATAGCCAAAGCACATTACCATGCTATTTTAATAGACTCTCAAAAAGATATAAGTGAAGCATGAGAGATCACCAATTTCTACAAAATATAATCACCACCGTGCTCTAAAAGATATAAGTGAAGCACTAGAGCAAAAACTATTCAACTCAAAAGATATAAGTGAAGCACATAGAGTGTTCTAACAATTCCTAGGCCATGTTTAACTCTCTCAAATAGGTGTGTCCAGCAAGGATAATTGTGGCAAACTTACAAGCAAATACTCAAATTATACATGACACTCCAAGTAAAACACATATCATGTGGTGAATAAAAATATAGCTCCGAGTGTAGTTACCGATAGATGAAGACGAAAGAGGGGATGCCTTCTCGGGGCATCCCCAAGCTTAGGCTTTTGGTTGTCCTTGAATTTTACCTTGGGGTGCCCTGGGAATCCCCAAGCTTAGGCTCTTGCCACTCTTTGTTCCATATTCCATCAAAGCAATACTCAAAACTTAAAAACTTCACAACACAAAACTTAGACAAAAATCTCGTGAGCTCCGTTAGTATAAGAAAGTAAACCACTACTCAAAGGTACTGCAATGAATTCATTCTTTGTTTATATTCGTGTTAAACCTACTGTATTCCAACTTCTCTATGATTCATACTTCCCAATACTACTCATAGATGCATCGAAATAAGCAAACAACACACGAAAAACAGAATCTGTCAAAAACAGAACAGTCTGTAGTAATCTGTAGCTTTCACATACTTCTGTAACTCCAAAAAATTGAAATAAATTGATAAACGTGAGGAATTTGTCTATTAATCATCTGCAAAAAGAATCAACTAAATAGCACGCTCCAGTGAAATCTGGTGACCATTCTAGCGAGCGTCAACGATTTTGTTTTTCACAGCAAGATCATATAAATTTCACACAAGTCTTCCCAAAGGTTCTACTTGGCACAAACACTAATTAAAACACAAAACCACATCTAAACAGAAGCTAGATGAAATATTTATTCCTAAACAGAAGCAAAAACAAAATATATAAAATTGGGTTGCCTCCCAACAAGCGCTATCGTTTTACGCCCCTAGCTAGGCACGATACATGGATAGATCTAGGTATTGCCATCTTTGGAAGGCAATCCATAAGTGGCTCTCATAAAATATTCATATGGTAATTTGATTTTCTTTCTAGGAAAGTGTTCCATTCCTTTCCTTAACAGAAATTGGAATCTAATATTTCCTTCCTTCATATCAATAATTGCACCAATCGTTCTAAGGAAAGGTCTACCAAGAATAATAGGACATGATGGATTTCAATCTATATCAAGAACAATGAAATCTACGGGCACATAATTCCTATTGGCAACAATAAGAACATCATTAATCCTTCCCATAGATTTCTTAATAATGGAATCCGCAAGATGCAAATTTAAAGAACAATCATCAAGCTCATGGAACCCTAGCAAATCAAAAAAAGTTTTTGGGATAGTGGAAACACTTGCACCCAAATCACACAAAGCATAGCATTCATGATCTTTAATTTTTTTTAATAGTAGGTTTCCACTCATCATAAAGCTTTCTAGGGATAGAAACTTCTAATTCAAGTTTTTCTTCATAAGATTGCATCAAAGCATCAACTATGTGTTTGGTAAAAGCTTTATTTTGACTATAAGCATGCGGAGAGTTTAGTGCGGATTGCAACAAGGAAATACAATCAATTAAAGAGAAATTATCATAATTAAATCCCTTGATTTCCAATGTAGTGGGTTCATCACTATGCAAAGTTTTAATATCTTCACTCCCACTTTTAACAATTTTAGCATCAAGATCTAAAAACTCCGAATCATTGGGACACCTTAAAGTAGACTCATCTCCGATCCTATCTTTATCAATATTCATACTAGAAAACAAGGATCTAATAGGAGACACATCAATAACTTTCAGATCTTCATCTTTCTTTTCATGATAACTAGAGGAACACGCTTTTATATAATTCTCTCTTTTAGCACGCGTCCTAGCGGTTCTTTATTTGCATCCATCAATGGAAATTCTCATGGCTTTGAGAGACTCATTGATATCATGCTTAGGTGGGATAGATCTAAGTTTCAAAGAATCAACATCAAGAGTAATTATATCCACACTTCTAGCCAATTCATCAATCTTAAGCAATTTTTCTTCAAGCATACCATTGAAATTCTTTTGCGAAATCATAAACTCCTTAACACTAATTTCAAATTCAGAAGGCATCTTTCCATAAGAGTTGTTGTAGGAATTACCATAATTATTACAGGAATTACTAGGAAAAGGCCTAGGATTAAAGTTCCCTCTATAAGCATTGTTACCAAAATTATTCCTACCAACAAAATTCACATCCAAAGATTCATTATTATTTTCAATCAAAGTGGACAAAGGCATATCATTAGGATCAGAAGAAGCACTCTTAGAAGCAAATAATTTCATAAGTTCATCCATCTTTCCACTCAAAACACTAATCTCTTCAATAGCATGCACTTTTTTACTAGTAGATCTTTCGGTGTGCCATTGAGAATAATTAACCATAATATTATCTAGGAGTTTGGTAGCTTCTCCTAAGGTAGTTTCCAAGAAAGTGCCTCCTGCAGCCGAATCTAAAAGATTTCTAGAAGCAAAATTCAAGCCAGCATAAAAGTTTTGAATAATCATCCATAAGTTCAAACCATGTGTAGGGCAATTACGTATCATTAATTTCATTCTCTCCCAAGCTTGTGCAACATGCTCATGATCTAGTTGCTTAAAATTCATAATATCGTTTCTAAGAGAAATGATCTTAGCAGGAGGGAAATACTTAGAGATAAAAGCATCTTTGCACTTATTCCACGAATCAATAATATTTCTAGGCAAAGAGGAAAACCAAGTTTTAGCACGATCTCTAAGTGAAAACGGAAATAACTTCAATTTAACAATATCATTATCCGTATCCCTTTTCTTTTACAGATCACACAAATCAACAAAGTTGTTTAGACGGGTAGCGGCATCTTCACTAGGAAGGCCGGAAAATTGATCTTTCATGACAAGATTCAACAGAGCAGCATTGATCTCACAAGATTCAGCATCGGTAATAGGAGCAATCGGAGTGCTAATAAAATCATTATTGTTGGTATTGGAGAAGTCACACAATTTGGTATTGTTCCGAGCACAGAAGCAAACAAGAAGCAAGTGGACGATAAACACACGGCAGAAGAAGGGCAAATAAAACGGCAAGGGTGAAGTGGGGAGAGGAAAATGAGAGGCAAAAAATGTAATGCGAATGATAAGGGTTTGTGATAGGTACTTGGTATATGACTTTTGCGTAAGCCTCCCCGGCAACGGCGCCAGAAATTCTTCTTGCTACTTCTCGAGCTTGTGTTGTATTTCCTCGAAGAGGAAAGGGTGATGCAGCACAGTAACGTAAGTATTTCCCTTAGTTTTTGAGAACTAAGGTATCAATCTAGTAGGAGACCATGCGCGAGTCCCTCGCACCTGCACAAACAAATAAGAACTTCGCAGCCAACGCGATAAGGGGTTGTCAATCCCTGTACGGTCACTTATGAAAGTGAGATCTGATAGAGATGATAGTTTGATATTTTTGGTATTTTTGGTTATAAGAACAGAAAGTAAAAGCGTAAAAGTAAAGTAGATTGTAGATTTATATGTTGAGAATAGACCCGGGGGCCAAAGTGTTCTCTAGTGGCTTCTCCCATGATAGCGATATTCTACGACGGGTAAACAAATTACTGTCGAGCAATTGATATAAAAGTGAATAATTATGAGACTATCTAGGCATGATCATTATATATAGGCATCACATCCAATACAAGTAGACCGAAACGATTCTACATCTACTACTATTAGTCCACACATCGACCGCTATCCAGCATGCATCTAGAGTTTTAAGTTCATAAGAACAGAATAACGCCTTAAGCAAGATGACATGATGTAGAGGGATAAACTCAAACATAGTGATATAAACCACATCTTTTTATCCTCGATGGCAACAATACAATACGTGCCTTGCTGCCCCTACTGTCACTGGGAAAGGGCACCGCAAGATTGAACCCAAAGCCAAGCACTTATCCCATTGCAAGAACTATAGATCTAGTAGGCCAAACCAAACCAATAATTTGAAGAGACTTGCAAGGATATTATAATCATACATAAAGATTTTAGAGAAGAACCAAATATTTCTCATAGATAATCTTGATCATAAACCCACAATTCATCGGATCTCGACAAACACACCGCAAAAAGAGATTACATCGAATAGATCTCCTTGAAGACCGAGGAGAACTTGGTATTGAGATCCAAAGAGAGAGAAGAAGCCATCTATAAACTAGCTATGGCCCGAAGGTCTGTGGTAAACTACTCACAACTCATGGTGAGGCGCTGATGATGATGTAGAAGCACTCCATGGAAGATCCCCCTCCGGCGGAGCTCCAGAACAGGCCCCAAGATGGGATCTCACAGGAACAAAAGGTTGCGGCAGTGGAACTAGGGTTTTCTCTGTTGTTCTGATAGTTTCAGGGTATGTAGGTATATATAGGAGGAAGAAGGGCACCGGCGGCCAGACGGTGTGCCCACGAGGCAGGGGACGCGCCCTATAGGGGGGGGGCACCCTCGTGGACGCCACGTGAGCTCTACTCTGTGGTTCTCAAGTCTCCCAGGTGTATTTTGCTCCAAAAATATATCTCCCGAAGTTTCATTCCGTTTGTACTCCGTTTGATATTCATTTTCTGTAAAACCCTGAAATAGGCAAAAAAACAACAATCTGGACTAGGCCTTTGGGTTAGTACGTTAGTCCCAAAAATAATATAAAAGTGTATAACAAAGCCCATTAAACATCCAAAACATCATAAATAATAGCATGGAACAATAAAAAATTGTAGATACGTTGGAGACGTATCATATACCGTGCCCTAAGGGCATCAAAGGTATAAGAAGTTTTCTTGGTCATATCGGTTTTTATAGGAGGTTCATTAAAGACTTCTCAAAAATTTCTAGGCCTCTGACTAATCTTTTACAAAAAGATGTTCCATTCGTCTTTGATGATGATTGTGTAGAAGCATTTGAAATACTAAAGAAAGCCTTGATTTCTGCACCTATTGTCCAGCCACCTGATTGGAATTTACCCTTTGAAATTATGTGTAATGCTAGTGATTATGATGTAGGTGATGTTCTAGGACAAAGAGTTGATAAGAAATTATATGTTATCCAATATGCTAGTAAAACTCTAGACAGTGCCCAGAGAAATTATGCTACTACTGAAAAAGAATTTTTAGCAGTTATATTTGCTTGTGACAAGTTCAGACCTTACATCGTTGATTCTAAACTAACTGTTCACACTGATCATGCTACTATTAAATACCTTATGGAAAATAAAGATGCTAAACCTAGACTTATTAGATGGGTTCTCTTGCTACAAGAATTAGATTTGCATATTATTGATAGAAAGGGAGCTGAGAACCCCGTTGCAGACAACTTATCTAGGTTAGAGAATATTCTTTATGACCCACTACCTATTGATGATAGCTTTCCTGATGAACAATTGGTTGTCATAAATACTTCTCGCACTGCTCCATGGTATGTTGATTATGCTAATTACATTGTTGCTAAATTTATACCACCTAGTTTCACATACCAGCAAAAGAAAAAGTTTTTCTATGATTTAAGAAATTACTTCTGGGATGACCCACACCTTTCTAAAGAAGGAGTAGATGGTGTTATTAGACGTTGTGTACCTGCGCATGAACAGGAACAGATCCTATGCAAGTGTCACTCCGAGGCTTATGGAGGACACCACGCTGGAGATAGAATTGCACATAAGGTATTGCAATCGGGTTTTTATTGGCCTACTCTCTTCAAGGATGCTCGTAAGTTTATCTTGTCTTGTGATGAATGTCAAAGAATTGGTAACATTAGTAGATGTCAAGCAATGCCTATGAACTATTCACTTGTTATTGAACCATTTGATGTTTGGGGCTTTGATTATATGGGACCGTTTCCTTCCTCTAATGGGTATACACATAATTTAGTTGCTCTTGATTACGTTACTAAGTGGGTAGAAGCTATTCCAACTAGTAGTGCTGATCATAACACTTCTATTAAGATGCTTAAAGAAGTTGTTTTTTCGAGGTTTGGAGTCCCTAGATACCTAATGACTGATGGTGGTTCACATTTTATTCATGGTGATTTTCGTAAAATGCTTGCTAAGTATGATGTTAATCATAGAATTGCATCTCCTTACCACCCACAGTCTAGTGGTCAAGTAGAACTAAGTAATAGAGAGCTAAAATTAATTTTGCAAAAGACTGTTAATATATCTAGGAAGAATTGGTCCAAGAAACTTGATGATGCATTATGGGCTTATAGAACTGCATATAAAAGTCCTATGGGTATGTCTCCGCATAAAATGGTTTATGGAAAAGCATGTCATTTACCTCTTGAACTAGAACATAAGGCATATTGGGCAATTAAAGAGCTCAGTTATGATTTCAAACTTGCTGGTGAGAAGAGCCCATTTGACATTAACTCACTTGGTGAGTGGAGAACCCAGGCCTATGAAAATGCCAAACTGTTTAAAGAAATAGTTAAAAGATGGCACGACAAAAGGATACAAAAACATGAGTTTAATGTAGGTGACTATGTTTTCCTATACAACTCTCGTTTAAGATTTTTTGCAGGAAAACTTCTCTCTAAATGGGAAGGCCCTTACGTTATCGAGGAGGTCTATCGTTCCGATGCCATAAAAATCAATAACTTTGAAGGCACAAACCCGAAGGTGGTGAACGGTCAAAGAATCAAACATTACATCTCAGGTAATCCCATAAATGTTGAAACTAATGTCATTGAAACCGTAACCCCGGAGGAATACATAAGAGACACTTTCCAGAACGTTTCAGACTCCGAAAAGGAAGAGGTATGTGGTACGGTAAGTAAACCGACTCCAAAACAGCTCTAATAGCATTTTTTTTCTCCACTTTGAAATATTTAAGAAAATAGGAAAATAAGAAGTAGTCTGAAAGGGACACAAGGCACCCACGAGGGTGCAGGGCGCGCCCCCTACCTGGTGGGCACCTCGTGTGCCCTCCGGACTCCGTTTTCTTGCACGACACTTATTGTAGTCAGTAAAAATTCATTATATGATCCCCCGAAGGTTTTGACCACGGTACCATGACAAAATCCTCCGCTTTTGTTTCGAGCTGTTTTTCTGACAGATCTAGATCATCATGACGTCCTCAAGCGCCCACAAGGACAAGTTTTTCAAGAAGGTCATCAACCCCTACCTCGCAGAGGTGCTGCAACACTCTCAAACTATTGAGATGCGTGAGGGGGTGCTGCACATCCACGATGTTGAGGGACCAAGGAGGACCGGAAGCATGGAGACAAGACACGAAGCAATGGAGCAACAAGTTTTCAAGTGCCTAGGGATGGTGGAACGAGGACTCAACGCCAACCACATGAATATAGATTCAAGAAGATGAGTTTGGCTGCAGATTTGAGGATCCCAGAGACTCGACCATCCTTCTATGAGGGTGAGCCTATGCCTTGGAAGATGGACGACAAGCCTACATCATCAACAAGTCCATCATCACCACCTCCGAAGAAAGAGACATAAACACATGGGTATGGGCACTCCCCTTGGCAACTGCCAAGCTTGGGGGAGGTGCCCCGGTATCGTATCACCATCACACTTCTATCTTTACTATTTTTCTTAGTTCGATCCTTTTGGTTATATCTTGATCTAGTAGAATAAAGTTTAGTATGATCTAGTTGCGAGCATTGCTTTATGATCCTTATCTATGTAATCGAGTCAGTGAGCTATATATAATAAAGATTAGTTTTGAGTCAAGGGCTTGATTATCTCACTATGATCATGCGGTAATAAGAGAAAGAATAAAAAAATAAAGAGATCATATTGATCTTATGGAAATTAATGACTTCACATATAAAGAGTATGATGAATAAAAGTTGTTGAGAGTTGACAAACATAGTATTGGTCATCGTTGCAATTAATAGGAAGAAATAAAGAAAGAGAGGTTTTCACATATAAGTACACTATCTTGGACATCTTTTATGATTGTGAGCACTCATTGAAATATGACATGCTAAAAAGTTGATGTTGGACAAGGAAGACAATGTAATGGGTTATGTTTTCTTATATCTGAAATAAAGTATATTGTCATGGATCCTCCAACATGTTGAGCTTGCCTTTCCCCCTCATGCTAGCCAAACCCCTTGCACCAAGTAGAGATACTACTTCTGCTTCCAAATATGCTTAAACCCAGTTTTGCCATGAGAGTCCTCCATATCTACCTATGGATTGAGTAAGATCCTTCAAGTAAGTTGTCATTGTTGCAAGCAATACAAATTGCTCTCTAAATATGTATGATCTATTAGTGTGGAGAAAATAAGCTTTATACGATCTTGTGATATGGAAGCAATAAAAGCGATGGGCTGCATAATAAAGGTCCTTATCAGAAGTGGCAATATAAAGTGACGTTCATTTGCATTAAGATTTGGTGCATCCAACCATGAAAGCACATGACAACCTCTGCGAAGGGCCTACCTTTTATTTTTTTGTCTTATACCTTACACAAGAGTCATGGTGATCTTCACCTTTCCTTTTTACATTTTATCTTTTGGCAAGCACATTGTGTTGGAAACATCCTGACATATATACCCAATTGGATGTAAGTTATCATAAACTATTATTGTTGACATTACCCTTGAGGTAAAAGGTTGGGATGCAACACTATAAACCCCTATCTTTTTCTGTGTCCGATTAAAACTCCATACCCATAAGTATTGCATTAGTGTTAGCAACTGTGAAAGACTAAATGATAGTTGAGTATGTGGACTTGCTGAAAAGCTCTTATATTGACTCTTTCTGATGTTACGATAAATTGCAATTTCTTCAGTGACCGAGATTATAGTTTGCTAGTTTTCAATGAAGTTTCTGATTCATACTTGACATTGTGAATAGATTGTTACTTCATCATAAGAAATCATATGACAATATATATATTGTCATATGATTTCTTATGATGAAGTAACAATCTATTCACAATGTCAAGTATGAATCAGAAACTTCATGCTCATAACATGATATACAGCCGGTCTATTCTCATAACACTATGAGAATAATATTCTCATAACACTTCCGAACTGCTTTATTTTACTGCATTGGAAAGCTATGCGCACTGCACAGATACTGCAACAGAACCTCATGTTTGAAAAAACTGTACGTGTTGTTTTTTCGGTACCTTTTTTTCTCTAGTTTTCTAACCATTTATCGGAATTATGCGTGTAATATACCGTTGAAAAGCTATGGAGTAGACGCAACTTCACCGTGTTGAACACTTTTCAAAATTCATCATAGTTTAAGAGCAGTTTCGAAAATCGTGCGGCTCATAACGAATGGCAGCGAGCGTTTTTTTGTGTTTTTTTTTCTAAACCGCTCGTCGGAATGAAACGTATGATACACCATTGGAAAGGTATCGTCGGCACGCATCTTTTTCATATCTATTAATTTTTCTAATTCGCTACGGTTTAAGAGCAGTTTTGAATTTACTAAATCGCGGAATTGTGTTTTTCGAATTTTTTCAAATTTTCGGTACTGTTTTCACTCCAGTTTTCTAACCGTTTGTCGAAACAAGGCGTATAATATACCGTTGGAAATCTACGAACGAGGCACAACTTTCATATGTTGAAATGTTTTTGAGATTCCTTATGGTTTTTAGTTAAATTTGAAAATTGTGCGAGTGACTACGAAGTGCAGTGGCCGTTTTTCGTGAAATTTTTACAAAACATTGGTCGAAATGATCCAAATGATACACCGTTGGAAAGTTATCGTCGAGACGCTATTTTTCATGTAGAACACCCCCTCTAATTCATTACGGTTTAAGAGCAGTTTTGAAATTACAAAAACGCGGAAACTCTATTTTTCGCGACACCCAAATCGACGCGTTTTTTTGCGCTTCCGAACTGCATATTACTGCAACACAGAGACCAGTGAACTGCATGTTTGAAAAAACTGTATGTATTGTTTTTTCGGTACCTTTTTTGCTCTAGTTTTTTAACCATTTATCGGAATTATACATGTAATATACCGTTGAAAAGCTATGAAGTAGACACAAGTTCGCCATGTTGAACACTTTTCGACATTCCGCACGGTTTAAGAGCAGTTTTGAAAACGGTGAACTGCATGTTTGAAAAAACTGTACGTGTTGTTTTTTCGGTACCTTTTTTGCTCTATTTTTTAACCGTTTATCGTAATTATGTGTGTAATATACCGTTGAAAAGCTATGGAGTAGACGCAACTTTGCCATGTTGAACACTTTTCAAGATTCCGCACGGTTTAAGAGCAGCTTTGAAAACGGTGAACTGCATGTTTGAAAAAACTGTACGTGTTGTTTTTTCGGTACCTTTTTTGCTCTAGGTTTTTAACCGTTTATCGGAATTATGCGTGTAATATAGCGTTGAAAAGCTATGAAGTAGACGCAACTTCGCCATGCTGAACACCTTTCGAGATTCCGCACGGTTTAAGAGCAGTTTTGAAAATGGTGCGACCGACGAATAATGGCAGCGAGCGTTTTTTTGCGCTTCCGAACTGCACAAGTAAGCCGCACTGCATCAGGGTAGGAGCTGGCGCGACGGTGCTAGAGGAAGGAGGCGGGGCGGCAGCACGGGGGTAGGAGGCGGGGCAGTGGCTGCTGTCCTCGGGGCGCTCCGCGCTAGAAACCTATTTAAGTGGGGGTGTTATGCGAATAAGGTTTTTGTGATGAGAATAAGGTCTTAAGGGGTGTTATGAGAATAGACCCACCCTATATATATATATATATATATATATATATATATATATATATATAGGG
>LR738710.1:597238534-597295299 GCA_902687465.1 Secale cereale
TGTGTGTGTGTGTGTGTGTGTGTGTGTGTGTGTGTGTGTGTGTTGCTGTTATTAGAATGATCATGATGCCCTCATGTCCGTATTTTATTTTATCGACACCTCTATCTCTAAACATGTGGACATATTTTTCGATATCGCCTTCCGCTTGAGGACAAGCGAGGTCTAAGCTTGGGGGAGTTGATACGTCCATTTTGCATCATGCTTTTATATCGATATGTATTGCATTATGGGCTGTTGCTACATATTATGTCACAATACTTATGCATTTTCTCTCTTATTTTACAAGGTTTACATGAAGAGGGATAATGCAGGCAACTGGAATTCTGGGATAGAAAAGGAGCAAATATTGGAGACCTATTATGCACAACTCAAAAAGTCCTGAAACTCCACGAAAATCAGTTTTGGAATATATAGAAAATATCGGGCAAAGAAAGCACCAGAGGGGGGCCACCCACCATCCACGAGGGTGGGGGGCGCGCCCCCTGCCTCGTGGGCCACCTGGCAGCACCCCGATGCCCATCTTTTGGTATAACGTGTCTTCTGCCCTGGAAAAAATAAGGAGGAAGTTTTCGGGACGAAGCGCCGCCGTCTCGAGGCGGAACCTTGGCGGAACCAGTCTAGGGCTCTAGCGAAGCGGTTCTGCCGGGGAAACATCCCTCGGGGAGGGGAAATCGTCACCCTCGTCATCGCCATCGATCCTCTCATCGGGAGAGGGTCAATCTCCATCAACATCTTCACCAGAACCATCTCCTCTCAAACCATTGTTCATCTCTTGTATCCAATCTTTGTCCCAAAACCTCATATTGGTACCCGTGGGTTGCTAGTAGTGTTGATTACTCCTTGTAGTTGATGCTAGTTGGTTTATTCGGTGGAAGATCATATGTTCCGATCCTTTATGCATATAAATACCTCTCTGATTATGAACATGAATATGATTTGTGAGTAGTTACCTTTGTTCCTGAGGACATGGGAGAAGTCTTGCTATAAGTAGTCATGTGAATGTGGTATTCGTTTGATATTTTGATGAGACGTATGTTGTCTTTCCTCTAGTAGTGTTATGTGAACGTCGACTACATGACACTTCACCATTGTTTGAGCCTAGAGGAAGGCATTGGGAAGTAATAAGTAGATGATGTGTTGCTAGAGTGATGAAATCTTAAACCCTAGTTTATGCGTTGCTTCGTAAGGGGCTGATTTGGATCCATATGTTTCATGCTATGGTTAGGTTTACCTTAATACTTCTTTTGTAGTTGCGGATGCTTGCAATAGAGGTTAATCATAAGTGTGACGCTTTTCCAAGGAAGGGTCGTACCCAAGCACCGGTCCACGCACATACCAAATTATCAAAGTAACGAATGCGAATCATATGAGCGTGATGAAAACTAGCTTGACGATAATTCCCATGTGTCCTCGGGAGCGCTTTTATTTATATAAGAGTTTGTCCAAGCTTGTCCTTTGCTACGAAAAGGATTGGTCCATCTTCTTGCACCTTATTTACTTTTATTACTTGTTACTCGTTACAAACTACCTTATCACAAAACTATTTGTTACCGATAATTTTTAGTGCTTGCAAAAAATACGTTACTGAAAAATGCCTATCATTTCCTTCTGCACCTCGTTGGGTTCGACACTCTTACTTATCAAAAGGACTACGATATATCCCGTATACTTGTGGGTCATTAGCTCGTCGTTGTTCTTCAACCTCCCGCCCGCCCGATGCAGGGGGCGGCATGCTTCGGCGACGAGCCCCGGCGACACGGGACGACTCAGGCGATGCCCCAGCCACTAGAGTGACCAGCGCGGGGAGGCGCACCCACCTGCAGGCTTCACGCATGCCGGTGAGTACTGAGACGAGCGGGGCCACGACCGCGACGAACGTTGACTTCAGGCGGCGATGGGGAGTAAGGCTCCGGGACGCTGCGAGGCACTTGGGATGCTCTAGGAGGTTGAGGGGGCTCTCTGGTGGTGGCCATGAGGAGGAGGAGGGCCTGGCTTGAGCAAATTTATGCGGAGGGAACCGGCGGCCATGGCGGCAGTGGGAGGGCAGGAGAGGGGCTCGATCTCCAGGAAGTGGTCGGGGAGGCTGCTCGCCAAGTGGAGAGGAGCTTGGCCTGCTCAGAGAGGGCTCGGGTGGCTTATATATAGGCGGGGAAAGCTGACCGAGCAAGTCGCCCCCGTGCACATCTGGCCAAGCTCTGGCGACGGACAGCGAGCACGGGGTGGCGCGAGAACGAGACGAGGGGAGGAACGGACAAGCCGCAGAGCTCACAGGGCAGAAAGGTCGAGCGCACAGGAGGAAGAAGCGGTCGAACGCCATCAATGCGATGTCGGCTACAGGTCGCCGGTGGGTGCGCGGCGACGAGCGCCGACGGAGAAGGGGATGGAGGGGGCAAGGGCTCAGGGCGAGGCAGTCGATCACGAGGAGGCTACTTGACATGGTTGTGAGTCAAGACAAGGAGAGCACGGACGAGCACATCACTGAGGTCATGCCAGAGCGCGTTTAATGCACGCCGGGGCGATGGTCACCGCGTGAACTGGCGAGGAGAAGTTGCCAAGGGCAGGCAAAGGTCGTCGCGTGATCCAGGGGAGGTTGCAACTACGGTGCTAACTCAGCCAAAGGTGCAGTGTATAAATAGTAAGTGAGCTCTAAAGGTTGCTCCATCAAACTTAATTATGATGCAGTGATCAACATATAAATGCTAAGGGCCAAATGAGCTGTCTGGGGTGTTTAGGTTAGGAAGGTCTCTAATCTTGTGCATTTTGGTGGGGTTTGGACAAGGGGTTAATATAGTTGCTTTGCAACTGCATAAGTTTGTCCAGAATCAAAATGATGAAGTAGCACTCACTTAGAGTAACCACTTGAGCTCAAATATGGCAAGGCATCATGTTTTGGACATATAGAGATGCTGTAAAAATTTCATATCAAATGGACAAGCCAAAATCGTACATGCTTCACAAATATCCTCTTTGTCCAGAAACTAGCAACAATTCCTGAGGGAAAATGGCTAGATGAGATGAGTCCAAAATTTGTGAAGATAGGTTATGTGGTTAGGAGAAGGTCCTGGATGCAAGTAATGAGCTCAAATCTTGCGAAAAGTCATGATTTGATGATATTGAGGTCATGCAAAATTTCAACTCATTTTGATATGCCTAGCTTGTACCTCCTTCACAAAGTTTCTTCCTGGACAGAAACTTTGGAAATTAGCTAAAAAATATTTACTAGGCAATTGAGTATGAAAATTTGCATGAGGCAATGATATGGATATGAAAAGGTGACCAAAAAGTTTGGGGGCAAATGGGCAAAGATAAGTAGCACTTGCTTCACAAAGTGCCATTTAGGGCAGAATAGGAAAATGAATATTGGTGAATTATTTTTGAACATGGCAATGAAAAGTTTTGCCATATTTGAGGAAGATATGACCCAAAGAATTTATCAAAATTATTTGGGAATTTTAGGAATATAGGTTGCTTCACGACCTAGGGAAGACAGGGTTATTCCTTTAATAGAAAAATGAATATTCCCTCGAAAATAATATTGGGGTTGGTCCAGAATGGAAATGGCAAGGTCTTGGGATGGATATGAGGATGACAAGCCACTCTAGAAAGAAAGAAGAGGTCATCTTCTTCAGTTTCCATATCACAAGCCACGGAAAAAGAAAACTCAAGCAAAATCCTCAGAAAATCAAAAGAAAAAGAAAGGGCCAAAAATCAGGATGTGATAGCGGCTGCCCAACGCACTTTTATTTTCTTAGGACATCCACGGCCCACAACATGATTATGGGGATCCAACGGGTGTATCATTTTTTTACAATGTGTTTTTTCCTTTCCTATGTTTTCCCTTATATAACAATATGTATATTTATACTTATATTTATATTTTATTGCATATATATATATTAAACAACCTAAGGTTCCCGTTTGACATGTCCTTTGTCGAACCTTTATATAGACCTTACCACTTCCTTTTTTCCTTTTTATTAATCTTATCTCTGATTTTTCTCCCACTTTCTTTGTTGAGGTAATCTGATTTTTCTCCCACTAGTTTTCCCTTGAACCAACTCAACTTTCCCACATCTAGCCTAAAAGATAATAATACCCCACGTCTTATTAACTCATCAAATTAAATTATTATTTTATATCGTAAATGATTAGTTCTTACAAAATAATAATAATAATATTGATGGTTTAACAGTAAGCTTGCAAGTTAATTCCTGCTGAACATAAGCTTGCTATATTTTACTGACCAATGCAGTAATAGACGTGCAACCACGTGTTTATGTTTTTATAACATTTCTCCATCCAGCCCAACATGATAACCCAGCCTAGCAAATCCGTGTATCTCGAAAAATATATTATAAATGGCCTGTAAATTCTAACATAACATACAAATGGACTACAGAGACGCTACATTATTGTTTCACCAGCCCACCAAATGGACTCGCTGACATGTGAGCCAATAGGTCGAAGCCTAAGCAAGGAGTTGGATTTACATCCAACGGTCGACATTCTTCTTAATTCTCTCATCTTCTTCCCCCAGCGTTGGCGGGACCACATGCTCCAGCCTCCGGCGTCCAGCGGTGCTGCTTCGCGCACCTCAGAGAGAAATCCTACCCCACGGATGGCCAGGCCACCCCAGCACTCCTCCGCACCGCCTGTTATTCTCCGCCAAGTGTAGCCCCAGCTCACACCTAAACGATTCAAGTCTTGCACTCATGTCCGGCTGTGACTTCACTGTCGCGTCTTCCCCATCTCTGGGTCGTTCCCGTCTGGGCCCTCACCATCGTCCACCGCCTTAGTGCACTAGAAGTGGCATGGTCAACGTGGTCAACAAGCGAGAGTCATCAGAAGACGACTATACATGGAGAGGCTGACAGTGGGATGCACCACATCCCTGCATGCATGCATGCAACTGCCTCCTTTTTGTGCGAAAAAATAATGTTCCCTCCCCCTAACAGCTGGGACCGACCAGCTACATCTTCACACGCAAGGAAGTGCGTCCTTATTACGTGCAAAAATGGTTCCACCCACTGACAGGCGGGACCCACTAGCTACATCTCTGTACGCAAGCAAGTGCCTCCTTAGTACACAAACCCCCCCTGACAGCTGAGACCCACCAACTACATCTTCGCACGCAAGAAAGTACCTCCTTATTACGCACAAGGAAAATGAATCCTCCCACTGCTAGCTGGGACCTACCCGATTTGGAGGCTGACTTATGGGCCTCCTAAGTCGACGCGTACCCATCGCTTTGTCAAATTAGTCAACAAACGATTCTAGCAACAATGACCATTGAATCTTAATCCAACCGCCGTGCTGCTTCTTCAACCTTAGATCTGCTTGCTCCAGCCGCCCAAACTAGCTCCAGCCATACCGCCTGCTCCCGCCTCCCATGGTCGGTTGTGCTGCCGCGCAGGCATCACCGCCCCACACTACTCCCACCATTGGCCAAGCCTTAACTTAACTCACTCACACCCCATGTTATTTTCCGGCGACGACAGCCTCACACCGCAGCCGAACGAATCAACCCTTGTACTCCCTTCTCTATGGGAAACAACTATTTTGTCTTCCCCTTCTCCGGTTCATTCCCTTCCTAGGCGTCGCCGTCGTCCATCACGTCAGTGCTCTCGGCACGGCGTCGTCAATGTAGTCAACGAACGACAGCCATCGGAAGATTACAGTACGTGGAGAGGCTGACAGGTGGAACCACTAGCTACATCTTCGCACAGAAGGAAGTGCCTTGTTATTACACGAAGAAAAATGATTCCTACCCCTGACAGGTGGGACCCACTAGCTTTATCTTTGCACGCAAGGAAGTGCGTTCTTATTCTCCCTGATAGCTAGGACCCACCAGGTCAAAGCGTACGTACCATTACCTGTGTGAGCGCAGACGTGTACGTACATATCGGCCGATCGGTCTGTCTGCGAGGATGAACCGTGGCCGAGTAAGGAGCGGCAGTAGTTCAGGCAGTCCCGTCTAAAGCCTTTATACATATGACAGCCACACTGCAAAAAAAGGACGGTCACGTACGTACATACGGGCGTGGTCTCGAATGCATCCTGTTCAACGAGAGCCAATCGGCTTGGATGGAACAGCCGAAACAGGGTCTGGCGTACCATGGTAGAGAGGAAACGGCCTTTTGTTCGATCGCCTACAGTCGAAATGGGATCTTGTTCATCGGGAAGGGTCTAGCGTACCGCAAAACGGAGGAAACAGACTTCTGTTCGAGCTCCTATGGTCGAAACGAGGTCCTGTTGATCGGGAGGGGTCCCGTGTACTACAAAACATAGCAAACAGACTTATCTTCAACCTCCTACGGTCCAAACCGGGTCCTTCTATTGGGAGGTGGTGTGGCGTACCGTAAAACGGGACTCCACGAGCTACTATTCATCCACCGTCGACCTCCTCCAGCCTCCACCAGCACTGTTCATCCACGGGCTACTGTTCATCCAGCCTCCACCGACTACAGTCAACCAGCCTCTACGGGGTCCTGTTCATCCACCCCAACCGGTTGGGGTGTGTGGCAGCCTCCTCGGGGTCATGTTCATCCAGCGGCAACCACGTACTACCATGGGGTCCTGTTCATCCAGCGGCAACTGGCTACACATGGTCGGGGTCTTGTTCATCAAACCCCCATCGAGAAATGTTCATCCACAGTTAACCCAAATGGCTCGACTCACCACGTCTCGACTCATTCTATGTACCACGCGTGCGGCAGCAATGGGCACTGTTCATCTAGAGGCAACCCAACCTTCTAGCTATATCTCGCACATGGGCGTTCGGCCGGCTTCAGTAAGCGGTAGCAACGATTGATCGGGTTCAGTTAGCAGCGAAGGAGTCGGTTGGGTTCAGTTAGCAGTGAACGGATCGATCGATTGGCTTCAGTACGTACATAGCAGCACGCAATCGCCTGGGTTCAGTAAGTGAATGCCTCTCACTTGGGTTCATTTATAGCGACATGGATTGCACCATGCGTGTGTATGCAAGAGAAACACTCAAATCACACTGCACCGCTCGGCCCGACCACCCATCGTAACCGGGAATTCCGCAAAAAATTCCTCGCCCTCACTTCTACCATGATTTTTATGTCATGGACGGCCCAAAGAATGTAATGCAGGTGCGTCCCCGGCCTGCCCAGGACAAAAAGCCCATTTTCTATCATGATTTTTGTCATAGAAGTAGGACCCCACCACATCTATGATGATACGGGTTTTTGTCACAATTATTGTCATAGGAGTGTCATAAGCATGACAGAAAAAAATCATTCGGGCCTGATGTCATGGATGTGTCTTTTTTGTAGTGCTAGCTTGTTGATCAAAGATGGTTAAGGTTTCCTAACCATAGACATGAGTTGTCATTTGATAACTGGATCGTATCATTAGAAGAATGATGTGATGGACAAGACATAATCGTAAGCTTAGCATTCAATCGTATCCCTTGAGTTTATTGCTATAGGTTTCTTCATGTCAAGTAGCTATCCTAAGACCATGATATCATTCAATTCCCGGATACCAGAGGGATACCTTGTGTGCTATCAAACATCACTTCGTAACTGGGTGATAATAAAGATGCTCTACAAGTATCTTTGAATGTGTCTATTTGGTTGGCATGGATCGAGACTGGGATTTATCACTCCGTGTGAGGGATATATATCTCTGGGACCTCTCGGTAATACACCATCGTAAAGGGCTTGCAAGTAATGTGGCTAATGAGTTAGTCATGAGGTCTTGTATTACTGAACAAGTAAAGAGACCTTCCGGTAACAAGATTGAACTTGGTATGGAGATACCGACGATCGAATCTCGGGCAAGTAAGATATCACCGGACAAAGGGAATTGCATATGGGATTAACCGAATCCTTGACATCGTGGTTCAACCGATAAAAGATCTTCGTGGAATATGTAGGAACCAATATGGCATCCAGCTTCCGCTATTGGTTATTGACCGGAGAGGTGTCTCCGTCATGTATAAATGATTTTCGAACTCATAGACGACACGTCTCCAACGTATCTATAATTTTTATTGCTCCATGCTATTTTATTATCATTCTTGGATGTTTTACAATCATTTTGTAGTCATTTTCTATCATTTTTTGGTACTAACCTATTGACATAGTGCGAAGTGCCAGTTGTTGTTTTCTGCATGTTTTTTACATCGCAGGAAATCAATATCAAACGGAGCCCAAACACCATGAAACTTTTTGGACATTTTTGGGCCAGAAGGAACACTATGGGCCCTGGTGGCACATGGGGGAGTCCCGAGGAGGGGACAACCCACCAAGGCATGCCAGGAGGCCCAGGCACGCCCTGGTGGGTTGTGCCCACCTCGGGTGCCCCCGGACCGCCTCTTTGCTCTATAAGTACCCCAATATTCCAGAAACCCCGAGGGAGTCGACGAAATATTCATCCAGCCGCCGCAGAGTCCAGAAACACCAGATCCAATCTAGACACCATCACGGAGGGGTTCACCACTTCCATTGGTGCCTCTTCGATGATGCGTGAGTAGTTCCTTGTAAACCTACGGGTCCGTAGTTAGTAGCTAGATGGCTTCCTCTCTCTCTCTTTTGATTCTCAATACAATGGTCTCTTGGAGATCGATATGATGTAACTCTTTTTGCGGCGTGTTTGTTGGGATCCGATGAACTTTAAGTTTATAATCAGATCTATCTTTTTATATCCATGAAAGTTATTTGAGTTTCTTTGATCTCTTATATGCATGATTGCTTACAGCCTCGTATTTCTTCTCCGATATTTGGTTTTGTTTGGCCAACTTGATCTATTTATCTTGCAATGGGAAGAGGTGCCTTGTAGTGGGTTCGATCTTATGGTGCTTGATCCCAGTGACAGAAGGGGAACCAACACGTATGTATTGTTGCCGCTAAGGATAAAACGGCGAGATCCATATCTACCGCCATAGATAAACAGATCTTGTCTACATCATGTCATCGTTATTAATGCATTACTATGTTTTTCCATGAACTTACTACACTAGATGCATGTCGGATAGCGGTCGATGTGTGGACTAATAGTAGTAGATGCTGGCAGGAGTCGGTCTACTTATCTTGGATGTGATGCCTATGTAATGATCATTGCCTAGATATTGTCATGATTATTAGAAGTTCTATCAGTTGTGCAACAGTAATTTGTTCTCCCACCGTTGCTATTTTTCTCGAGAGAAGCCACTAGTGAAACCTACGACCACGGGGTCTTCTTCCTCATATATTTGCCTTTGCGATCTATTTGCCTTTGCTTTTATTTTAAGATCTACTAATCCAACAACCCAAAAATACATTGCTGCAATTTATCTTATTTTTCAACCAATCTACCAATATTTATCTCCCTCTCACATTCGTTACCCGAAAGGGATCGACAACCCCTTTAACACGTCGGGTTGCGAGGTGTTGTTATTTGTGTACAGGTGCTGTTTGCGTTGTGTTGCTTGGTTCTCCTACTGATTCGATAACCTTGGTTTCATATCTGAGGGAAATACCTACCGCCGCTGTGCTGCATCATCCCTTCCTCTTCGGGGAAAAACCGACGTAGCTTTAAGCGACATCAAAAGGAATTTCTGGCGCCGTCGCCGAGGAGGATCTTCAACATAACCAGGTTCCTAATCATAATCTCATCTCCCCGTAATTTACATTATTTGCCATTTGCCTCTCGTTTTCCTCTCCCCCACTTCACAAACATTTGCCGTTTTATTCGCCATCTTTTCGTTCGCCGTTTTCTTGCCGAATCTATTTGAGTTCTTGTCATCATGGCTAATCCTACCCTCATCATTTGCACCCCCGAGAACGAAGTTCTCAACTTTAAGAAAAGAGGAGAAGAAAGCCTAAAAGATGCTTGGTATAGGATTTGCGATGATAATAACAGATCTATCCGTAAGCAATCCACTATTGTTCCTCTTCGAAACTTTTTTGTGGGAATTACTACTTGGTTTAGATTCGTTCTTGATACCATTACCGGGGGAAATTTCTTAAGTTGTCCTACTCTTGATGCCTTGAATGCTATGGGAAGTTTGATGGATCCCCACCTATAATTGTCAACGAAACCACTCTTACTCTTGAGCGTGTTATGCAAAGATTAGATGCTATTGAAAAGGGGATGCTCACTAAAGAACATATCAAAAATTTAGATACAAAGATGCATGAGCTTGCTAATAAATTTGGGGCTAAAGCGGGTAATGTTCATAAAGTGCTAAAAGAGAAGGAATCCATAGTTAATGAAAGAATCGAAGAAAGCCCTTCTAGGATTGATAAATTGGAAGAAATTCTTAGTAACTTGGGCACCGCTTTTTCTTCCGTTAATTATATTTAATAATAATGGGGATCTTAAAATGATTAGTATTCATCCTAACTTCATTGAAGTAATAAAGGAGCCCCATTACAAAAGCAAATTCCTTGATCTTATCCCTAGAAGTGTTTTTATTGAAGAATTATATGCCCAATTTTTAAAAAATTGTGTGGTTATGGAACTTGAAGACAAGGATGACAAAACTTAGATCTTGGTATTATGCCTAGCTAAGGGCGTAAAACGATAGCGTTTGTTGGGAGGCAACCCAATGAATAAAATTTATTTTTTGCTTTTTTTCTTTTTGCTTTTTGTTCTTGAGTGTTTACACAATTATGCTACTGGTACGATTGTTTTTTGTGTGTGTTTTAATTAGTGTTTGTGCCAAGTAGAACCGATAGGATCTTCTTGTGTGATAGTTGTTTGATCTTGCTAAAAAAGACAGAAACTTTGCGCTCACGAGACAAATTATCATTTTTAACGGAAAAGTGATTTTTAGTTGATTATTTTTGCAGAAGATTAATATACAAATTGCTCACGTCGCCCTATTTTTTCCAGATTTTTAGAGGTCCAGAAGTTTTTGAAACTTCTAGATTACTACAGACTGTTTTGTTTTTGACAGAGTCTGTTTTCTTTGTGTTGTGTGCTTATTTTGATGGCTCTATAGTTTTCTTTGATGAGTTTTTTACATAGAAAAGTTGGAATGTAGTAGATATAATACAAAACAAAATATGAATTGGTTTGACACAGTACTTATAGTAGTGATTTGCTTTCTTACACTAACGGATCTGTCGGTGTACTAAAGTAGGGGTACCTTAGTATCCCGACTTCTGCACGGGCAGTAGCAGCGTCCCGTGGTCTGGCTCACCACGCGCCCGCCAAAGCCCGCTCTAGACCCCTTTTAAGCCATTCAAGAACAAAGTATTCAAGTTAAGAGACAAGACCCCGGCAAGAGGAGCTTGCCGGGAAGGCCGCACCAGGCTCAAAGTTATTATTCCAGCACAAGACCCTGGCAAGAGGAGCTTGCCAGGAAGGCCAAAAGAACGGCACTTCAAGGAGGTATATCACCATGCATCATGCGCCCCGGCAGGACCCGGAGAGTGACAAGCTTCCGGGCCCGGCAAGGTTGCGACCCCGGCAAGGTGTTTGCCGGGGGAAACTTATGCTGTGTGCCTGCGGCTCCAGCTCATCTGGCCACGCGTCGCCCTGGGGCCCTTCCAGGGGCACGTGGCGGATGGCTGTGTAGCCTGGGGTACACGGTGGCAAGCTGCGATGACGAGACTATCGCCGTGGCAAACGGAGACGCATGGACGGGCGCTTTTGGGGTGACGGCGACGGGCATTCAATGCCCTCGTCCCCCACCGTCAGGGTTAGGTGAAGACCACTGTTCATACACTGTTACAACCACCACCAGTTTTACATTTTTACCCTCCTCTACGTTGGCACTTGTCGGTGACCCCTTTGAGCTATAAAAGGAGGCCCATGCACAACGTAGAAGGGGGTTCGATCCCAGAAACTAAACCACTCCCTCGCTCGGTGTAGCTAGTACTGTAGATCTTCAAGCTCCTGAGCCCAAGAACTCAATACAACCAAGGCAGGAGTAGGGTTTTACGCGTACATCGCGGCCCGAACCTGGGTAAACTGCCCGCGTGTGCTCCTCGATCTGCTCTCCGTGCTCCCTCCGCTCCCTTACCGCATGTAGAAGGGGCTCCGGTTCCATAGGTGTTCGCGGGCGGTCAGTTTCCCCGACATCTTTGGCACGCCAGGTAGGGGGCGTCGAGGTTGTGCGAACCTGATCCGGCGCTCACGCGGGCGCAGTCTTCATCAACCGCTCCAGCTTCGTCAACTTCACCAACTATCCGCAACCTCAAGGTCACCAAGATGTTGGTTGACGGCGGGGCCGGCCTCAACCTGATCTCCTCCGCTGTGATCAAGAAACTGCAGATCCCCGACAGCGAGCTCCAGGAAACCGGGACGTTCCAAGGAATCAACCCGGGAAGGAGCAAGCCAAAGGGGAAGATCACGCTGCCAGTGACCTTTGGTGGAGAGCTCAACTTTAGGACGGAGAGAATCACGTTCGACGTTGCCGATATCCCATTGCCATACAATGGGATACTTGGCCGTCCTGCGCTCGCCAAGTTCATGGCAGCTTCCCACTACGCGTACAACATGCTCAAGATGCCGGGGCCGATAAGCGTCATCTCTGTCCCCGGCGACAAGAAGTATGCGCTTATCTGCGCCGACAAGATTTATCGGGATGCAGCAGCCGCGGCAGACAGCAAGACACTTGCCGCTGAAGCTCCCGGGGTGAAGACCAAGACCAAGTCCGGCAAGAGCTCTCGGGGCCACTCCGGCAAACGCACCTCTTCGGAGTGCTGCGCTGCCATCGAGGACGCACCATCGAGCTCCACCGGCAAGTGCAAGAAGGGAATGTCAGCTCCACCGGCAACCAAGAAGGTGTCCGCCAAGGAGGACGGCACTGGTGGTACTTTCACCATCAGTGCTACGCTCGACCCCAAATAGGAAAGCGCGCTCGTTGCCTTCCTGCGGGCGAATGTCGATGTGCTTGCATGGCAACCATCTGACATCCCCGGCGTTCCTAGGAAGGTAATTGAGCACAAGCTTGCTGTTTGTCCTCACGCGCGGCCCGTCAAGCAGAAGGTCAGGAAGCAAGCGGTGGAGCGCCAAGAGTTCATCGCCGAAGAGATTAAGAAATTGGAAGCAGCAGGCCTTGTTAGAGGTGTACTACATCCCACGTGGTTGGCCAATCCAGTCGTCGTGCGCAAGGCTAATGGGAAGTGGAGACTTTGTATAGACTTCACTGATGTGAATAAAGCTTGTCCTAAGGATCCATTTCCCTTGCCGCGCATTGACCAGATTGTTGACTCCACTGCCGGATGTGAGTTGCTTTCATTTCTTGATGCATACTCCGGATACCACCAGATATTCATGGCTGAGGAAGATGAAGAGAAGACCGCATTTATTACTCCATGTGGCACATATTGCTTTGTACGCATGCCCTTTGGATTGAAGAATGCGGGCTCAACATTTGCAAGGGTGGTCCACACTGCTTTTGAGCCACAGATACACAGGAATGTAGAAGCCTACATGGATGATATAGTGGTCAAGAGCAAGAGCAAGGATACCCTGGTTCGAGATCTAGAAGAAACTTTCGAGAATCTGCGCAAGATACAGCTCAAGTTGAACCCCGAGAAGTGCGTCTTCGGAGTCCCCTCCGGCAAGCTCCTCGGGTTCTTTGTGTCCCAGAAGGGGATTGAAGCCAATCCCGACAAGATTAAAGCCATCGAGCAGATCGAAGCCCCGAAGCGCGTCAAGGATGTACGGAGGCTCGCGGGTTGTGTGGCTGCTCTCAGCAGGTTCATTTCAAAGTCTGCAGAACGCGCCCTGCCTTTCTTCAAAATCTTGAAAAAGGCAGGTCCTTTGAAATGGACTCCGGAAGCGGAGGCAGCGCTGCGTGACTTGAAAGGATACCTATCCTCCACTCCGATACTTGTCGCACCTAGGCCACAAGAGAAGTTGCTGATGTACCTAGCGGCAACCAATCAAGTGGTTAGTGCTGCGTTAGTAGCGGAGAGGGAGGCAGAGGAGGAAATGCCCACATCCCCGGCAAGCGCATCCAACGACAAGCAGGGGGCTTCCCCGACAAGCTCTGGCCCCGACAAGGACAAGCCTGTGCAGGAACAAGGAGAAGTGCGGAAGAAGATGGTAGAGCGCCCGGTGTATTTTGTAAGCTCCCTCTTGCAGGGGGCTAGGTCAAGATACTCTGGGGTGCAGAAGTTGCTTTTCGGCCTCCTCATGGCCTCAAGGAAGCTGCGCCATTACTTCCAAGCGCACGAGATAACAGTGGTCACTCGCTTTCCGTTAAAGAGGATACTGCAAAATCCAGAAGCAACGGGCAGGATCGTCGAGTGGGCACTAGAGCTGTCAAGCTTTGGTCTCAAGTTTGAGTGTACCTCAACTATCCAGAGCAGGGCTTTGGCATAATTCATAGCAGAATGGACTCCAACACCAGATGAAGAAGTTCCAGAGACAAGCATCCCCGTCCAAGAAGCAAACAAAGAATGGGTAATGTACTTTGATGGTGCCTTCTCGCTGCAAGGCGCCGGTGCCGGCGAGTTACTCATAGCGCCCACCGGAGAGCACCTCAAGTACGTTGTTCAAATGCACTTTCCCAAGGAGCAAGCAACAAACAATACTGCTGAGTATGAAGGTTTGCTTGCCGGTCTTAGAATTGCGGCCGAACTTGGGATCAAGAAGCTGATTGTGCGGGGAGATTCGCAATTAGTAGTCCGACAAGTAAACAAGAGTTACCAGAGCCCTTTGATGGAAGCTTATGTTGATGAAGTGAGGAAGCTTGAAGAACACTTTGAAGGCCTACAAATGGAGCACGTTCCAAGAGCTCAAAATGACATCACAGATGGCCTCTCAAAGTGTGCTGCAATGAAGTTACCTGTGGAACCAGGGACCTTCATGCTCAAGCTAACTCAACCATCCGTTACACCGTCAGTCGGGCAAGGCAAGAAGAGAAAGTTGGTCTCCGGCGACTACTTGCCGGCGGATCTTCCCGAAGCCGCCGCCAAGGTCCCCAGGATCAGCAACCAAGACGCTGAGGAACAGTCTGCTCCTGCGGACCCAAGGGTCTGTACAGTTGAAGCAGGCGTTCCCGACAAGCCTTGCCCCGGCAGGCTTGCCGGGGAACACTCAGCTCCGACAGAGCCACAGGTTCTTGTCGTAGAAGCTGAGGTTCTCGCAGCAGCCCTGATGCCTTTAGTCCTTGTTGTCGAGCCTCAGGCTCCAGCATGGGCGCAGAAAATCGTCCGTTTTCTTCAAACTGGAGAACTTCCCGAAGAACCAGAAGAGATAGAGAGGATTACCAGGCAGTCAAGTATGTACTAGTTCGTCGGCAATGAACTGTACAGAAGAAGACTCTATGGTGTCAGATTGAAGTGCATTTCTCGGGAAGATGGATAGAAGCTGTTGGCAGAGATACACGGAGGCATATGTGGCCACCACATTGGCACAAGAGCACTTGCCGGGAAGGCGTTCCGACAAGGTTTCTTTTGGCCAGAAGCCCTCCAAGATGCAACTGCACAAGTAACCAAGTGTGAAGCGTGCCAGTTCCATGCAAAGCAGATTCACCAACCAGCTCAAGCTCTCTAGACGATCCCTTTGTCCTGGCCCTTCTCGGTCTGGGGGCTCGACATCCTCGGCCCCTTTCCCCGCGCAGTCGGGGGCTTTGAGTACTTATACATTGCAATCGACAAGTTCACAAAGTGGCCAGAAGTGGAACCAGTGAGAAAGGTGACAGCACAGTCAGCAGTGAAGTTCTTCAGGTCAATTGTTTGCCGTTTCGGAATCCCTAACAGGATCATCACCGACAACGGCACACAGTTCACGAGTCGCACCTTCATGCAATACGTCCAAGACCTTGGCGCCAAGGTCTGCTTTGCTTCCGTTGCTCACCCGAGGAGCAACGGTCAAGCGGAGAGGGCCAATGCCGAAGTGCTGCGCGGGCACAAGACAAGAACCTTCGACAGGCTGCACAGGTGTGGAAGAAACTGGATAGAGGAGTTGCCGGCGGCTCTTTGGTCAATCAGAACGACACCAAATCGAGCCACCGGACAGACACCCTTTGCTCTTGTCTATGGAGCAGAGGCAGTTCTCCCCACGGAACTCGTATACGGGTCTCCTCGAGTGCTCGCTTACGACGAGCTCGAGCAAGAGCAACTTCGGCAAGATGATGCATTGCTCCTCGAGGAGGACCGTCTCCAGGCTGCTGTACGAGCTGCTCGATACCAGCAAGCCTTGCGTCGCTATCATAGCCACAAGGTCAAGGCCAGGAGTCTCGAGGAAGGCGACCTTGTTCTTCGGCGCGTTCAGTCTGCCAAGAATTCCAACAAGTTGACGCCGAAGTGGGAAGGCCCTTATCGGGTGAGACAAGTCACAAGGCCCGGCGCCGTCCGCCTTGAGACCGAAGAAGGCTTACCGGTGAGCAACTCCTGGAACATCGAGCATCTTCGCAAGTTTCACCCGTGAGGCGCGGTTGCCGTGATCCGCTCCGGCAACCATCTTTTGTACAAGTCTTGCCGCTGTTGCATGTAAACCTTTGTACAAAGTCGGGCGCAGACCCCGTGCATCAGTAAAACTTTTGTGCTTCGCACCATTTGTCTTTTCATGCTTTTCTTTTTATTTGCATGTATCATCTGACATTTTGTGCAGCACACATCCCCGGTAAGCAGTAACAGGCCGCAAGGCTCCATACTTGTGTTTTCTCCTCTTTTCCTTTCTCTCTTAAACAGAAGATGTGTTCCTCGCGCACAAGTTTGCCGGGGGGGAAGGAGATAGTGGTATGGACCAAGTGCTGTTCAAGGAAGGAAAGCCTTGCCGAGAAGCAAACAGAACACAAAAGATAAGTTGCCAAAGTTTGAGCAATTTAAA
The DNA here is from genome assembly GCA_902687465.1 of Secale cereale. Taxonomy (NCBI): domain Eukaryota; kingdom Viridiplantae; phylum Streptophyta; class Magnoliopsida; order Poales; family Poaceae; genus Secale; species Secale cereale. The sequence goes on from LR738710.1 coordinate 597,255,281, forward strand.
AAATTTCAAATTCTTAGTTGTCTTCCTTGAACAACCACACTTTGTATGGAAAACCTGTGCGCGGAGGAACCTACCCGTGGCTAGCCGCACCCTTACTTTGTTTCGAGCACGCTCAACGGCTTAACTGCGCTACGACAAGTGTCGCGCCCTTACTTCGTTTTCGAGTTCGCTCAACTATCTAAGCGTGCTGCGACTAGCTGCGGGAAGGTTTCTTGCCGACAAGGGCATTGCTAGCAAGCTGCTAAGAGTCCCGCACTCAGCGCTCACGGCAAGGGTCCCTTTGCCGGCAAGTTCCCTAAAAAGCGTAGGGTGAAAGGCATACAAACTGAAAGGACTAAACAAGGGAGATAACAATGCGTTGACTATCCAAAATAAAGTTATATTACAAGATAACTTGCCGCTGATTCTAACCAACTACTACCTATGACTTAATCGACAGCGGCAAGGGAAGCGGAAAGAAAGAAGCCTAGTCCCTACGGTCTCCATCGACCCTCTGGATCCTGCCTGCCTTCTCCACGATGTGGGCAACTTGTGCCTTCAGGGCCTCCTGGTCAGCTTCGGGCGGCAAGGACCGGAGGACGTTGACGAGGTTGATCCCGGGGTTGCGGTAGACGATCTTCGACAATACCCGCTCCATAGTACCCATGCAGAGCCGGCGTGCCTCGTCAGCCAGCTGCGCGGGGATCCTCTCCCGTAGCTGCGCAAGCGCCGGTGCCACCCCTCTGAAGAACAGACTCAGCTTGGCGCTGTGGGGGAGGCTCTTGTCGGGGGAGTATGCGAGGTGCTCCGCCCTCAACGCCACCATCTCCCTGTCGATGTTGGCGGCGGAGGCGACGAGCTCCTCGGTCCATTGCTCCACCGTCCGCTGGAAGTGGTTTTGCGAGACGACGGCGCTTTCCAGCAGGGCCCTCTCAGTACGGAGATCGTCCTTCAGCTTCGTCTCGCGGTCCCGGGCGGCGTCAAGCGAGTCGGTGAGGGTGGAAACCTTCAGCTCCAAGTCAGCGATGGAGTCTCTGGCGTCAGTGAGCTCTTTGCCCTTCTCGGAGAGGCGGACTTGCAGCTCCGAGTTGGTGTGGGCGTCCTTCTCCCGCGCCACGTTGAGCGCAGTGACCTTGTCTTCACTTGCCTTCAAGTTCAGCTCCATCTGCGCCACCCTGGCCTCCAGATCCCTCTTGGCGGTCTTTGCAGTAGCAGCGGCATCCCTCGCCTCCTGCAGAGCCCCGCCAATGGCTTGCTCACGAGCGGTGAGGTCGTCCTCGTGGCTGTCGAGGTCGACCTTCCGCTGGTTGAGCTCTCCCTCCCGCCGAGACAGCTCCTCGGCGGCCAGACACTGCTGCTCCTCCACCTTGGCCTTCTCGAGGAGGAATGCTTGGTGTGCTCCAGCAAGCTCTTCGCGCTCCTCCGCCAAGTTTCGGAGGGCCGCCTGGTTGGCGGCAGGGAGCTCCGCGGCACTGTTCTCCAGATCAGCACCAGCCTTGGCAGCCAGAGCCTCTCGGGACTCCAGCTTGGTTTGCCTGGCTCGGTACAAACCCAGGAGTCGACGCAGGAGTTGCTCCTCTTCGGGCTCGTCGCTGCTACCGGGCGCGTCGACAACCTTCAACCCGGCGGAGGCGAGAACTTCTCCGTCGAACGTCTCCCCCTTCGCGGGTGCCCTTGATGAGGACGCCCACGGGACTTGAATAAAGACCCCGTTGGCGGCCTCCAGATAGACGCCCGACCCAGCCACAGAGGCGGATGGATCGGCGGCCGGTGCAGCGTCCGGCGCTCCTGCGGCCTCCGGGCCAGCAGTGCGGTCGCCGGTCCCTTCCCCAGCTGCCGCGTCAGCGGTCGAGGCGGTCTCCTCGGCGGCTGGCTCATCGGCGCCGGCCGTTCCCTCTGCGGCGGTGGCATCGCCAGCGTCGCCGCGCACCTCCTCCTCGGCGATGTTTTCTGTCTCCATCGGCTCCGGGGCGGGCGGGTCTGACAACACAAGAAAAAGAAAAGAAAGGATCGTCAAGCAAATATCCAAAAAAGATGAGTCCAAGAAGAAGAAATCACAAGGATTACCTTCGCGGGCCTCTTCGACAACGGGGTCCCTCGCCGGGGAGTTCTCCCTTGGCGGCGTAGAAGAAGCCCCCGCCGGCGGAGGGCCGCTGGCGCCCTCCCTTGGCGGGGAGTCCGTCCTTGTCGGGGTGCTCGCCCTAGGCGGGGTACTCGCCATTGGCGGAGTACCCATCCTTGGCGGAGCACCGTCCCTTGCCGGGGAGCTCATCCTTGGCGGGGAAGGTGGAACAAGCGGCTCGTCGGGGGCGACCTCCTGATGCTCCTGCGGCTACGGTTCCACTTCTGCACAAGACAACAAGACATCAATAAGGATAACCACCTCAAGCGCGCACGTCAAGCAAAAAAATGAATACCAGACTTACGCTGGGGGCTGCTCTCCGGAGTAGCAGGCTGGTCCGGCAAGTCTGTTGCTGGCGCGTCACCTGCCGCTGCGACGGGCTCGTCGTCCTCGAGATCGACCACAGGGATCTTGGTCCTCTTCGTCATCCTCTGGGTCAAGGTCCTGGAAGCCAAAACAAGATCAGAGTTAGGCGGAAAGAAATCAAGACGAAAGCAACAAAAATCAAGGAAATTATAAATTGCAAGTACTTACTCTTCCTCCTCTTCATCGGAGCTGAGGGCGGAGAAGTCGAACTGCGCCTCACGTGCTCCGGCGCGAGGAGCTGGAGGAGAAGGCTCCCTCGGGCGCTTGGCGGGCTCCGGAGCCGCGGGTTGCGAAGACCCCGCGCCGGTCGTCGCTGAGGACCGAGGGGCGGAAGGAACCCCAGAGCCACTCCGGGAAGATCCCCCTCCGCTTGTCGCTCGGGCACGAGGCGCCTCCTTGACGACCTTGCTCGTCGTGGTGGCGCGCGTCGCCCGGCGCTTCGGTTGCTGTCGGGGCGCCTATGGCCTTACCGTCTCGGCGGCCTTGCGGAGGCGCTTCTTCTGTTGCGGCGGAGGACTTGGTGGTGACGGAGAATTCTCCGAGGATGAGGAGGCGTCGTCATCAAGATTCAGAGACCTGCCAGAGTCTTCGTCGGAATCACCGGACTCGGCGTCCTCCTCCTCCTCGGCGGGCCCACTGGACTCAGTACCCTGCCCGGCAGCCTCGCCCATCCCGGCAGGCTCCCCGGTAGGCTCCCCGGCAAACTCCTCAGGCGCGATCTTCAGCAGCTTGAGGATTTCCTCCTCCTCGGCCTGGCTCACCGCGTCCGCCGCCTCCGCTTCATCCACAGTGTACCCAAATTCACCTGCGGCCGCAGCCGCAGCGGCCTCCTCCATCCTGGAGGCAATGTATGCCACATCTCGCGCGGTGGTCTCCCGGGTGAGCCCCTTCCTCTCTTTGGCGTTGCGTGGTTTTTCAACCAGGTTGTCGAAGAAGGCCTGCACGGTCTCCTCTGAAGGCACCAGCCAAGTGGGGACGACCCCGTGGGAATCACACTCAGGCATCACCGCTCGGATGGCACTCAGGGCGGTGTTGTTGCACAAAGGAACTACTCCGGTCGACGGTTTGAACCACTCTGGGTGCTTGGGGTCGTGTTTGAACAGCTCCCGGACCATCCCCTTTAGCTCCAGGACGGTGAAATTATAGTTCAGCCCGGGGTGAAGTCTCATGTGGTCTGCCGCGTTGCCGAACTCCCAAGCGGGTCTCTTCCTTTCCTACAGAGGGGCAATGCGGCGGCGGAGGAAGTCAGCCCCAACTTCACCCACAGTCAGATTGGCAGCCCGGAGACGAAGGATCCTAGTAAGGGCAATCTGCATCTTGTCGTCCTCCAGGGCCAAGTCGCTCCAATCCTTGCCGCGCACTACTGCTGTCTGGCGCGGCAAGGTAAACTGCTCGGGCTCATCTTCCAGAACCCAGCACCAGTCAGCCCTCCACTCCTCCCACTTGTCGCGAAGCTCTCCTTTCAAGTACGCCTCCTTCTTGTTCAGCCTAAAGATCCAGGAGATGCCGCCGGAGAGTGGGGAACCGGACTCTACTCTAGGCGTGAAGAAATGGCGGAAAAGGGCTATATTTGGGTGGACCCCGACATAGTTTTCGCACAGATGTGCGAAAACGGCGAAGGTGAGAACGGCATTTGGGGGTGAAATCTAAGAGGTGGAGGCCATACGTGTTCATCACATCAGAGAAGAACTCCGAATACGGAGGGCAGAGACCGCAATAGAAGAACGCAGCGAAGAAGTAGTAACCTCCCGGGAATATGTCGACGACCACGGCGGGGAGGACTCTGGTGCGCGGGTGATCCTTCGTCTCCCTCGCCCAGAACAAGTAGTACTTGTCCCGCAGCTCCCTCGGGCCGAGCCTCGGCGGGAAGACCACCCTCCTTCTCCGCATGGCTGCCAGCTTCGCCGCCTGCTCAGACTTCTCCTTCTTCGCCTTGTCGCTCTTCGCCTTGTCGCTCTTCGCCTGGTCGCTCTTCGGGGCCATGGCGGGGATGGCGAGGGAGGACGACGGCGCTGCGGGTGGGGAAGACGGCGGAGGAAGGGCAGAAGCAGGGAGCGGCGGGGGTTTCTAAGGACTCAAGGCGCAATGGAAGCAATGGGGGAAACTGCCCCTGCTTCCTCTGCTTTTAAGGGGGAAGTGGGGGACGTTCCGCATTTCCCCATTAAAGTAACAGGCCACGATCCCTCCCACGACGCCGCGATCGACGCGTGCCGTTAGGGAGGGATGCGGCGAATCTGGAGTGGGAAACGGCGCGTCGTGGGCCGCGTGTGCCCGTGCACTGTTCTGGGCCTGGCCCAACAGCGCTCGGCACCGTGTGTGGCCCAGGCCCGGGGGCTCCTGTCGGTGTACTAAAGTAGGGGTACCTTAGTATCCCGACTTGAGCACGGGCAGTAGCAGCGTCCCGTGGTCTGGCTCACCACGCGCCCGCCAAAGCCCGCTCTAGACCCCTTTTAAGCCATTCAAGAACAAAGTATTCAAGTTAAGAGACAAGACCCCGGCAAGAGGAGCTTGCCGGGAAGGCCGCACCAGGCTCAAAGTTATTATTCCAGCACAAGACCCTGGCAAGAGGAGCTTGCCAGGAAGGCCAAAAGAACGGCACTTCAAGGAGGTATATCGCGGTGCATCATGCGCCCCGGCAGGACCCGGAGAGCGACGAGCTTCCGGGCCCGGCAAGGTTGCGACCCCGACAAGGTGTTTGCCGGGGGAAACTTATGTTGTGTGCCTGCGGCTCCAGCTCATCTGGCCACGCGTCGCCCTGGGGCCCTTCCAGGGGCACGTGGCGGATGGCTGTGCAGCCTGGGGTACACGATGGCAAGCTGCGGTGACGAGACTATCGCCGTGGCAAACGGAGACGCATGGACGGGCGCTTTTGGGGTGACGGCGACGGGCATTCAATGCCCTTGTCCCCCACCGTCAGGGTTAGGTGAAGACCACTGTTCATACACTGTTCATACACTGTTACAACCACCACCAGTTTTACATTTTTACCCTCCTCTACGTTGGCACTTGTCGGTGACCCCTTTGAGCTATAAAAGGAGGCCCATGCACAACGTAGAAGGAGGTTCGATCCCAGAAACTAAACCACTCCCTCGCTCGGTGTAGCTAGTACTGTAGATCTTCAAGCTCCCGAGCCCAAGAACTCAATACAACCAAGGCAGGAGTAGGGTTTTACGCGTACATCGCGGCCCGAACCTGGGTAAACTTCCCACGTGTGCTCCTCGATATGCTCTCCGTGCTCCCTCCGCTCCCTTACCGCACGTAGAAGGGGCTCCGGTCCCATAGGTGTTCGAGGGCGGTCAGTTTCCCCGACAGGATCTCATGAAGGTTTTGTTGAAGTTTTGTGCGATTGAAGTTTTCAAGTTTTGGGTTATCTTATGATGGATGAAGGTAGGATGTAAGAGCCTAAGCTAGGGGATGCCCCGGCATCCCAAGCTATTATCCAAGAATGAGAAACCAACTAAGCTTGGGGATGCCCCCGAGTGGCATCCCCGCTTTCTTCCAACAACTATCGGTATTTCACTCGAGACTATATTTTTATTCGTCACATGATATGTGTTTTGCTTGGAGCGTCTTGTATGATATGAGTCCTTGATTGTTTTATTTTGCTTTTTTAAGTCATCAATCCTTGCTGTACACACCTATTTGAGAGAGCCAAAATTATGCCATGACTTGCTAGAATAGCTCTCTATGCTTCACTTATTTTTTATGAGCTAGGACTTGTTCTAGTGCTACACTTATATCTTTTTTAGCACGGTGTGCTTAGTATTTTTGAAAAAAAAACTCTCTTGCTTCACTTAGATTTATTTGAGAGTTAGAAAATTGTAAAGAAATTCTCTCTTGCATCACTTATATTATTTTGAGAGAACAAAGAAAAAATTATGCTCATGATCTTCACTTATATTTGTTTGATCTTATGAAAAGCAACACATGAAAATTAGTCCCAAAGTGATAGATATCCAAGAAGGATAAAGCAAAAAATACTAGTGTTAAAGTTTGTGATTCCTTGTAATAGTTTTGAGACATTATGATATGTGAGTCATGTTGATGAGTAATTGTGCTTTAGTAAGAATACTAGTGTTAAAGTTTGTGATTCCCTATGCAAGCATTAAAGTCAATAATTATACTATGAAATTATATCCTACTTGTGGTGCATTATTCGGTGTTATTTATGCTCAATGTTCGCTTACGAGATTATTTGTTTCATGGTTGGTCGCTTCCCAGTCTTTTGCTAGCCTGCATTTTGCACTACGTATGATCTCTACTTGTGCATCCAAAATCCTTTATCCCGGTTTTGCCACATGAGTCCACCATACCTACCTATATGCGGTATTTCCTTGTCGTTCTAAGCAAATTTGTATGTGCCATCTCTAATTTTCAAAATAAATTTCCCTTTTGTGTGCATGTACCACTCGCGAGGGGGTGACTGGTGGTTAATATTTTCCATGCTGGATGTGTTATTCTCACGATGAGTGTTTATTCACTTGTCATTGCACGAGAGTACGACAAAGGTATTAGGGATGCCTAGTCCCGAAATGAAAAAAATATGTTGTCAAATAATAAATTCCTTGGAAAGTGTTGGTATGGAAGGCAACCATGGATTCGGCTAACCATGGCTTGTGAAAGTTTGGTTAAAAAGGAATAAACTTTATTTTCTGTTTGGGAACCGCCTATGATATATCTAGCATGGAAAGTGTTGGGAACCTCAAGTCATTCTCGTTGGTGGGAAAAGTATACCTCCCAAAAAAGGTTATCTCTCAATTTTTGCTTTGAACTCTGGAACCTCTACAAATCCCTACTTCCCTCTGTGAAGGGCTTTTCTTTTACTTATGCAATTTTTATTATTTTTATTTGAGTCTCCATCTTCTCTTACAAGCACCAACTAGGAAACACTATGATCCTACTTGAGCATTGGATGTAACTAATATGCGAGGGTGTTTCTTGAACGGATCAATGATAGAGCATCATGAGCTAGGAATAACTTATTTTAGCATTGATATTTAGAAAGACACGCTTGCTTGTTGATAGGCTTGAGTATCTAAATTATTATGTCAAAACTAGACTATTGCTTTGAACCATATAAAAGTCCAAATGTCCATGCTATAAAGAAAAGAATATGATATGACTTGATAAACAACACTCCACATCAAAAATTCTGTTTTTATCACTTACCTACTCGAGGACGAGTAGGAGTTAAGCTTGGGGATGCTGATACATCTCCAACGTATCTATAATTTTTTATTGTTCCATGTTGTTTTATTATCATTCTTGGATGTTTTATAATCATTTTATAGTCATTTTATATCAATTTTTGGTACTAACCTATTGACATAGTGCCAAGTGCCAGTTGTTGTTTTCTGCATGTTTTTTACATCGCAGGAAATCAATATCAACCGGAGCCCAAACACCGCAAAACTTTTTGGAGATTTTTTTTGGGCCAGAAGGAACACCATGGGCCCTGGTGGCACTTGGAGGGAGTCCCGAGGAGGGGACAACCCATCAGGGCGCGCCAGGAGGCCCAGGCACGCCCTGGTGGGTTGTGCCCACCTCGGGTGCCCCCCGGATCGCCTTTTTGCTCTATAAATACCCCAATATTCCAGAAACCCTAGGGGAGTCGACGAAATATTCATATAGCCGCCGCAGAGTCCAGAAACACCAGATCCAATCTAGACATGATCACAGAGGGGTTCACCACTTCCATTGGTGCCTCTCCGATGATGCGTGAGTAGTTCCATGTAGAACTACGGGTCCGTAGTTAGTAGCTAGATGGCTTTCTCTCTCTCTCTTTCGATTCTCAATACAATGGTCTCTTGGAGATCCATATGATGTAACTCTTTTGGCGGTGTGTTTGTTGGGATCCGATGAACTTTGAGTTTATGATCAGATCTATCTTTTTATATCCATGAAAGTTATTTGAGTTTCTTTGATCTCTTATATGCATGATTGCTTATAGCCTCGTATTTCTTCTCCGATATTGGGTTTTGTTTGGTAAACTTGATCTATTTATCTTGCAATGGGAATAGGTGCCCGGTAGTGGGTTCGATCTTACGGTGCTTGATCCCAGTGACAGAAGGGGAACTGACACGTATGTATCGTTGCCACTAAGGATAAAATGACGAGATCCATATCTAATGCCATAGATAAACGGATCTTGTCTACATCATGTCATCGTTCTTAATGCATTACTCCATTTTTTCATGAACTTAATACACTAGATGCATGCTGGATAGCGGTTGATGTGTGGAGTAATAGTAGTAGATGCAGGCAGGAGTCAGTCTACTAATCTTTGACGTGATGCCTATGTAATGATCATTGCCTGGATATCATCCTGATTATTTGAAGTTCTATCAATTGCCCAATAGTAATTTGTTCACCCATCGTTGCTATTTTTCTCGAGAGAAGCCACTAGTGAAACCTACGGCCCCCGGGTATTCTTCCTCATATATTTGCCTTTGCGATCTATTGGCCTTTGCTTTTATTTTTAGATCTACTAAAACAAAAACCCAAAAATACCTTGCTGCAGTTTATCTTATTTTCTAACCAATCTACCAATATTTATCTCCCTCTCACGTTCGTTACCCGAAAGGGATTGACAACCCCTTTAACACGTCGGGTTGCGAGGTGTTGTTAGTAGTGTGCAGGTGTTGTTTACGTTGTGTTGCTTGGTTCTCCTACTGGTTCGATTACCTTGGTTTCACATATGAGGGAAATACCTACAGCCGTTGTGCTGCATCATCCCTTCCTCTTTGGGGAAAAACCGACGTAGCTTTAAGAGACATCAGTAGGTTTCGCACGCTTAACGTTCTATGATGCTAGAGTAGTATTGGGATATGCATGTTGGTGACTGAATGTTTCTCGGAGTCCGAGAAGAGGTCCCGGACGTCACCACAAGATCCTAAATGGTCCGTAGGTAAAGATTTATATATGGAAAGTTGTTTTTGGGGTTCCAGAAAAAAAATTAGTTTTTTCAGTACCGTACCGGGAAGCTTCCAAAAGGTTATGGAAACTTCTGAAGGAGTTTGGAAGTCCACCAAGGGTTCCACCACTTCCCAAGGGTCAGCATGGGCTAAGGGGAGGCACCCTGGCCTTATTGGGTCAGGTGCACAAATCCCTAAAGGCCCATGTGGCTGGGAAACATGGAAAGTCCACTTGTGTATGGAAAGGAGGGAATAGGACTAGGAGTCCAACCCCTCCCCTTGGTGCGCCAGCCCTAGGGCTTGGAAGGCTCGCCACCATGCCCATCCATCCATATATAGAGGGGAAGGGGCGCCTCCAAGAGGAGACACAAGCCCTTGGCCCCCCTCTCTCTCCCGTTACTTCGTAACTCCTCCGTCTTTGTTGTTTCGGTAGCGCTCGGCATAGCCCTACCAGAATCACTCCACCACCATCACCGTCACGCCATCGTATTGTCGGTGATCCCATCTACTTCTCCTCTCTCTCTTGCTAGATCAAGGAGGAGGAGACATCATCGAGACATATGTGTGCTGAACGCAGAGGTGCCGTCCATTCGGTACATCATTGGTTTGGATCGTGACGAGTATGACTACATCAATCGCGTGATATACAGTTCCGCTTAAAGGTCCACAATGGTACGTAGACACACTCTCCCCTCTTGTTGTTATGCTTCTCCTACATAGATCTTGTGTGTTCGTAGGATTTTTTTGATTTTCATGCTTCGTTCCCCATCAAATACCCACACAACCTCATCTTCCAGTGTTTGAGGATGGATTTCAGCCAATTGATTTTGTTTATGCTATTCCTTGTCCTGAGCTTCCTCTTCATATGGCTTGCTTAGTGCAGAATAAAATGGGAATTTGATATTATCATCTCCCCACTTCATAGAGTAGATTTTTTTCATGATGTATGCTCCTACAACATTCACAAAAGAAGTTCCAAAAACAATAGGACAATCTTTATCTTCTAAAATCATTAGTACATAAATATCAATGGGATAAATGAGTGAGCCTATTATAGTGTTGACATCTTTAAGAATGCCACAAGGTTTCCTGTCCGTTTTATCTGCAAGCTTAATAACAACATGAGTGGGCTCCAGAGTAAGGGAGAAATTTCATTATATATTCTCATGTAGAGACTATAGGGAATAATATTAACTGGGGAGCCAGGGTCGCACAACCCAAAATAGGATTTGCATCCGAAAGAACATGAGAAAATATGTTTACCTATGTTCTTACCTTCGATACCCATTAAGATAGGAGGTTGTGTCCTTATCTAGGTGGACTTCATTGTTCACAACTGGCATAGGTGTAGCAAGTTATTTTACTATATCAACATATAAGGTGGTGCCCCACATTACTCCAACCTCACATTCTTTTTCCTTTTGCGGGAGGTGTTCCCTTAAGCTTCTTGTTATTTGACGTTTGATAAGGTGCTTTTCATCACTCGGCTGTAGTAGTTTTCTTCGTTATAGCTTTCACCATGCGAATGGCCTTGGACTCTCTGCTGTGTTTCAAGTACTTTTTCTCTGGTATACCCAAGAACTTAGAAAATTCTACGTGCAACATGGGGTCGTTCCTGTATATAATTCAGGACATAAATCTTTTACTTTTGATGTTCTGAAGAAAGATTTTATGTTATCATAAACAGGATCAACCTTACTCTTTTCCTTTGAGCAAATGTATCAATTCTCAACATTATACCTTATCCTGTCAAGTAAGATCCAAGCCTTTGATATTTCAGTCCCTAGAAAAGAACCTCCAAGAGAAAGATCTAAAGCTTGTTTGCTTTGTAAGTCAAGTCCACCACAAAATAAATTAATAATTAAGTAATCAGGACAATGATGTTCAGGACATGAAGAGAGTATCTCTCGATACCTTTTATATGCGTCAACTAGTATCTCTCCTTCTCTTTGTCCAAAGTTGGTGATTTTTCTTCTCAGTGAATATAACTTTCCTTGAGGAGTATAATAAGTGAGGAAGGCTTTTACAATTTCTGGCCAGCTCCTTGAGACGTTCACTCGCTGGCGTTCTAACCATTCATGAGCTCTTCCATCTAATGAATATGGAAATATATTTTTCTTTTGTTTCTTCATTGGTTATGTTCTGCAACTGAAATGTTTCACATGCATGGTTAAATTCTTTAATATGATTATATGTACATTCAACTGCATAACCTAGGAATATATTTTCTTTCACCATAGTAATCAACCGGGATTTATCTCATATATTTTTCTTGGTAGATCAGGGCCAACTGATATGTAATTCTCTCCCAGAGGTGGTCCAATAACATATTCCACTCCCACCTGACAAATTTGCTCTTGAAGGACCATGGTTGCTTCCTATCTGCAAAAATATTTCGGACAAAAAATAATTCAAAACTTAAGACAAAGCCCAAAAGCGCTCAGCTCCACCGCACGGCGCCATAAAAAGCTTGATGGCCTGCAAGTGCACAAGTGTAAGTGCATCTAGTGCCCCTTAGTGATTTTGGTGTATTGAAGACTTATAGGTTAAGGGACTAATGTGTTTTTGAGTGTACACAGGTCTTACAAGTCTATGAGGAGCTTCATATCTACGAAGAAAGTCGACCCCTAAAAATGTATGTCTTCAGTTGAAGACTTTGGTTTTTCTTGAATACTTTGAAACTGAGAAAATTGGTGTGACCTTGAAGACTTGGATATTCATGCGAGGATTATGAAGCGTGAAGACTTTTGTTTTCTTAGTTTCATTTTCTCTTCCTTGATTCATAGGAAACATCGTACTGTTAAAGGGGGTCGAGGTAAAACTAAGGAAACATATTTCCAAGTGATGCTCAACTCAAAGCCTACACTACCCAATACTTTTGAGTGAAGCCATTGGAAATCTCATACAGTTCAGTCAATTTCTTCAGTGACAGAGACGAAGTTCTTCTGGTCTCTGAGGAATTTGTCCCGGCTGAGGAGTTAGGAATTCGCCAGTGCGGATTGCCTACAAGTGAGGAACATGATAACCCTGAGGAATTTGAGAGCTAAATTTCCGACCGTTGCTGTGCTATGCGCCAGCTATCCCAAAATATCTTATCCACCTAATGGTCATATCATTTAAGGGCATATGTGTCATATCATGTCAGGATGCTCCCTAGGCTATAAATAGATGCCCCCTTCAACCACTAGCTGGTTGGCTTCTCCGAGAGAAACTAACACTTGTCATTAGAGCAACCCATCCTCCAAGGACTTTGAGCGAAAATCATCAAGTGAGGAAAAACCCCAAACCCAAACACCTAAAACCACAAAGTAATTGAGCATCACTAAAGAGAGTGTTCCTGTGTGGAGCCGACGCTTGTTACCTTTGAGGACTATAATCTTCCTGACGGTTAGGCATCAATGGTCTAGAGCATCCAAGAGTAATTGTGGATCGCCGAGTGACCAAGTCTGTGAAGGTTTGGAAGTCACTTGTAAAGACTTACCAAGAGTGATTGGGCGAGGTCTGTGTGACCTTAGCTCAAGGGGAATACGGTGAGGACTTGGTGTCTTGGACTGTGTGTCTAGGACTGGGTGTCCAGGACTGTGTGTCCTCAGGTTTAAATACCTACCTCCCTAACCAGATGTACAACTATCACATCAGTTGGAACTGGTCTAACAAATTATTTTCTTCACCAAGCTTACTGGTTCTATTTCTTCAACCCTTCCAATTACTCATTCATGTGTTGATGAACTTGATATGTACTGTTTGAATACTTTGACTGAAGAGTTTCTCAATTTCCTCAACCCAATTTCTTCAGTCCTCGGTCCTCAGCCTGCTTATCCTATTTACACGCTACTTGAACTATGTGCTTGTTTTCATTTCATCATGATGACCATGCTACTGTCTTGTTATGCTTGCACTTGAGTATCTAATTCATTGCTTTGGAATTTCCTTAGTGACGAATTTGCAAAAATCGCCTATTCACCCCCCTCTAGTCGATATAACACACTTTCAATTGGTATCAGAGCAAGATACTCCCTTGTTCTATGTGATTTTGGTTTAACCGCCTGGAGTTTTAGTTATGTCGACTGCAGGTATGATCAAAGTGTCGCCTCGGTGTCCTACCTTTGATGGGACGAACTACCCCTACCGGAACAACAAGATGCGCATGCATCTTGAGGCAATTGACAATGATCTTTTGTACGTTGTCGAAACTGGTGTTCCATCCGTCTCTCCTTCCGTGAACACTGCTGATGTGAAGAAATTCAAGCAACTCGACTCTCAAGCTAAAAATATCATATGTGTCCATCTGAGCAAAGGGCAGTATGGTAGAGTGAGTGCTTTGGAGTCTGCAAAGCTTATCTGGGACAGGCTGTCCAAGGTTAACGAGGGAGTCTCAACTCAACATGACTCTCAAGTTGATGTTCTTCGCAACCTATTCAACCGCTTCAAGAGACTTGACAATGAATATGTTCAGCAAACCTTTGATCGCATCACTGACATCTCAAACGAGCTATAGGCACTTGGTGCTACACACATCATAGACCACGAGGTGGTGAAGAAACCGCTAAGATCACTTGACTCCTCCTTCGACACTCTGGCACTGATGATTCAAGAGCGTGGAGACTACAAGTCACTTGATCCAGCTGATATCCTTGAGAGGCTGAACACTCATGAGTTCCAACAAGCTGAGAAAAGATATATCTATGGTCCAAGCTATGGTAGATCACGTGCACTAAAGGCCAATGCAGTTTCCTCATTCAAAGGTGAAGATTCTGATAGCAACCTTGGCAATCCTGAAGAACTAAGTCAGGAGCTGGCAATGCTCGTGAGGAAGTTTCAGAAGTTCTCAAGACATGGTCGCTTTGGAAGATCTTCAAGATGTGATGATGTGAGATCCGATTCCTCATCTCGCGACTCCAAGAAAAGGACTTGCCACAAATGCAAGAAACCTTGTCACTTTATCACTGATTGTCCTGAGTGGGCAAAGGAATCAAAGAAGAAGAAATACAAGGATTGCAGCTTAGACGACTCAAAGAAAAAGAAGAAATCTTCAAAGTCCTCATCATCAAAATCTTCAAAGTCTTCCTCTCACAAGAAGAGCAGTTCCAGGAAAGCTCGGGCATTTATTGGCAAGGAAATGGACTCAGCTGAATCTAAAGAAATTGAGGAAGAGGAGGAATCTGAGGAATCAGACTCTGGTGTGGCAAGCATGGCTCTCGCTATCGTATTCATCAGCAAGTCCATCTTCAACACTGAGGAAAATGACTTCCCCGACACTGCTGACGACGACAACGATGACTATGCTCCCACCTACTACTTCATGGCAAAAGGTGCCAAGGTACTCAATCGTTCCTCGTCTGATTCTAGTGAAGATGAATCTGATGAAAACCTCAAACCTAGCTATTCCAAACTTGCTAAAATTGCCCTAAAACAGCAAAAAGCCTTTGATAAGGTTCAAAATATGCTAGAAAGAAGTGATGACCTGTTAGATGAGGAATTGGATCGATCTAAGATCTTGACTGGAAATCTTTAGAGACTTCAGTCCAAGTTTGATAACCTTCAGGATCTTCATAACACTCTCCTAACTGATCATGAGAAACTTTCTTATGAATTTCTTCAAAGAAAGCAAGATCTTGAGAAGCTGAGGGAGAGTTATGAAGATCTTGAGAAGGAACATGATTCATTGCTTGCTCAACTGATCAGCTCTGCTCAGGAGGAATTCATTCCACCATGTCTAAAATGCATTGAACGTGAAACTGCAAATTCTTCACCTGAAAGTTCAAATGCTTCTACTGTTACAAATTCTTCAACTGTTTCTGTGGTGAAAATTTCCTCAACTGAGGAAAGCACCGATGCTACTAACAAAAATGCAGGGTTGAAGGAATTGTATGTGACATGCATGTACAAAAGCCTCAAAGGTCATCAGACTCTTTGTGATGTGCTTAAAAAGTAGATTCTGAACAGGAACCCTAGGAAAGAGGGTACCGCCTTTGAGAGGAAACTCAATGTTGATGGGACCTACTGGAAACCTGAGAAGTATCCCAAAACCTCATGGGTTGCTACAAAAGGACCTCACGTAGATCCATCTACCTTATCCGGCTTTACTTGTGAATCTTCACATTCCTCTGATGAGTCATTTGACTCCAACTATAAATTGATTAAAAATCAGAATGGTGAAGTTTTTGCTAGATATGTTGGAACTAATTGCAAGATTGGTCCCCCTATGAAGAAAATATGGGTCCCTAAGAGGCACCTTAAAAATCCTCAAGTGAATGTCCTCATGACACCACCTGTGAAGAACAGGAACCCTAGATCAAATTCTTCATATGGATCCAAATCCTCATATGGACCAAATTCCTCAAGTGGATCAAATTCCTCATATGATCATCATCGTGCTAACACATCACTTTCGCAGGGAAAGAATAAGGATTATGAATATGTGCATTATTCCTCAAATCATTATGTTCATAAGTCCTCGAAGAATTTATTTGCTTACTCATATTCATACTCTAACCCCTCTCCTGTGAAACGAAGTGCACTGGCTTCAACGCCACCTTTCTCAATTGTTGCTTGCAGAATGATGAATTCTTTGCCACCCCTCCAAGTGTGGGTGGTGAAGAAAAAGAACTAATCTCTTATGTAGGGCCAGGTCTCCAGACAAACTTAAACGTTTGAAGAATTTGCTGGAGACCTGAAAATGCTTGAAAGAACGCAAGCTAATCATGTAGAAATGATTCATTCGTTTCTCATGTCCTCATTCTTCATATATTATGCTTTATTGATGAAATTGATGTCATATTCTTCACTATGAAGCATATGAGTTGTAAGATGCACTAATTCTTCTACAGGATGACTCCCTCAAAGCTACTGAGTGGGTCCTCGACAGTGGATGTACAAATCACATGACCGGTGACAAGAACCTATTGATGGACTCTGACTTATCTCCATCTCACCTGAAGCATATTACCTACGCTGACAAAGGAAAAATCAAGGTATTGGGTCTAGGTAAGGTTGCAATCTCAAAAGATCGACACATGGACAAAGTCATGCTTGTCGAGTCTCTTGGATTCAACCTCATGTCTGTCTCAATGCTTTGTGATCTTGATATGGTTGTTGTCTTTGGCAAATATCATTGTGTTGTAGTATTAGAATCTGACAATTCCAAAGTCTTTGAAGGCTTTAGGAGAGGAAACTTGTATATTGTTGATTTCTCTACAGGACCACAACCTGCCACATGTCTACTTGCAAAAGCGTCAGAAGGATGGCTATGGCATCGATGACTCGGTCATGCTGGCATGAGAAACTTGCACATACTGGTGAAGAAGAAGCACATTCTTGGAATTAAGGGTGTCAAATTCCTCAAAGATCATCTTTGTGGGGCTTGCGAAGCTGGAAAGATGACCAAATCTAAGCATCCCTCGAAGACTATCATGACTACCACTCATCCTTTTGAATTGCTTCACATGGATCTCTTTGGCCCTACACATTACTCTGCATTCACAAATGCAGCATCTCTTTATGGCTTTGTCATTGTTGACGACTATTCTTGTTATACATGGGTGCATATCATCACATTTAAGCATGAAGTACAGGAAATCTTCAAGCAATTTTCCTCAAGGGCCTCGATGAATTTCGGTGTGAAGATCAAGAATATCCGGAGCGACAATGGGACCAAGTTCAAGAACACTGGTGTTGATGACTATCTTAATGAACTTGGTATTACTCATGAGCTATCGGCCCCTTACACTCCTCAGCAGATCGGCGTTGTGGAGTGCAAGAACATGAATCTTGTTGAGATGGCTCACACTGTGCTTGATGAATACAAGACGCCTCTTCGGTTCTGGCCTGAGGCTATCAACACTGCGTGCCACATCATCAACATGGTATAACTTCACAGACTCCTCAAGAAAACCTCATATCAACTCCTCACTGACAAGAAACCCAATGTGAGTTATCTCAAAGTCTTCAGTGCTAAATGTTGGGTTAGAGATCCTCATCACAATTCCAAATTTGCACTAAAAGCACATGAAGGTTTTATGCTTGGTTACGGAAAGGACTCGCACACCTACAGAATCTTCATCAGTCATCTACACAAGATTGTTGAGACTGTAGATGTGTGGTTCGATGAAACTAATGGCTCGCAAAGAGAGCAACTGCCTCCCGTGACATGTGAAATACCTCGTGAGGAACCCATCAAGTTCAAAGCTACTGAAGATATCATCCCCACTGAAGAATCAGACAAAGAAGTCATTCCCGGCCATGAAGAAAATCATTCTGGTGCTCCCGAAGAAACTAGTGCTGAAGAAAATGCTCAGCCAAACCAAATTCGTCAACCAGCTCATCCACGTGTTGCAAAAGAAGTGCATATCAAGAAAATCATCGACGGCATTAATGCACCAGGTCCTCTCACACGCTCAAGAGCTTGACACTTATCTAAATTTTGTGGGCACTTTGCTTTTGTCTCTATCATAGAGCCCACCAAAGTTGATGAGGCATTTCTGAAACCTGAGTGGATTCAAGCTATGCAAGAGGAATTGTATCAATTCAAGCTCAACCATGTGTGGGAACTGGTCAAGCGACTAGATCCTTGGAAGCACAATATCATTGGCATCAAGTGGATCTATCGAAACAAGCAAGATGAAAATGGCCTTGTGGTGAGGAATAAGGGTCGTCTCGTAGCTCAAGGCTACACACAGGTTGAAGGAATTGACTTTGATGAAACCTTTGCTCCTGTTGCTAGACTTGAAGCTATTCGTATATTACTTTCTTATGCTAACAATCATAATATCATCTTATATCAAATGGATGTGAAAAGTGCATTCCTCAATGGTAAGCTTGAGGAAGAAGTACATGTTGCTCAACCCCCAGGTTTTGAAGATCCTAAACATCCTGAGAAAGTCTTCAGACTCGGCAAGGCCCTCTATGGCCTCAAGCAAGCCCCTCGGGCATGGTATGATACTTTGAAGGAATTCCTCACGAAGAAAGGCTTCAAACCCAGTTCACTTGACCCAACTCATTTCACTAAATCATATGATGATGAATTATTTGTGTGTCAAATCTATGTGGACGATATTATCTTTGGTTGTACTGAGGAACATTACAGTGATGAATTTGGCTACATGATGTGTGAAGAATATCAAATGTCCATGATGGGAGAGCTGAAATTCTTCCTAGGCCTTCAAATTCGTCAACAACGCAATGGCATCTTCATATCTCAAGAGAAATACCTCAAGGATGTTTTGAGGAAATTCGGCATGCAAGATTGCAAAGGTGTCAAAATCCCCATGTCCACGAATGGCCAAGTCTGCACCGATGAAAATGGTAAAGACTTCGATCAAAAGGTATACCGCTTCATGATTGGCTCCTTATTGTATCTATGTGCATCTACGCGAGATATTATGCTTAGTGTTTGCATGTGTGCCCGATTTCAAGCTACACCGAAGGAATCACACCATAAGGCTGTGAAGCATATTCTTTGATATCTAGCTCACACTCCAACACTGGATTATGGTATCCCAAGGGCTCTGATTTTGATCTCATTGGATATTCTGACTCTGACTATGCTGGTGATCCAGTGGATCGCAAGTCTACATCCGACACATGCCATTTCCTCAGACGATCCTTAATATGTTGGTCCTCGAAAAAGCAGAACTATGTATCACTCTCCACCGCTGAAGCTGAATACATTGCTGCTAGTTCATGTTGTGCCCAATTGTTGTGGATGAAGCAAACCCTCAAGGACTATGGCGTCAATATGAAGAATGTGCCACTATATTGTGACAATGAGAGTGCCATCAAGATTGCTCACAACCCAGTTTAGCACTCGAAGACAAAGCACCTCCAGATCCATCATCATTTTCTTCATGATCATGTATTCAAGGGCGACATCTCCATCTACCACGTGAAGACTGAAGAACGGCTAGAAAATATCTTCACTAAGCCCTTGGATGAGAAGAGATTTTGCAAGTTGCGGTGTGAGCTAAATATCTTAGAATCCTCGAATTTTAGGCCACCCTGGCCGTCGGATTTGCTCTTAATCCCACCTAAGTCTCGCGTATAGGCTAACTCTCGCGTCACGCTGCACTAACCTTCTCGGGCCGCTTCTCCGGTGACTTTTTTGAGCGCCTGGGATTAAATTGGGCCTACAGGGCCTATAAAAGAATCCCATCCATGACACTCGCTACCCTGGCTTTCGTTCCCAAAGGTTTGGCTCCTAGCCTTCGCGTGGCGGCGCCTCCGAGGAGATCGATCCGTCCTCTCTGAAATCTCGACCGACCAAAGAGCGCAGCCACCAATCGATCCCCTCATCCTCTCTTTGTACCCAGCATCGCCCATCCTTCGCCCAATTTTTTTTGATGCAGTAGCCCAGTTTAGGGCCAGAGAGGTAACGGGGGAGAGGGCAGACGACTGAGGTGATGCAGGATGTCGCATCATCCCAATCTAGGACCAACTCCATGCGGTAGAATTTCTTCGTGCAAAATCCTTTTTTGTGAGTTTCTTCAGGTTTCCGGACTGCGGCCGATGCAGGCCGAGGCCAATCGTCATTTTGCTGTTCAGTAGTTCGTCATGCGAAACTGCTCCGCTGTGCTCCCCTTGCTGGCGGTGATTAATGGATTTATCCTTGTATGTTTTACCACTCTGCTGCTGCTTCAGTCACGTGTGTGTATATATGTTTCTTCACCTATTCCTCTACGATCACCCCTCTATCTTTTTTTTTCATGTACGATTTCTTCTTCCACCAAAAGATGACATTGTGCTAATGTCCTCCAAATCCCCATTTGGTACAGGGGTATTCATAATGGCTTTGGTTAATTGGTTAGGGCAGATCTAGGAGACTGGTTCTCACCTTTTTATGTATTTGGGAATTCTTCTGTTCATAGTCTACAATGGCTTCTGTACAGGTAATTACATCAATTGGGCCGCCAGACATTCTACTTCCATATTTTACTTTCTTAGATTACATGTTGTTTCTGGGTGATTCATACCATGGTGTTTTTTGCTGCTCTATATAACATCTTACTTGGAATAATATAGTAAAATGCACAAGAAACATAACCATGCTATTCTAGAGAGGGCGAACCAACATCTACAACTTCTATCCACAAACGAGCAAAACCCAATAATTTTGTGGATAATATGGTTTTTAAATACATGGTGTGACATGCAAAGGAAAATTGTTTGACCCATATTAGTGACAGAAAACAGGAAAGATTAATGTCGTTGTTGGCATTCTTTATCGGAACGGAGGTATATGGCGAACATACACAACAAGGTAGCCGAAAAGTTGCAGAGTAACACATGTGTTCAACTTCAACACGATTTCCCCATTATTCATGTTGAGGTAATCCAATGAACTTAATATGATTACCTTCTGTTGATTGCTATTTCCTAGGTATCAAAGAAATTGAATGGTTAGTTTCTCTACTGCAATTTTTTTAGCAACTACCATTCTTTAATAATTTCCGAAATAATATATAAACTGTTACCAAGTGATGGATATCCTTTCCATGGTTCACAACGTGTTAGCCACTTGATCGTACTAATTTATGGTCCAGAATTAATTGGACATGTTGTGTTTAGAACATTGTACCTTTCCTTTTTGATTTACTCCTTTAATATTTTTAATGTATCGGATATAAACAACAATGGACTTAGATGTTAATTTTCTATTTGGTTAATTTAAATTTGGCATGGAAGGTGGCTTAAAATGTGACGCAACGGTGCATTTTTATCTATGATGGGATGGGATGATTGTCGATCTTCCGTTTCATAGGTCACATGTTATTTAGGTTTTACATAGGAGATAGCTTATACAATGTGACTGTACGATACGGATTATCTTTCATTCGATGGGATGAATGTCAATCTGTTGTTTCATAGGTCACAGGTTATTTAGATTTTGCATGGAAGATAGCTTATAAAAATGTGACTCTACGATACGTTTTATATTTGATGGGATGGGATGCATACTAGTGTGATGTTTCATGGTCACATGTAAGGCATTATTCTACTATGGTAGGTTCTTCTATTTTACGCAAAAGTATATGTGTACTTTTTCTTGAAAATAAACTATTCATCATGGGACGGGCAAAAAACTATCCATGCGCACAGGGACGGGGACGGTTTTATGATTTTTTTCATGAGGATGGGTTTGGGCAGGCAAAACCCGATGGGTTTCGTCCCCGTTGTCATCTTGATATCCATGTACTTTAATGAAATCAAATTCGAAACTTTTGATATCCATGGGGCCTATAGACTATATAGTACTTCCTCCATTCTGAAATAACAGTCGCTCAAAAGGATGTATCTAAAAGTATTTCAGTACTTGATACATCTGTTTGAGCGACAGTTAATTCTGGATGGGGGGAGTACATGATTGATAATGTGTATTGACTTCAAAGATAGGGCCAACACAATGTGGAATAAATATATAGCTAGACTACAGTGGCACTTGCTAATTCGTAAAGATATGTGGTATTATAGCTTAGCTAGTGCAGTTATTATTATTGTCAGATACCCATTTCCTTTTCTGAATATGTAGGTTGGAGAAGAGATGTTTTGGTATTTTAAAAGCTCATCTTCAGGTTCATTATATGTGCCAGACGCATGGTTGCAATAATTTTCATTTCGAACAACATTGGTGTTTCTGTGCTCTCAAAGTAGATATATTTCTATAGGGTTATATACTAGAAACGTTGTAATTTGTATTATTCAATTTATACTATCTCAATGCTATAGGGTTCCATATTTGTAAATAAGAAAATTTGCACCTATTAGAACTAACAAGGCCCTTACTGCTCTGTATGAGATAAATCCTTCCCACATTTTGAAAATCTTCATGTAAAAATTGGTTCGAATATCATATTATCTCCTCTCTTTATATGAATATATCTGAACCATGAAAGAACGTATAACTTTTGGTGAACTCTAATCGATTCACATCTTCTCCATATATTTCTATTGTATTAATTTCATCAATGTAGAAGAGTATGGCAACAAGTGGCAATTCATTCCTACTACCACATTACTTTTGCTACAAATCAATTAAATTTCCCAATTTGACAACTTATAAATATAAGAGTTGGTTTATGTAAATTTAGCTTTCTTGTTTTTTATCACCATATGTTATGAAAATGCATACCAATCTACTGCCAAAATAGACAGGCGCGGCAACGCGCGCCGTCATTGTTCTAGTGTGTGTGTGTGTATATATATATATATATATATATATATATATACTGTTTGAGTATTTATGTCCTCTACGTCATTCACTTATTGCTAATTCTTCAAGTTGATTTTTCCTCTAAGTGAATGTGCTCGGACCCGTCATTCACTTGTTATAAACTGCTGCTACTTGTTATTTTCATGTCATGTTTGAGATGTGATAACTTGGTGCATGTTTATCCAAATGAAGCAAATGAGATGTCAAAATGTTCATTATGAGATGCTCTACATGATGGTTGTTGTAGCATGCATGTTAGGGTTCATATTGCCATGTTAAACTTGGTTGCAAGAGTGCATGTGACTGTTAAATTTTGTAACATGTTATCAGATGCTGATTTGAAGAGCTCGTTGCTATTGATGTGTTTGTCCCCATGTCACATGTTAATATGTTTTAGAATCCCCATCATATGGTCTTTGCTGTGGTGCAAACCATTTTCCATGATATGCCTTAAGGTGACTTAAACATGCTTGTAAACATGCCATGCCAATACAACTGTTTTATACTTAGTGAAAATTCTATTAAGTCTGGAATCTGTCATATCCTGATGATATGTTAGTTTTGGGGTGGCCATTGATCATTCCTTGTTGTACATGTTATTGTCTATCCATTAATGCCCTCACTTGCTCATATGGCTTGTTGTAGCTTATTTATTTCTTGCCCTCAAGTTGCTATAAATTATAACTGTCAGGTTTTTAACAGCATGTTCAATTTAGCGTAGCTTGTTGCTATTGATCCATGCCTCCTATGGAGTTGCTCCAATGGAGCTGTTTGATGTAGGATATGTCTACTTCATGTCCACACTTTTTGTCACCATGTTTGAGTGTTGTAGAGTATATATTTCTTGCTCCAAAGTTGCTGTGTGGCTGTTAATTTCAGCTTTGCATTGTTTCTTGTTTCGTGTGTATGTGTTGAACCGTTGCTCCGTTTTGAGCGTGACCTATATAGAACTTGTGTGATTTTCCATGTAGAATCATAATATCATGTTGTTAACATGTTTGGAGTGTGTTTTCTTGATGTTTGGGTGCATCTTGCACCATTGCCATGTTCGACTTGTTTTGCTCATATCTTCTAGACCATAGCTCCGAATTAGACAAACTTTATATGAAACTTGACTAGAATTTCATGTAGATCATCATGGTGCATGTTAACTTGTTGTTTGACAACTTTAACTTAAGGTTTGTTCAGATCTGGACCAATTCCTTTATATGCATATGAGGACTTACCGGATTCGCTTTATGTGGATTCCGGCCTCATTTAAACTTGTTGTCTTAAGTTGATCTGGTGTGCTTCATTCCCTGACATGTATTGCATCTTACATGCATCATACTTGAATCATGTTGATTGTGCATTGCACCTTGTTTGATTCTCGTGCCTCGTTGTGTTCTTGTGTTGAGTAGAGCCGGAAGCCGAGGCCGAGAACGAGAACGAGGTTACTACTGAGGTTGAGTACGAGGAGCCGTCTTACGATCCCATCGGCGACTCGACAGGCCAGATGACCTTACCCAGATATCATTACTATCTTTGCCCATTGCTAGATGTCTCGCTCTTTAGCTTATTGCCTTGATGCCGATGTTTGTTTGTCAGCCTCCTATTGTAACCATGAATCTGTCTAACCACCCAACCTAGCAAACCTTTGTTTGGCTACGTAAGCTTTGCTCGGCCCCTCTTATAGCATTGCTAGTTGCAGGTGAAGATTTGAAGATTCTTGCTTCATGTTGAAGTTTTTGTTGGGATATCACACTATATAAACTCTGGAACTAAATCATCTATATACTTTGCAATGGGTGGAAGGCTAAGCCTCTCGCTTGGTAATTTGATCCACTCATGCCACCCTAGGAACCGTTTAAACCGGTGTTATGTTCCTTGATCATGCGTTCCTAACACGGTTGGGATTATGGGACGCCCTCGATAACCCGCTTAGAGCTAAAACTCTTCCAGCGAGGCCCGACCTTGGTTCTACATTTGCCTAACAACTAAAACTTGCCGAGGGAGTAATTAAACCGAGGATTAATTAATCAACCCCCTGGGCCAGTGCTTGATTTGAGTGTTGGTCCAAACTAGAGTTGTGTGCGGTACCCCCCTTGGCAACTTGGGTTTTGGTCACTGTACGCTGTGCTCATCCGGTCGTGGCCTGAGACTAGATACGCGCGGCTACTATCAGGGTGTCGGCACGCCGGGAGGTCTTGCTGGATTAGTTTTACCTATGTCGGAATATCTTGAGCACGGGATTCCGAGAATACTCGGGCCTTCCCACCTTGGAGTTGCGACTCCGCAGATCTTGAGCTTGTCATGGGCTAAGTTGGGACACCCCTGCAGGGTTTTGAACTTTCGAAAGCCGTGCCCGCGGTTATGTGGTAGATGGGAATTTGTTAATATCCGGTTGTAGAAAACTTGACACCATGATCAGAACATACCAGCATGTGTAACCATGACGGTCATTTTCCGAAAAGGGGTTCGGGAAGTGAACACGGTGGGGTTATGATTGCCGTGCTTAGTTAGGATCACTTAGTGATCACTTTGACGCTCGTGGCACTTCTCTTCTCGCTCTAAACACGTAAGCTAGTGCTAGTGCAGCTGCAACCTTTTTCTTTCTTCAGCCTTGTTCCACACCCAAGGCTTAGATAGTTGTGCTACCCGGGAACGGGATTGCTGAGTCCTCCGTGGCTCACAGATTCTACACCACCAGATGCAGGTACTATGGTGAACTACTCAGGTGATGGCACGGAGCTGTACTGGGAGTTCGATGAACAGCGTAGTCGATACTATGTGCACTATCCCGATGATCAGTAGTGGCTTCTACTAGGGGCGATTCGGACCTTGTGGATTTATGTATTTGGTATCTTTCATTTGGATCTTCGTCCGTAGGCGGACTATGATGTTATTTGGATGATGATTTGCTTATGTAATGTATTGTGTGACGTGGCGAGTGTAAGCCAACTATCCTTTTGCAATTTCATCCCTATTTTTACATGAGTCGTGCAAAGATACCAAACTTGAGATCATTCTAGAACGGGCTTACACCTTTAAGTCGTGCCTCGACACTTAGGAGGTATAATCCCATCCTAGGCATTACAAGTTGGTATTCAGAGCCTTCTCCGACCTAGAAGCCCCACTGATTGATCGAGTCGTTGACCGTTGAGTCTAGGCACACACTTAAAAGGTTTTGAGTCCTATATATATATCAGAGAGTAGGATTTCTTTTGCTCCTCATCTCTTTTCACTCTAGTGAGGACTCCTGACGCTTACTCTTGTCTCTTCTACTCTCAAAATTCACCAAAAAAAATTTTAGGATCACGCGGGTATTGTTTGGATTGTTCTGATGTCTTTGTGACGAGAACATTGTTCACGATGCCTCCTGTCATTTAGGGGTTGTGGCAGTGTCCCGGGGAGTTGAGCTCCGAGGTGTTGTCGTCACAAATATATCGCAGCAGTTCTGGAATACTTAAGACGACTGACATCGAAAACTCTCCTATGCGGTTAGTGGCAAGATAACCCCGACATCACCCAGTACTAGGGAGGTAGTTCGGGAGTATTGCCATAGCTTGTATAGTAGATGCGTTTCGAAGGTCCGAGGTAAACGGTTTCCGGAAATAACTAGTTATGTGTTGAAGGATGGATACAGCTGGATGTAGGATTAGAGTTGAGTGCGCGATGCTTCCCCTGTATCCCCAACACCTGATTGCATAACTGGAAACTTTCGGAAATTAATAGGTGGGTTCATCTAGTAGCTCGTAGGCATTCTTCCAACGAATGCATGATATGGAGTTCGGGGTTCTACATTGAGTGAAGTAGTTTTATGGGCGTTGTTCCGATCGGGAGTTGCATCTTAAAGGGTCCTTGGCTATGCTGATCCGGGGATTGCAAAACCCTTTTGTAACACGTTCCATAAGCTTTCAGCACGAATTTGTCGAACGAAGCTTCTATCTTGTATTTGTTCTATCTGCTCCTTGTTTTTTTTTTATTTACCTTTTGTTCTCCCAAGTGGCTTCTCGTGAAGATTGTTGTATCATTAAACTGTGATTTACATTCGTTCATCTTGTTCGAATGTTCTTGTGAAGACTTATGTTGCAAGTTCTAGCCGTTGATTCAGCTTATATATTCTTTCAATCAATGGCTAATAGTTGTCATCTCATTCAGGATGGCTCCTAAAAGGGTTCCCAACGCTAACCCAGAGGGTGAAGAAGTTCCTGATCGTCCTCCTTCCCCTCCTCCTCCGTCTGAGGCCTGGAGAGCAATTATGCAAGCAACGAACCAGAACACCCAGATGCTTTTGCAAATGATGCAGAACATTCAAGCAAATCAAGCAAATCAAGGTACTCATGGGAACCAAGGCCCAGGCAATTTGCTCAACCAACCTCACTTTGCTACACTCAACTAGTTCCTGACAAACCAACCAAAGGCATTCAGTTATTGTGTGGACCCTCTAGATGCTGAAGACTAGATAACAGATATCAAGAAGCATTTCGAGTGCAGTAAGGTGAGACCTGAGGACTAGGTGAAGTTTGCCGCCTTCCAACTCAAGGACCAAGCCGCTGATTGGTGGCAGCAGTACAAAGATTCCAGAGAAGGGCTTGAAATCTCGTGGACTGACTTCTGCAAGGATTTTCGCTCTCACCACATTCCAACAAGTGTCATCGAAGGTATGTGTGAGCAATTCCGCAACCTGAAGCAAGGCTCAATGACTGTTTATCAATACAATGTCAAGTTCCAGAACCTTGCCTGCTATGCCAAGAAAGACATCCCGGATGCCAAGAGCAAGATTTATCAGTTCCGTGGTGGTCTGAAGGATGATCTCCAACTAGCTCTCACCTTGTTCGAGCCTGATGAATTTGATCAATTCTATAACATGGCACTTAAGCAAGAGGCAGCCCAGCTCAAGATGGAAGCTTCCAAAAAGAGGATCAGTGACGCTGTTCACTCCTCCTCTTCTTCCCAAGTGGTCGCAAAGCAACAAAAGTTTTGGCTTCCACCTCCTCCAGTGATCCGACCTTCCAACAACAACAACAAGAATTCTGGTGGCCGTGGTTTCTCCCACCCACCCAACCCAAGCAATCAGTCAAAGAATCACTTTCAAGCTTCGAAGTCAAGTGCTCCTTATCACCGTCCTCTCTCAGAAGTGGTTTGCAACAAGTGCTCTTAGAAGGGTCATTATGCTAACAAGTGCCCCAACCCAAGGCGCCTTCCGCCTCCTCCACCTGTCAGCACTGCTATTGTCAAGCACAACCCCAAGTCAGCAAGACTGAATCTGATGAATGCAGCTCAAGTAGAGAATTCTTCAGATGTGATACTTGGTAATCATCCAGTTAACTATATTCCTGCAAAAGTCTTGTTTGATTCAGGTGCATCACATTCTTTCATGTCAAGACCTTTTGCATTGTCACATGATATGCCATTGCAAGCTTTGCCTAGTCCAATGTCTGTGCTTTCTCCGGGTTTGCTAATGAACTCCAACAACTTTGCTCCGGATGTATCTATTTATATGGGTGATTACCGTTTTCTTGTTTCTCCGGTTATTCTCGGCAACTCCGACATTGATCTTATTCTTGGGATGGATTGGCTCTCCAAGCATGATGCTCACATTGATTGTGCAAATAAGGAAGTCAAGCTTACTCATCCTGACGAAGACGTGATTATCTTCGCCTCTCGAGATAACACAATCAGGCTATTCTCTCTCAATGACAAGGGCAAGATTAATGCCATCTCTCAAATTCCGGTGGTCAATGAATATGAAGATGTTTTCCCTCAAGAGCTTCCAGGCATGCCTCCGCATCGTCAAGTTGAATTCGTTATTGAACTCGAGCCTGATACTGAGACAGCATGTCGGTGTCCGTACAAGCTTTCCCCTGATGAGTTGAAGGAGCTGAAGAAACAACTCGATGAGCAAGAGCGTATGGGTCTAATCAGGCCTAGCACTTCACCTTGGGGCTGTGGTGTCTTATTTGTCAAGAAGAAGGATGGCACGGAGCGCCTTTGCGTTGATTACCGGCCATTGAACAAGAAGACAATAAAGAACAAGTATCCGCTCCCCAACATCAATGAATTGTTCGAGCAGCTCAAAGGAGCAAAAGTGTTCTCAAAGCTCGATCTCCGGATGGGTTATCACCAGATCCGTATCCGTGAAGAAGATATTCACAAGACTGCGTTCAGAACAAGCTACGGCTCCTATGAATACACAGTCATGTCTTTTGGCCTCGCAAATGCTCCACCCACCTTCTCGAGAATGATGCACTACATATTCAACCCCTACACCAACGAATTTGTGCTCGTCTATCTGGATGACATCTTGGTATTTTCCAAGATGAAGAGGATCATGAAAAGCACCTCCGTCTGGTTCTCGATAGACTCCGTGAACACAAGTTCTATGCCAAGTTCTCCAAGTGCGAATTCTGGCTCGATAAGGTCTTGTATCTGGGCCATATCATCTCTGTTGAGGGTATCTCTGTCAACCCTGAGAAAGTTGAAGCGATTGTCAACTAGGAATCCCCGCAGAACGTCAAGCAACTCCGAAGCTTCCTTGGTCTTGCTAGCTATTGCAGAAGGTTCGTTGAGAACTTCTCCAAGATTGTCAAGCCTCTCTCCAACTTGCTGCAGAAGAATGTCAAGTACAACTGGTCTCCGGATTGTGATGTGGCATTCAAAACTCTCAAAGAAAAGCTCATCTCTGCTCCGGTTCTTACTCCTCTAGATGAGTCCAAGCCCTACGAAGTATTCTATGATGCTTCTCTTCAAGGACTTGGTGGTGTGCTAATGCAAGACAAGAAGATTGTGGCATACACTTCTCGTCAATTGAAGCCAAATGAGAAGAACTACCCCACACATGATCTCGAGCTAGCAGCAGTCGTACACGCCTTGATCACGTGGAGACACCTTCTGTTGGGCAGAAAATTGGACATCTTCACCGATCACAAGAGCTTGAAGTACATCTTCACACAGCCGAACCTGAACCTTCGCCAGACTCGTTGGGTTGAAATGATCCAAGAGTATGATCCAAGCATCGAATACACACCTGGCAAGGCCAATGTCATTGTAGATGCCTTGAGCAGAAAGGCATATTGCAACAGTCTCCTTATCAAGTCGTTTCAGCCTGAGCTTTGTGAAGCATTCAGGAAGCTCAACCTCCAAGTTGTTCTGCAAGGCTTTCTTGCAAATCTTCAAGTTGCTCCTACCTTGGAACATCAGATCCGTGAGGCCCAACTCAGTGATGCTATGGTGCAGAAAGTGAAACATGGTATTGCAAAGGGTACTCCCAAATACAAGTGCTATCGCATTGATGAGAAAGACACCTTGTTCTTTGAGGACAGACTATGGTTTTTGATGTAGGGTGGAACCCTAGATGGCCGATCTTTCATGAAATGGAGGGATCCCTCGATGAACACGAAGAACACAAAGGGGAATCACGAGGGAAAACACTCAAGAACAAGTCCAATCACACATCCACTAGACAATCAAACACACAAGATCACAAGGTACATGAACAACAAAGGGAAAGATACAAGGTAAAGTTCATCTCCGAGAGGAGGTCTTGAATCCGCGAAGGATCTTCCCGTTAGGGGTCTTGAATCCAAGGTAGATCTTCTCCGTAGAGGGGCCGCGGTCTCTCTCGTGGAGTAGATCCGTAATGGATGAGCAAAGCTCTATCTCACATATGAGCTAAATCAATGCTAACCCTAAAATGGTGGAGGTGGAGGAGTTTATATCGTCTAGGGCCACGAAGGGGTAAGTGAGGGGCGAAAGGGGTACATGGCCAAAAGGCCCGCGGCTGCGCACAGGCAGGGAGCGGACGTCCGCTGGGCACCGGACGTCCGGTGGCTCGGGAGGGACCGGACGTCCGGTAGCTCTCGGACTTCCACTATTTTGGTTCTGTGAAGGATGTCATGGACGTCCGGTGGCTGCCGGTCGTCCGGTCGCCTGGGACGCGTCGAACGTCCGGTAAACGCCGGTCGTCCGGAGCCTGTAGCTTGCAGCAGCTTCGTTTCTTCCGTCTTCTCTTCCACTCTTCCCTCGCGGATGGTGTAGGTGATCCTTGGCGCTTGCACTCCTCTTCATCATCCGTGAAGCTCCGACAATACCTATGCGTGCACACGAGGGGAGTGTCAAGTAGTATACCATCCTCGAAGGGGTCAAGTGAACACGTGTAAAGGAGATGATTCACCTTTAAGTATGACAAGTAGAGGTCACACGTGTCACTTGCCAAACAGACTCTTGGCATGGTGATGTCCATAGGATGCTCCGCATCATCCCCTCCCACTTGGGAAAGATCCGACCTCGGATCGAAAACCAAATCACCATGGGAAAGAGATGGTGTCGTCGTGTAGATGTGGACGATCACGAAGTGCTCATCATCTTGAAGCTCTACATGGGCACTCTCCAATGTCGCACCGTCTAGTGATTCCTTCAAAAGGAGCAAGGACAACAAACACTTGGAAAAACAAATGTGCTTAGCGTTAGTGCAAAACCAAACATTCAAGAGGTGATTTACCCAACAAGTGTTGTCATCAAGCATAGCATAGGGTGTGACAAAGGGTTGTGGCATGGCATTTAAGCACATCAATTGAGCACAATCAAGGTCATCATGGAAACAAGCATGTAAATGTGAGGTAGAGATGCGCATATGTGTGACAAGAGAATAAGCATCTACCTCAAAGTCATAGCAAGCATGCATAAAGCGCTCAATGAAAGGTTTATGGTAGGCATATGAATCATTCACAACACCAAAGAAAATGAAGTGTCTAAACACAAGGGTCAAGTGCAAGACAATCCAAGCATAATGTGAAAATCGAGTGGCACTCAACACAATAGAAATAGCAATTGTTCATCATGTGTGAGGCAAACAAGTCAATCATGTGACAAGCAATGGGACATGGTATATGTGAAGAGATGATATTGTTGCATCCAAGCATATGATAGGAGCAAGTAATCCACAAGTCGGATGCAACACACAAGGCATATATAACATGAGGCATGGCAATGTGGCTATTCTGAAAGAAAGCAATATCACTAACATGTGCGCGATCAAGGGGTCCAAGATGACAAATAAGTCTCATGGTGCAAGCAACACATGTAGTATGATCCACAATATTCATGCTCATGGTTTTTGGGTTCTCGAAAGAGAAGGATATCACCTTGAAAGCATGTCCTTGTGCATTCTTCACAATGCCGAAGCACAAGCAAGTGTGATGTAGAAGCGTCGTGGTAGAAAGTGGTTCGCTCTCAAGAGCTCGAATGGTCAACTCACGTGAAGTGGAAGTCGACACATATTCCAAGTATCCTACACATGCACACAACAAAAGGAAGAATGTATGTGCATGGTAGATAAACACATCATCCATCATGATGGTTCTCTTCTCTTGCACATAACCATTAGGAGCAAAAGTGCATGAATAATATGATGCAACAATAGTTATATTCATGGCACTAGGCATATGGTGCAAGGAGGTAAAACAAGCATGCTTCACAAGAATGATGTCATAATCTCCAAATAAATGCGAGAATGCTATGGGGGCAATCTCATTGGCAATACTAAAATCATGGTTGCGCTCAATACATGGTAGCATGAGAGAGGCAACATGTGGAGACATATGACAACAAGCAATATCAATCATGTGCAAAGCATGGCAATGGTTGTCATCAACCGCATGAAAGGAGCAAGTATGAATCATCGGTGATGCAACATAAGCAAGCATGGTGATCAAGTTGTGCAAACTAGTGGAGCAAAGATGCAACACACTAGGAGAAGGCATGGCAATCATGTCATGTGAGCAAATAGTGGATATAGGCAATGCACATGACATATCGCAAGCACGATCACAAATCAAGGTCAAAGCATCATAATAGGCATGGTGTGCAAAGGAATCATGGCAATAACAAGTGGTATCTCCACCAAGCTTGCAAATACACATACAAGTATGAGAATCAATCATCATGTGTAATGCAAAGCATGGGTCACGAATGCATGGCAAATGCAAAGGGATTGACATATCATGCAATGTGAACATGGCAAGAGGGGCATAAGAGATATAATGGACAATAATCCATAACCATGTGAGGGCCATGTAGAAGAGATGCGCGAAGTCTTTGCGCGAAGGGAGTGGTTGGAAGGATAATCCATGGAATCCCAAGTCATCGGTGCTCTCTAGAGCTCGTTTCATCAACTCATGCATTTGTGAAGTTGACGAGTATGGATGGGTACCTACACAAAAGAGACACAAACCAAAGAAATTGTGCGCGTGGTAAATGTACACATCATCCATCATGATGTGTATGTGCATGTGTGAGTTAGCACATGATAAGCATCGCTCAAAGAAATTTGATGCATGGTATAAGAACATGTCATCCATTATGAATGAATAGTTATTGTGTATAGCATGATGTGGAGGCAAATTGAGCATACAAGTATGGGGATCATGCAATGGATGGGATGGACCAAAATCTTCTAAAATGTATGAGGAGACTATGGGGGTCTCCTCATGAGCAATATCGAAAGCATAATATGGAGAAGTGGAACAATCTCCAAAACAATGCATATCCGAAGCTAGGTGTTCATGGCATGGCATATGATGGATATGATGCAAAGGAAGCATGTCAATATTATCACAAGAAAAACAAATGCCAATAACCATGGGCTTGTCATATATGCCATATGTGCAAATTGGATTTATCTTAATGGCATATGCATAGTTACTACGAAGAGATTGCAAATATGACATATGGTTGATCTCATTCATAGCATATGACAAGTCAAGCGGATTGTCAAACATGATGTGACCGAGAGAATTATCACATGACATCCTATGCAACATGGCATCGCAACTAATAGACTCCACATGGCAATCATCAAACTCATCATAAATGGGTAAATCATCGCGTGGGGAAATCATACTAGCACGAAGCATGGTAATAGGTTGATCAACATCATGCAAGCAATCGATGTCAAGAATGTCCACTAGTGGGACTAGAGCATCACCTTCACCTTTGTTACCTTTCTTATTCCACTCATGTGGTGTAGGTGAGGTGGGAAAGACCAAATGGTGGTCATCATCTTCATCTTGATGGAACCATGTGGGGGTGCATCATATTCCACCATGGCCATCGTCTTGTCCATAGGAAGGACGAAGTCGTCGAGGATCGGCGCATCATCATATGTGGGACCTAGCACCAAATGAGAAGACACAATAGAGGTAGAGGTCAAGTCGTTAGCGTTGAAAGTGGCCTCACATGACCTATTAACTATCTCAACTTCTCTATGTGGTGGCTCACTCACTCCCTCAAGGTATGTGCACTCAAACTCACATATGGTGGAGTCACTCATCTCACTCAAGTGGTGGGGGTTGTGGCTCTCCTCACATGGGAATCGGGGCAGCTCATCATATATGGGGCTAGTGGTGAACTCGCTCTCACTCTCAATATGGTGGCACAAGTCACTCAAGTCATCATACGTCGCCGTGGTCGAAGGGAAAATCCCATGCTCAACCATCTCCTCATCTTCGCCGTGGATGAAGGCCGAAGATGGCACATCATCACACTCCTCCATGACCAAAGGGAAAATCCCATGCTCGATCATCTCGTCATCGTCGCCGTGGATGAAGGCCGAAGATGGCACATCATCACTCTCGCCTCCAAAGATGGAAGCATCATCCTTGCTCGTCACCATGTCGTTCGCCTTCAAAGCTTGATCCTCGAATGGCTCGTAGTCGTGGTCGTCGCCGCACCGTCTTCAAAAAGAGTCGAAATGGACTCGGGATCATCAATGCCACAAAGAGTGATGGCGGTGGAGTCCAACTTTGGAACGTCGTCTTGGATCTCGTTGGGCTTGGACATCATGGTGGTACTAGCCTCATGCTCGCCGTCTTGGAGCTTGGTCTTAGAGAAGTGTGCTTGCGGTGGAGAAGCCTTGGCCTTCATGAGGTCTTGTTCCGCCTTGAGAGCACCAATGTAGTTGTCGTCGAGGGACTTGTAATTCTCGAGGAAGATAGTCTTGGAGATGTCATTGTTCAATCCCATCATGAAGTGGAACTTCATCAAAATGGGGTCGTCCACGCCGGCTCGTCGCAAGGCACTCTTCATGTCCTTGAAGTACTCGTTGATGGACTTGGATCCTTGGATGGTGTTCTCCAATTGGCGTAGAAGTTGTTCCGTGTAGGTGGGAGGCACGAACTCTCGCCGCAAAGCTCTCTTCGTCTTGGGCCAACTCATGTCATAGTCCTCCGAAGGTGTGTGAAACCACCATGTCGATGCGAAGTCATGGAAGTTTCTTGTGGCGCGCTTCACTTGATCTTGGGGAGGAACTTGAAGTAGCGTGAGGTAGTCGTCCATCAAGCGCTCCCACTCGAGATACTCCTCGGGTTCTTGAGTCCCATAGAAAGGAATCTCGTAGTCATTGTCGAGGTCGTAGTAGCTCGTGGAAGTCGCGGACTTGAGCTTGGGGAGCTTCTCTTGAGCATAAGCTTGGGGTGCTTGTTGGCGAAGATGCCGTATGTCCAAAGGCGAAGATGCCTTGAAGTCGCTTGGCGAAGATGCCAAGGTACATGGTGAAGTCGTTGAGCGGTTTTTGGTGTTGAGCTCATGACCTTCACATTCTTGTCGTTGATGGTGTTGATGCCGATGTGATCTCACTGAAGATGGTAGCTCAGAAGGATGTGCACTAGAGTGTCCTCTCGAGGATGAGGGAGACCTCTTGCGGTTCTTGATGAGGGCTTTGAGCTCCTCCATTTGAGCATCCATGTTGGCGCACAAGTTGTTCGTCATGGCATCGAACTTGTCGTTGTTGTTGTAGACCGGAGATGAAATGCTTTGCCTATCCATCACAAGACTCGAGCAAAGGTGAGTAGGAAATGAGATAAACAATACCAAGTTACCTTTTCCCAAAGTTGAGGATGTATCCTGTTTCACTCAATGTGAAATGAAAGAATAGTGTAATTGGTACCGGACTTGTTCACTCACACCTATCAAGTAAAGCTTATGGTGGAGCTCGGTGAGGATAGTTGCACAAAAATGTGATGCAAAATGTTAGAAAGAGTCAATAATGTTGAAAGAGATTCACAAATTCGCAAATGTAACTAGTAGACCAATAGCAATATGGGTGGCACACGGAAACACACACACACGAATAGATAGATGGGGTCATGCAACCAAGGAATGAGCACAAAATGTGGAGTCCACGGAAAACGCTCGTGTTGCACAACTCTAGAGAGACGCTAGCACGATTGCTCGATAGGAGGATATGACACTTGTGCACAACCTATAAGATGCAAAATGTATCAACTTTCTATCCCAAGTATGCTATGTATGTATGGTTCCCGTTGTTGATCCAAGATGATCGGATATGGTAATCTTATATGCAATGTGGTATGATGCTATGGCTCTTGCTTACAAGCTTCTTTGTGGCTCTTTTGCTTAAAAGCTTATTCTTTTTTTTATATGGCCACGATGCATAAACCAAGATAGCAATTGTGTATATGCGGGAACAATCTTGTGACACAAGGGGTGATATGATGATACCAATATGATATGGTATGTATGCAATGGAAGAGTGGATCAATGATCACTAATGTGCACAAGTAACGTTGCAGGCAATACTCAAAGGCTAGTCTCGATAGGTAAGTGACGCAAAATGGGCTAAGGGTTAAAAATGCAATTGCAAGGGGAATATACAATGATGTCGTCGAGGTTACCGTCCTTATGTATGATGACGACCTCATGGCGATGATGAGTGGTGGTGCTCTTGATGTAGACCCGTTCCTAATTAGCCGAAACACCTTAGGAAACGGAAAAACCACAACTCAAAATCTCAAGGACAAATGTCAAATGGTGGTAGCGGGAATGCCGTGGTGGTTGCGGAAGTGTAATGATATGCTATACACAATGTCAGAGTTGAAGTCACGGTCCCTGAGTAGTCGAAACACCTTAGGAGACACAAGCCACAACTCAAACAAGCTCAACAAAATTGGGTTAGGTTGGGTTGGCGGAAATGTATAGTGGGCTAGGCTAAGCGGAAGTGGTGGTGGTGGTTGATGAAGAAGCAATTGTCCCTAAGTAGCCTAAACACCTTAGGAGACTCAAATCACTACTCGATCAACCACAAATGCTATGGTGGACAAAATGGTTAGGTTGCGGAAAGCTATGGTGGCTATGCGGTTGATATGGTGGAGGGCCTATACAAACTTGCCAAATTTAACAAACTTTTATGGAGTCAAATGATGATGGTAGTATTTTTGTGTGAAGGGGGATGTCAAGAGCTTCGAAACGAGCTAAAGAACGTCCAAATCGGAGTTCGGATGAATTAGTTATGACCAAAACAAAAATCAGCCGAATTCAAAATCTGGAGGAACCGGACGTCCGGTAAAGGCCGGAAATCCGGTATTTTCTTCTGTATAGGTGGTTCCGGTCGTCCCGTGAGTTCCGGACGTCCGGTGCTTCGTGAGGGTCCGGACGTCCGGTAAAACGCCGGTCGTCCGGTGGGTCGGGGTCAACGCGGGATTTGAGTTCCGAGACGCGACTTTGGGCGGAATTGGATGATTTTGGGGTTAAAATTGATGAGATTTCGTGGATGAAAGATAGGGAAACTTGGGGAAATGCTAGATCCACTTGAAACCAAGCAAATCCATGGAACAAAATCAACAAAACATCATCAAACCAACAGATCACAAAAAAATTTGGGGCTATTTTTGGTGTGGAATTTTCGAATTTGGGGAAGAACACAACAAAACAAGGCTAGAAAATGGTGGAGGGGGCTCCAAATTCGTGAGAAACCTTGGATCTTGATACCATAATATGATGTAGGGTGGAACCCTAGATGGCCGATCTTTCACGAAATGGAGGGATCCCGCGATGAACACGAAGAACACAAAGGGGAATCACGAGGGAAAACACTCAAGAACAAGTCCAATCACACATCCACTAGACAATCAAACACACAAGATCACAAGGTACATGAACAACAAAGGGAAAGATACAAGGTAAAGTTCATCTCCGAGAGGAGGTCTTGAATCCGCGAAGGATCTTCCCGTTAGGGGTCTTGAATCCAAGGTGGATCTTCTCCGTAGAGGGGCCGCGGTCTCTCTCGTGGAGTAGATCCGTAATGGATGAGCAAAGCTCTATCTCACATATGAGCTAAATCAATGCTAACCCTAAAATGGTGGAGGTGGAGGAGTTTATATAGTCTAGGGCCACGAAGGGGTAAGTGAGGGGCGAAAGGGGTACATGGCCAAAAGGCCCACGGCTGCGCACATGCAGGGAGCGGACGTCCGCTGGGCACCGGATGTCCGGTGGCTCGGGCGGGACCGGACGTCCGGTAGCTCTCGGACTTCCACTATTTTGGTTCTGTGAAGGATGTCACGGACGTCCGGTGGCTGCCGGTCGTCCGGTCGCCTGGGACGCGTCGGACATCCGGTAAACGCCGGTCGTCCGGAGCCTATAGCTTGCAGCAGCTCCGTTTCTTCCGTCTTCTCTTCCACGCTTCCCTCGCGGATGGTGTAGCTGATCCTTGGCACTTGCACTCCTCTTCATCATCCGTGAAGCTCCGACAATACCTATGCGTGCACACGAGGGGAGTGTTAAGTAGTATACCATCCTCGAAGGGGTCAAGTGAACACGTGTAAAGGAGATCATTCACCTTTAAGTCTGACAAGTAGAGGTCACACGTGTCACTTGCCAAACGGACTCTTGGCATGGTGATGTCCATA
This sequence comes from Secale cereale, assembly GCA_902687465.1. Taxonomy (NCBI): domain Eukaryota; kingdom Viridiplantae; phylum Streptophyta; class Magnoliopsida; order Poales; family Poaceae; genus Secale; species Secale cereale. The sequence continues at coordinate 597,293,549 of LR738710.1, forward strand.
GGATGCTCCGCATCAGTTCCCAAGGGTGATCTCAGGAAGCTCATAATGAACGAAGCACATGACTCCCTCCTCTCGATTCATCCTGGAAGTTCCAAGATGTACCAAGACCTCAGGCAATCTTACTGGTGGACTCGCATGAAAAGGGAGATTGCCCAATTCGTTAATAAATGTGATGTCTGCAGAAGAGTCAAGGCAGAGCATCAACGTCCAGCCGGTCTCCTCCAAGCTCTTCCTATTCCCGAGTGGAAATTCGACCACATTGAAATGGATTTCGTCACTGGGTTTCCCAAGTCCAAGAAGGGGAATGATTCTATCTTTGTTGTGATTGACAAGCTAACCAAAGTAGCTCACTTCCTTCCAGTCAAAGAATCCATCAATGCAGCTCAGCTGGCAGAGTTGTACACTTCCAGAATTGTGTTGTTACATGGCATTCCTCAAGTTATCTCCTCAGACCGTGGAAGTTTGTTCACATCCAAGTTCTGGGACTCCTTCCAGTCAGCCATGGGCACTAAGATCCATTTTCAGCACTGCGTTTCACCCTCAGACTAGTGGTCAAGTCGAAAGAGTGAACCAGATCCTCGAAGACATGCTTAGAGCTTGTGTCATCTCTTTTGGCATGAAGTGGGAAGGCTGCCTTCCGTTTGCCGAGTTCTCTTAGAACAACAGTTTCCAAGCAAGTGCCGGCAAAGCTCCGTTTGAAATCCTCTATGGCATAAAGTGCCGTACCCCTCTCAACTGGTCCGAGACCGGTGAACGTCAACTTCTTGGCAATGACTTGATCTCAGAAGCCGAAGAAATGTGCAAAGTCATACGTGAGAATCTCAAGGCCACTCAGTCGCGTCAAAAGAGCTACTATGACGGAAAGCATCATGATTTGGCTTTCGACATTGGGGACCATGTCTATCTCCGTGTTTCTCCTATGAAAGGCACCCAAAGATTCGGTATCAAAGGAAAGCTTGCTCCTAGATACGTGGGAACGAGAAACCGAGCGCAAAACCCGCAACAAGTCAATCAAGTTCTTGAAAGTTAAGTGGTCACACCATACCGACCGAGAAGCTACGTGGGAACGAGAAGATCACCTTCGTTCCGAGTATCCTTCCTTCTTCCAGTCCTAGATCTCGGGAAGAGATCTTTTCGTAGTAGAGGAGAGTTTGTAATGCCCCAGATGTAACACTTTCCCAGTAAGGCAATATATGAAACTTTGGATTCATCAATTCCATTCCGGGTTCTTCTTATTTTCGGGTTTCTTCTTTTTGTCGTGTGCGTGTGTGCATTTCATCCATGTCATGTTGTCATGTGCATTGCATTGCATTTGTGTTGTCACTTGCACCCGGTCCCACTCGTCTCTTCCCGTTGTCCGTTTCAAGTTCTGACGCTCACACGTGCCCGGGGCATCCCCGAGTCCTTCTTTCGTGTGTGTCCATGTAACGTTCCCGGTATGGCGTGAGACTTGTCGTGTGATGTTGTTTTGGTACGTGTAGGCCGCCTGTCAAGTTTCGTCGCGTTTGGAGTTCGTTTGGTACTCCAACGGTTAACCTAGTGGGCTAGAAGAACCTCTTCTTTGAGGCCCAAGACCCCCTCCACAACAGCCCACTAACCCAGCACAACCCTTCCCATCATCTCGGTCGTAGAATTTTGATCGCGTGGCCGAAAACCGCTCCCCATTTGAAGTCTCCTAGCTCCCTATGCCTATAAAAACATCCGCAACCCCCCATTTTCGGGCGAAACCCTAGCTAAACTCCCCCCCCCCC
>LR738710.1:597295356-597310057 GCA_902687465.1 Secale cereale
CCCCCGCCGCGCCGGACACGTCCGTACGCCGCCGGACATGTCTGACTTGCCCCCGCCGTGCCACGTGGCAGCTCCCCATTCGTCAGCGCCTCGCGCCCACTTCCCCGCCGGCCAGGGCCCGAGAGGCCCGCGAGGGGCCCTTTCGGCCCGAACCGCCGCCGCCGCCAGCGCCTCGGCCCGTGCGCCCGTCCGCCGCCGCTCCCTGCCTTCCCGTCGCCCGGATCCTTCGCGCGATCCCCGCCGCCGACGAGGTCCCGCCGGACTTCAGTAGTAGCCGCCCAGATCTCCAAGTCTTCACCGCCGTTCACAGCTCTGCGACCAGCCTCGTCGTTTGCCATCGTGCCGGCGATCCTCCGCGCCGCCCCTTGCTCAAATCCGGCAGGGGCCGGCCGGGATCCCGCCCGCTCTGGCGCCGCCCCGCCGCCGCCGGCCGCCAGTGCGTGCGGGAGGAAGACGCGCGCCCGATCCAGCGCCCCAGCCAGCCTCCACTGGGTCTAGCCACCGCCTCGGGCCGGCCCAGCTCTTCGCCGGCCTGCCTCCTCCTCCACCTCGGGCCACGGCCCGCAAGGTGAGGCCCAGGCCCCCAGATCTGGCCCGTCTTCATTTTTTTTTGCCCGGCGTTTTTTTCTTTTTCTCGAATAACTGCATATTTACAAATTAGTCCCTGGCATGTGTTATAATGTTGCATGTTTGACCACCTGTAACTAATTGTGTGCTTATCCAAATGATGCAAATAATATGTCAAAATGATCGTGGTGATGTGCACTACATTTTGTTCCATTGTGGCATGCTTGTTTGAGTCCATCTAGAGGTCTTAATCTTCGTGATAAGAGTGCTACTTGTTATAAACTGCTGCTACTTGTTATTTTCATGCCATGTTTGAGATGTGATAACTTGGTGCATGTTTGTCCAAATGAAGCAAATGAGATGTCAAAATGTTCATTATGAGATGCTCTACATGATGGTTGCTGTAGCATGCATGTTAGTGTTCATATTTCCATGTTAAACTTGGTTGCAAGAGTGCATGTGGCTGTTAAGTTTTGTAACATGTTATGAGATGCTGATTTGAAGAGCTCGTTGCTATTGATGTGTTTGTCCCCATGTCACATGTTAATATGTTTTAGAATCCCCATCATATGGTATTTGCTGTGGTGCAACTCATTTTCCATGATATGCCTTGAGGTGACTTAAACATGCTTGTAAACATGCCATGCCAAAACAACTGTTTTATACTTAGTGAAAATTCTACTAAGTCTGGAATCTTTCATATCCTGATGCTATGTTTGCTTGATGCTCTAGGAAAATTCATGTTAGTTTTCAGGTGGCCATTGATCATTCCTTGTTGTACATGTTATTGTCTATCCAGTCATGCCCTCACTTGCTCATATGGTGTAATGCCCAGGATGGAGCTATATCTCCTACGTGTCGAGGCACGACTTAGAGACATAACCCCATGCTTGAATGATCGCAAGTCTGGTATCTTTGCACAACTCATGTAAAAAGGGGGATGGAAAACATAAACATAGTTGGCTTACACTCGCCACGTCACACAAATACAATACATGTCTCAATCATCATACAGTAAAACATCACAGCCCTCTAAGGGTAAAATCCAAATAACAAGATACCAAACATAATTTAAAACCACAGGTTGGATCGAATCCTAGTAGAAGTCTCCACTACTGATCATCAAGATAACGAACATAGTATCGACTACGCTCCTCGTCATACTCCCAGTCTAGCTCGGTGCCATCACCTGGATAGCTCACCATCGGACCTGCATCTGGTGTGGTGAAGTAACTATGAGCCACAGAGGACTCAGCAATCCCGTTCCTGGGTAACAAGACTATTTAAGCCTTGGGAGAGGATAAGGCTGATGAAAAGAATAAGTGTCTGCAGCAGCAACTAGCTCTAGCTTACGTGAAAGAGTGCGAGAAGAGAAGGCCTCGGTCGAGAGATGATCACGAAGTGATCCTAGCTAAAGCTCAACAAACCTAACCCCAACGTGTTCAACTCCCGAATCCCTATTCGGAAATTGACAGTCATGGTACACACGCGGGTAGTGTATTAGAACAATGTGTCAAGTTATCTACAACCGGATATTAACAAGCTCCCATCTGGCACATAACCGCGGGCACGGCTTTTGAAAGTTCGTAACCCTGCAGGGGTGTTCCAACTTGGCCCATTACAAGCCCACGATCCGTGGAGTCGCAACTCCAAGGTGGGAAGACCCGAGTATTCTCGGAATCCCGTGCTCAAGATACTCCGAACTAAGGTAAGGCTAATCCAGCAAATCCTCCCGGCGTGTCGACACCCTGATAGTAGCCGCGCATATCTAAGTCTCAGGACACGACCGGATGGGTGATGCTACGGGTTTATATCAATCCTCGAGTTTCCTCGTGGTGACCCCGCAGGACCCCCGTTTCGGACCAACACTCATGAGGAGCACTGGCCCAGGGTTGTTGATTAAGAACTCGGGTTAATTACTCCCTATGCAAGTTGTTTAGTTATTAGGCAAATAGTACCAAAGTTGGGACTTGCTGGAAAAGACTTAGCACTTAGCGGTTTATCGAGGGGGTCCCATACACCCCAACCGTGTAAGGAACGCATAATCAAGGAACATAACACCGGTTTAAACGGTTCCTAACGGCATGAGTGGAACAAATCACCAAGAAAAAGGCTTAGCCTTCCACCCTTGCCAATATATAGATGATTTCATTTTAAGCATTATATAGTGTGATATAACCCAACAAACTTCAACGTGAAACAAGCATCTTCGATCTTCACCTGCAACTAGCAATGCTATAAGAAGGGCTGAGCGAAGCGTACTTAGCCAAGCAACGGTTTGCATAGGTAGGGTGGTTAAACATGGTGATGGTTACAAGTAGGAGGCTGACATGAAAGACATGGGCATCGAGGCAAAACTATAGATCGAGACTACTAGCAATAGGCAAAGATAGTAATGTTATCGGGGTTCGGTCATCTTGCCTGAAGTGTAGTCGTTCGGATCATAAGAAGGGTCATCATGCTCAACCTCGTTGGTAACCTCGTGCTCGTACTCGTACTCAGTCTCAGCTTCCGGCTCTAAACAATACAATCACACAAGGCACAAATCAACAAGATGCAATGCGCACACCAAAATGATGGATGCATGAAGGATGCACTAAGGGAGCACACGGAGCACGGAAAATAGCACTCAAGAAAATCACTTCAAAACATGATAACAATAGGAGATTATGAATCTACACGGAAAATCAATCAAGTTTCATATAAGACTCGCTGAAATCGGAGCTACGGGCTAAAAGTTATGCCCGAAACAAGGAACGAGCGAAAGCTGAAAATTACAGCAACATAGCAACTTCGGAGCACTAGAAAAATAAGCTACAACACTCAAACACCATGGAAAAGAGCATGAACATAAACTAGACATATCCTACAGCAAATAAGTCCAAAGGTGCACCCCCAAAGGAGCCACGGATCAATAGCAACAAGCTTGGACATATTGAACTTGACAATAAAATTCTGACAGCAGAATTTTATTGAAACTTTGGAGCAAAAGTTAAACATGCTACAGCCACTTAAATAAGCATGTGAGAACATGAATGTAAAGCCAACAATGTCTACTACAAGGAACCATCAAGATCCACCCCAAAACTATCATGGTTTGTCCTAGAGCAGCAAGCAAACATGGCATCGGAACGTTACAGATTTCAGACTTAGTGAAAATCCACTAAGTGTCAAAACAGCAGTTTCATCATGGCATCTAAAAGAGCAAGTTTAAGTCACCTCGAAACTAAACATGGCAAGTGGTAAGCACCACATCAAAGTACACATGAAGGTGATTCCGAAACACACAAGCATGCATCATGGAGATAAACACAACGATAGCAATGAGCTCAACAAGATGGCATTTCATAACAAGTTAAACAACATCACAGCCACATGGCACTTTGCAACGAAGATATACATGGCAAGAATAAATCTATCATGCAACCTAACACAAGCAACATGTAGAGCATGGCAAGACGAACACGTGGACATGTCATTTGCGTCATTCGGATAAACGAGCTAAAAGATATCACATAGCAAAGATGGCATAAAAACATCACATAACAACAGTTTATATCGGGATGCACTCTTGCAACAGAAAAATAAGAACCTAGATGATCTCTAACATGCATGGCACAATGGAATGAATCGTAGTGCTAGTCACCACGAACGTCTGGACACCTCATTCACTCAAATCGGAGCTATGCACAAAAAGATATCAACATGTGAATATTGCATCAGACACAACAATTCTGGGACTTAGAGGAATTGAAATAACCTAGATCTGTAGCAAAAAGAGCCTCGGCCCGCGGATCTGGAGAGGCGGCGCGGAGGAGTAGGTGGGCCGGCTCGGGGCAACAGCCCAGCTGCGGGCGGCGGCGGGGTCCCGACGGGAGGCGCCTTGGGCCCTTCGGGCGATCGGGACGCGGCCCGATCGGGAGCGGCGGCCTGGCGGAGCCCGGTGGCTGGCGCCTGGTCGATGCGGGAGGAGTCCAGCGGCTGTGGGCCGGCTCGGTGGGAGATCGGCCCAGGCGGGACCGCGGCGAACCGGAGGAGGGAGGCGAGCGCCTGGCGCTGGAGGCGATTGCACGGGCCTAGCGCCCGGTGCGGCGGCTGGGCCCTCTAGGGTTTCGGCGGCCCGACGCGGGGCGGCCCAGGCACTGGCGCCGCGCGATCAGGGAGGCGAAGCCGGCGACGCGGGCTGGCGATGCGGGAGGGGCTGCTCGAATGGGCCGCGAGGGGCGTCGAGGGGAGGCCCAGGCGATGGATCCCGACCGGATCGGATCGGCCTCCCCGTTCCCTCGATGCGGCGGCGCTGGCTCCTCGAGCCTGGGAGGCTCAGCGCATGGGAGATCCCGCCGGTGGAGAGGCAGGGCCGGCGGCTGGCGGCTGGATCTAGCGGGATCTGGCCGGGACGGGCCTGGCTGGGTGGTGAGGTGCCGGTGGAGGGTGAGAGGAGGGAGGAGATGAGGTGGAGGAGGATTCCGGCGAGGTGGTGGTACTCCGGCGATCTTCCGGCGAAATTCCGGTGGAACTCCGGCGAGGTGGTGGCTGGAGGAAGGGGATGAAGTGGGGGCTAGGGTTTCCTTGTTTTGGGGCACAAATTTGGGGAAGTGGACAAATATATAGGCACAAGTAGCTAGGGTTGTCCAAATGGAGTGCGGTTTTCGGCCACCGGATCAGATTTGGATGGCCTAGATGATAGAAGTGGTTAAGAGTGGTTGGTGGGCTGTTGGAGGGGGTGTCTTGGGCCTCAAAGTGGAGGCACTTTGAGCCCGCGAGAATAACTGTTGGGGTAGCAAACGGACTCGAAACGCGACGAGATTTGACAGGCGGGTTACACACACCAAAACAGCAACACACGACAAGTCTCGCGCCACACCGGTAACGTTACACGGCCAAACACCAAAGTAGGCCTATGGGATGCCACGGACACGTGAGGGAGCTCCGGAATGCGAAACGGACAACGGGAAGGAACGCGTGGAACCGGATGCAACCGACAACACAAATGCAATGCAATGCACATGTCTACATGATATGAATGAATGCCACACACTCACACAACAAAACGACGAAAACCCGAAAGACAAAGAACCCGAAAAGGAATAGATGAAGCCGGAGATATATTATATGCCCAAAAGGGAAAGTATTACATCCGGGGCATTACATATGGCTTGTTGTAGCTTATTTATTTCTTGCCCTCAAGTTGCTATAAATTATAACTGTCAGGTTTTTAACAGCATGTTCAATTTTGCGTAGGTTGTTGCTATTGATCCATGCCTCCTATGGAGTTGCTCCAATGGAGTTGTTTTCTGTAGGATATGTCTAATTCATGTCCATACTTCTTGTAACCATGTTTGAGTGATGTAGAGTATATATTTCTTGCTCCAAAGTTGCTATGTGGCTGTTAATTTTAGCTTTGCATTGTTGTTTCGTGTGTATGTGTTGAACCGTTGCTCCGTTTTGAGCGTGCCCTATATGAAACTTGCGTGATTTTGCATGTAGAATCATAATATCATGTTGTTAACATGTTTGGAGTGTGTTTTCTTGATGTTTGGGTGCATCTTGCACCTTTGCCATGTTCGACTTGTTTTGCTCATATCTTCTAGACCGTAGCTCCGAATTAAACAAACTTTATATGAAACTTGACTAGAATTTCGTGTAGATCATCATGGTGCATGTTAACTTGCTGTTTAACAACTTTAACTTAAGGTTTGTTTGGATATGGACCAATTCCTTTATATGCATATGAGGACTTACCGGATTCGCTTTATGTGGATTCCGGCCTCATTTAAAATTGTTGTCTTAAGTTGTTCTCGTGTGCTTCATTCCTTGACTTGTATTGCATCATACATGCATCATACTTGCATCCAGTTGATTGTGAATTGCACCTTGTTTGATTCTCGTGCCTCGTTGTGTTTTTGTGTTGAGCAGAGCCGGAAGCCGAGACCGAGAACGAGAACGAGGTTACTACCGAGGTTGAGTACGAGGAGCCGTCTTACGATCCCATCGACGACTCGACAGGCTAGATGACCTGACCCAAATATCATTACTATCTTTAGCTTATTGCCTCGATGCCCATGTTTGTTTGTCAGCCTCCTATTGTAACCATGAATCTATCTAACCACCCAACCTAGCAAACCTTTGTTTGGCTACGTAAGCTTCGCTCAGCCCCTCTTATAGCATTGCTAGTTGCAGGTGAAGATTTGAAGATTCTTGCTTCATGTTGAAGTTTTTGTTGGGATATCACACTATATAAACTGTTAAACTAAATCATCTATATACTTGGCAATGGGTGGAAGGCTAAGCCTCTAGCTTGGTGATTTGTTCCACTCATGCCACCCTAGGAACCGTTTAAACCGGTGTTATGTTCCTTGATCATGCGTTCCTAACACGGTTGGGATTAAGGGACCCCTCGATAACCCGCTTAGCGCTAAAACTCTTCCAGCGAGGCCCGACCTTGGTTCTATATTTGCCTAACAACTAAAACTTGCGGAGGGAGTAATTAACCCGAGGATTAATCAATCAACCCCCCTGGGCCTGTGCTTGATTTGAGTGTTGGTCCAAACTAGAGTCGTGTGCGGTACCCCCCTTGGCAACTTGGGTTTTGGTCACTGTACGCTGTGCTCATCCGGTCGTGGCCTGAGACTAGATACGCGCGGCTACTGTCAGGGTGTCGGCACGCCGGGAGGTCTTGCTGGATTAGTTTTACCTATGTCGGAATATCTTGAGCACGGGATTCCGAGAATACTCAGGCCTTCCCACCTTGGAGTTGCGACTCCGCAGATCGTGAGCTTGTCATGGGCTAAGTTGGGACACCCCTGCAGGGTTTTGAACTTTCGAAAGCCGTGCCCGCGGTTATGTGGCAGATGGGAATTTATTAATATCCGGTTGTAGAAAACTTGACACCATGATCAGAACACACTACCAGCATGGGTAACCGTGACGGTCATTTTACGAAAAGGGGTTCGGGAAGTGAACACGGTGGGGCTATGATTGTCGTGCTTAGTTAGGATCACTTAGTGATCACTTTGACGCTCGTGGCACTTCTCTTCTCGCTCTAAACACGTAAGCTAGTGCTAGTGCAGCTGCAACCTTTTTCTTTATTCAGCCTTGTTCCACACCCAAGGCTTAGATAGTTGTGCTACCCGGGAACAGGATTGTTGAGTCCTCCGTGGCTCACAGATTCTACACCACCAGATGCAGGTACTATGGTGAACTACTCAGGTGACGGCACAGAGTTGTACTGGGAGTTCAATGAAGAGCGTAGTCGATACTATGTGCACTATCCCGATGATCAGTAGTGGCTTCTACTAGGGGCGATTCGGACCTTGTCGCTTTATGTATTTGGTATCTTTCATTTGGATCTTCGTCCGTAGGCGGACTGTGATGTTATTTGGATGATGATTTGCTTATGTAATGTATTGTGAGACGTGGCGAGTGTAAGCCAACTATCCTTTTGCAATTTCATCCCTATTTTTACATGAGTCGTGCAAAGATACCAAACTTGAGATCATTCTAGAATGGGCTTACATCTTTAAGTCGTGCCTCGACATGTAGGAGGTATAATCCCATCCTGGGCATTACACTCTCATACCTAGAGCCTTCGCTACTCTCCATCGACGCCGGTGAGGAAGAGCTTCGCTGCCTCGACCTCCTTGTCGTCGTATTCGCGCCGGCTGCGGAAATCTTCACTCTGTCGCCGCCGTAGTTGTTTCCCTCTGCCAAGTTAGGGCGTGGGAGATCTGGACCGACGAGATTCACCAAAGTTCATCCAGTTCGTCGTGTTCTTCACCAAGGATAATTAAAATCCAATTTTGCTACCCTTCTTTGATTCTCATGTTTTTCACAATTTCTTCAAAAGGTGTTTATTCTTCAACTCCCCACTATGTGAACACCTAAATCAGTCTGTTCTTGATTTGTTTCTCTAAGATGAGTTTTTCTTCATGATTTCTCAATTGTGTGGATTTTTTGATCTATACAACTCTGGAATCTAAAGCAAGAACATTTACTAAAAGTCTTCAAGACTCCCATGGTCAAATTCCTCAAACTTGATACTTCTGAAAATATTCAGAGAACACATATGACCTCTCCAAATTCTTCGCACCTATACTCTGTTCATAGGTACAAATGCCTGCTGTTGAATCTCTAGGTTCTCATCAACTTAACTCATTTGCAACATTTGATACGTCGACAACGTATATATAATTTTTGATTGTTCCATGCTATTATTTATGATGTTTTGGATGTTTAATGGGCTTTGTTATATACTTCTATATTATTTTTGGGACTAACCTATTAACCCAAAGGCACAGTCCAGATTACTGTTTTTTTGCCTATTTCAGGGTTTTACAGAAAAGGAATATCAAACGGAGTCCAAACAAAATGAAACTTCGGGAGATATATTTTTGGAGCAAAATACGCACGGGAGACTTGAGAACCACGGAGTAGGGCACACGTGGCGTCCACGAGGGTGCCCCCCCTATAGGGTGCGCCCCCTGCCTCGTGGGCCCCACGTTTGGCCCCTGGTGCCCTCCTTCCTCCTATATATACCTACGTACCCCGAAACCATTAGACGAACAGAGAAAACCCTAGTTCCACCGCCGCAACCTTTTGTTCCCGTGAGATCCCATCTTGGGGCCTGTTCCGGAGCTCCGCCGGAGGGGGGATCTACCACGGAGGGCTTCTACCTCATCATCATCGCCTCACCATGAGTTGTGAGTAGTTTACCACAGACCTTCGGGTCCATAGCTAGTATCTAGATGGCTTCTTCTCTCTCTTTGGATCTCAATACCAAGTTCTCCTCGGTCTTCGAGGAGATCAATTGGATGTAATTTCTTTTTGCGGTGTGTTTGTCGAGATCCGATGAATTGTGGGTTTATGATCAAGATTATCTATGAGACATATTTGGTTTTTTTCTGAACTCTTTATGTATGATTATAATATCCTTGCAAGTCTCTTCGAATTATTGGTTTGATTTGGCCTACTAGATCTATAGTTCTTGCAATGGGAGAAGTGCTTGGCTTTGGGTTCAATCTTGCGGTGTCCTTTCCCAATGATAGTAGGGGCAGCAAGGCACGTATTGTATTTTTGCCATCGACATGTCATCTTGCTTAAGGCGTTACTCTGTTCTATGAACTTAATACTCTAGATGCATGCTGGATAGCGGTCGATGTGTGGAGTAATAGTAGTAGATGCAGAATCGTTTCGGTCTACTTGTTTCGAACGTGATGCCTATATATAATGATCATGCCTAGATCTCATGAGTATTCGCTTTTCTATCAGTTGCTCGACAGTAATTTGTTTACCCACCGTAGAATACCGCTATCATGAGAGAAGCCACTAGAAAAACCTATGGCCCCGGTGTTGGAAAACGGCTAGCTTGGCTCTCTCCTGACCGAGTCTCTCGCCACGATCAACAGCACTCCACCACGCACGCCACGCTTGCGTCTGTTACGCTCGCCCCTTGCCATGTGCTCGGGCTGTTGTAATCTCCCTGTATAAATTGTACCGATGTACTGTGAATGAATATATTGAGAAGCACAATCAGAGCACCCTTTCCTCATGGCCTCCGGCGAACACTCCTCCTCCGGCGACACTACGAATCCCACGCCTCCTCTCCCAGTTCTCTCCTCCCCTGGGTCTGTCGCCCCCATTGCCACTGCCCCACTCTCCACAGCTCCAGCGGCCATGACCACACTTCCCCTCGCACCACCCCCTGTCCTCCCGGACACCTCGTCTTCTTCCACCACCATTCCCTCCATCCACAACCTCAACAACATCGGCAGCCTCATTACCTTCAAGATCGATGTTCAGTCCGGCAGCTACCCTAAGTGGCGCGAGCTCTAGCGCTGCATTCTCTCCATGTATGCTGTTGCGAGCCATGTCGATCAGGGCCGCAACCCCGCGGAGCAAACCCCTGCCTGGCGTCACACCGATCTCGCCCTCCTCCTGCTAATCTACTCCACCATCACCGATGCTCTCTATGAGGTTATCTGCGGCAATGGCAACACCGCCTATCGCGCCTGGCATCAGCTGCGGGAATTCTTCCTCACCAACCAGCCAGCCCAGGCGGTTCACCTCCCCGCGGAGTTTCGCGCTCTGACCCAAGGAGACATGCGGATGGCTGAGTACTGCAGCCGGCTCAAGGTGCTGGCGGACGCCATGGGGGACGTCGACGAGCCGGTGACCGACCGGACACTCGCCCTCCAGCTGTTGCGCAGTCTCTCTCGCCGCTACTAGGTGATCACCACGGTACTTCCCATGCAGTCACCCTTTCCCTCCTTCAACCAGGCCCGCTCGCGGCTTCTCCTTGAGGAGATCACCCAGGACGCCCGCAATCGCACGGACGGCTCCATCGCCCTCACCATCGGTCTCGGCGGCGGCGGTTCCTCCTCTGGCTCCAGAAGCGGCGCCCCATCCGGCGCCTCGGGCGACCGCGGTGACCGTGGCAAGGCCCCGACGGACGCGGGCCCCCCAGCTCGCGGTGGGCAGTACACCCATGGCCGTGGCCAAGGGCGCGGGTGTGGACGCGGCAACGGACGTGGCGGCGGCGGTGACCGCGGCCACATGGGCGGGCGCGGCCAGGCGCATCTGATGCCGGGGGGGGCACACTTCGTGGATGGGCTACTTCGCCCCCTGGGGCGCTCCTTTCCCTCCTTAGGGGCATGCCCCCTGGGTGCCGCCCAACGCCGTCGGTGTGCTCGTGCCGCGGCCCAGGAACCCCGCCCACGCCTACCCGGTTATCTACCCCGGCGCCCCATCTTCCTCAACCCACCCGCCGCCTCCACCGTCTTGGGATCAGGCGGGCCTCCTTGCCGCCGTGAACAGCATGGCTCTGCAGCAGCCGGGCGGCGGTGGCGAATGGTATCTTGATTCCGGCGCCTCGTCGCACGTCACCGGGAACCCAGGTACCCTCGACTCGTCTTGTTCTCCATCAAAGTCGTCTCCTTCTAGTATTATTGTTGGTGACGGGTCTCATCTTCCCATTCACGCCACCGGCTCGGCCACTCTCACCTCTCGGCCTTTCTACCTCCGCAACATTCTCTACTCCCCCCGCGTTACCACAAATCTCATCTCTATCCATAGATTTTGCATTGATAACTCGGTTTCTATTGAATTTTACCCTTTTTCCTTTGTTGTGAAGAATCTAGCAACTCGGACCCCAATCATGACCTGCAGTAGCTATGGACAGCTCTACTCGTTCCCCGGCGACACCAGGACCCCTTCATCTACCCTCTCTGTGGCCGTCGGCGACCTTTGGCATCGGCAGCTTGGACACCTCAGCTCTGCCTCGCTTTCCCGCATGTCCTGTAGTTTTCTGCCGTCATGTAATAAAACCCTCCATGCTCGCGGCTCGTGTGAAGCCTGCCCGCTCGGGCACCAGGCTCGACAGCCCTTTCCAGATTCATTGTCTTTTAGTACATTTCCCTTTCAACTAGTGCATTGTGACCTTTGGACGTCACCACTTGCCAGTTTTTCTGGCTTCAAGTATTACCTAATTGTACTGGATGATTTCACGCATTTTACATGGAGTTTTCCACTCCGCAATAAATCTGATGCAGCCCCTACTCTTGAGCGCCTTTTCACATATATTCTTACGCAATTTCATCTTGTCATCAAGTGTGTGCAATGTGATAACGGAGGCGAGTTCCTCAACATCCGCCTTCGCACCTTCTTCTCTGATCACGGCGTTGCTCTCTGACTCTCTTGCCTGCATACTTCCCTCCAAAACGGCAAGGCCGAACGCGCTATCCGCTCCACCAACGACATACTCCGCACGCTCCTTCTTCAAGCCCACATGCCTCCAGCCTTTTGGGTCAAAGCCCTCCACACTGCCACCTTCCTGCTCAACGTCCGTCCCTCGTGAGCCATCGCCGGCAACACACCATACTTCCTCGTCTACGGTGTCGTTCCCAACTATCCCTCTCTACGCACTTTCGGATGTCTCTGTTTCCCGAACACCTACGCCACCATGCCCCACAAGCTGGCTCCCCGTGCGGTCCGCTGCGTCCTCCTTGGCATGCCCCTTGAACACAAGGGGTATCATTGCCTGGACCTCGCCTCACGCCGTGTCATCACCTCACGCCACGTCATGTTCGACGAGAACACATTCCCATTCGCGTCTTCCCCGGTCGGCCACACCGGCGCACGAGAAAACCCCACCCCAGCCACAATCGATCCGCCCCTGCCTTCCCCGATCCACCTTGGATCACCCGCCCACTCACCCACCCCCGCACGCCCTGCCTTAGGATTCCCCACAGCTGCCGCATCGGCCGCGCGAGCCCCACTCGCTCCCGCACGCCCCGCCTCGGGATCCCCCGCACCTGCCGCAGACCCGTCCATCCCAACATCCACTCCCACACGCCCCGGCTCGGGGACCACGCCCTCCACCGGGCCCAGCGGATCCTCCTCGCTCGCCGAGCCACACTCCACCAATCCCAGCCCGCGGCCGCATGCAGATGCCGACACCATCCCCACGCCCACGTCCCCTGCACCTGCACCACTTCCTCCGCGCGCCATTCTAGTTGCACCACCCAAAAAACTCCACAACATGCGTACATGGGCAAAAATTGGGTTTCTTCAACCACGCAAAATGATGGCCGTGTCCACCTCTAGCAGCTCCATCTCACCCATCCCCGCCAACTACAAAATCGCTCTTAAGGACCCTAACTGGTATAATGCTATGCTTGAGGAGTACACTGCTTTGGTGCAGAACAAAACGTGGTCTTTGGTTTCCTGTCCTGCAGGTGTCAACTTGGTGTCCGGAAAAATGGATCTTTCGCCACAAGCTTCATCCCGATGGGTCCCTTGCTCGCTACAAGGCTCGTTGGGTGCTTCGGGGGTTCTCCCACTACGGCGAGACCTTCAGTCCGGTGGTGAAACCGGCCACAATTCACGTCATCTTGAGCCTCATCGTCAGCAACAACTGGGCCATCAGTCAGCTCGACGTCAAGAACGCGTTCCTCAATGGCACTCTCGCCGAAACTGTGTACAGCCAACAACCAGTCGGTTTGCTCGACACTGCGCGCCCCACGGTTGTGCGCAAACTGCACAAGTCCTTGTATGGGCTAAAGCAGGCGCCACGGGCATGGTTTTAGCGGTTCACCTCCTTCCTCAGCACTTTGGGCTTTGTGGCCTCTCGGAGTGACACGTCTCTGTTCATTCTCCAGCGTGGCTTGGCAGTCGCCTACCTCCTGTTGTATGTCGATGACATCATACTCACCGCCAGCTCTGCTCAGCTCATCTCCTCCATCACCGCCTCGCTCACCACATAATTCTTCATGACAAACCTTGGTGCACTTCACCACTTCCTCGGTGTCAATGTCCAATGCAGTGCTCGCGGGCTCTTCCTCTAGCAGCAGCAGTACACACTTGAGATCCTCGACCGTGCTTCCATGCTCAACTGCAAGCCCATTGCTACTCCCGTCACCACCAAGGCCAAACTCTCTGCTACCGCTGGTGACCCGACTCCTGATCCGTCGCTCTTTCGCAGCCTTGCCAGCGCCTTGCAATACCTCACACTCACGCGCCCTAACATCGCCTACGCCGTGCAGCAAGTTTGCCTCGTCATGCATGCCTCGCGCATGCCACATCTCGCCCTACTGAAGCGTATCCTTTGCTATCTCCGCGACACCACGCATCTTGGGCTCCAGCTCCGACCATCGGCGTCCTCCTAGCTCATTGCATACACCGACGCCGATTGGGCCGGGTGCCCTGACACACGTCGATCGACGTCCGGCTATTGCCTGTATCTTGGCGACAACCTCATCTCCTAGTCCTCCAAACGCCAGGCAACTGTCTCTAGGTCCAGCGTCGAGGCGGAGTACCGGGCGGTGGCAAACGCGGTTGCCGAATCGTGTTGGCTCCGCCAGCTTCTCCAGGAGATTGGGCGGCCACCAGCGCGCTCTACGGTGGTCTACTGCGACAACATCTCGGCGACGTACCTCTCCACCAACCCGGTCCAGCATCAATGGACCAAGCACGTCGAGATCGATCTGCACTTCGTCCGTGACCCGGTGGCGCTTGGCGATGTACGCGTGCTTCATGTACCTTCTTCATCTCAGTTCGCCGACGTGTTCACCAAGGGGCTGCCAACCAGCGTTTTCATGGAGTTTCGCTCCAGCCTCAACATCGTCGAAGACCCCGTTTC
>LR738710.1:597310164-597336325 GCA_902687465.1 Secale cereale
ACGGCTAGCTTGTCTCTCTCCTGACCGAGTCTCTCGCCACGATCAATAGCACTCCACCACGCACACCACGCCTGCGTCTGTTACGCTCGCCCCTTGCCATGCGCTCGGGCTGTTGTAATCTCTCCGTATAAATTGTACTGATGTACTGTGAATGAATATATTGAGAAGCACACTATTCATATCCCGAGTCTATTCTCAACATATCAATCTACAATTTACTTTACTTTTCCGCTTTTACTTTATGTTCTTATATCCAAAAATACCAAAAATATCAAACTATCATATCTATCAGATCTCACTTTCGTAAGTGACCGTAAAGGGATTGACAACCCCTTATCGCATTGGCTGCGAAGTTCTTATTTGTTTGTGCAGGTGCGAGGGACTCGCGCGTGGTCTCCTACTGGACTGATACCTTGGTTCTCAAAATCGAGGAAAATACTTACGCTACTGTGCTGCATCACCCTTTCCTCTTCGAGGGAAAACAACGCAAGCTCGAGAAGTAGCAAGAAGAATTTCTGGTGCCGTTGCCGGGGAGGCTTACGCAAAAGTCATATACCAAGTACCTATCACAAACCCTTATCCTTCGCATTACATTTATTTGCCTCTCGTTTTCCTCTATCCACTTCACCCTTGCCGTTTTATTTGTCCTTCTTTTGTCGTGTGTTTATCGTTCGCTTGCCCTCATGTCTGAGATGGGGGAAGATTTTATCGAGAAGGGTAGTAAGGTTGAGGGCAACATCTATGTTGACCCCCCGGATGAAACTACAACTTTACATATTAAGAAGTTCCGGGTTGGTAGTGGTAACATCATTGGAAAAGGAGTTCTTCAAGACTTCTTTACTTGTGCTGGTGCTTTGCCCACTATGGCTGGCTCTATTTTTTCCAGAACTAGTAGCCTTGCGGATGCTATATCTATGCTTGTAGTCAAAATTGAAAGGCAATTTATCCATATGCATCCTTGTATTCAGAGAATCTTTCTGGAGTTTTACAATATTGAGCATTCTTCTGTTAAGCATGCAGCTACTATCTTTTTGGCTCATGAATTTAGATTTATTATGAAAGAGGCCAAAGAAAACCTTGCTCATTACGGGGTAGATTCTGGTCGACCTCCCATAGAGGCTATCTTATTTAATCAAGAAGACATAATGCGGTTGCGATCTCCTGATCATGTTGCTTTTAATGAAAACCTTAGAAAAAAGGTTCCTACCGATGTCTTGGTTGATAGAATTTCCAAGTTGAATGATGATTTTGCTATTCAAAACAATGGGTTGGGCTTCTCCCTTGAGCGAAGGCTCATGACCTTCTGCCCAAAGAATGCCTATAATGATGAATTGGTTGTACACTATAAAGGGCCAAAAGAGGAACCTATACCTCATGAGCTTGATATGGGGGACTTTTGTCCCATTAAATTTAGCCCTTTTGATTACTTTTGCTTGCCTCAGAGAAAACTTGTTGCTGAACGTAGGGAATATGAGATGAGTTTTCACGATATATCGTATCATTATGGCATCCCCTAGACCTATCCATGTATCGTGCCTAGCTAGGGGCATAAAACGATAGCGCTTGTTGGGAGGCAACCCAATTTTATTTTTTTTTTGTTTTTGCTACTATTTAGGAATAAATATTGCATCTAGCTTCTGTTTATATGTGGTCTTGTGTTTTAATTAGTGTTTGTGCCAAGTAGAACCTTTGGGAAGACTTGTGTGAAGTTTATATGATCTTGCTGTGAAAAACAGAATCGTCAGCGCTCGCTAGAATGGTCACCATATTTTGCATGAGTGTGATATTTAATTGATTCTTTTTGCAGATGATTAGTAGACAAATTCCTCGCGTTTACCAATTTATTTCAATTTTTTGGAGTTACAGAAGTATGCGAAAGTTACAGATTACTACAGACTGTTCTGTTTTTGACAGATTCTGTTTTTCGTGTGTTGTTTGCTTATTTTGATGAATCTATGAGTAGTATTGGGGAGTATGAATCATAGAGAAGTTGGAATAGAGTAGATTTAACACCAATATAAACAAATAATGAGTTCATTACATTACTTTGAGTAGTGGTCTGTTTTCTTATACTAACGGAGCTCACGGGATTTTTGTCTAAGTTTTGTGTTGTGAAGTTTTCAAGTTTTGAGTATTGCTTTGATGGACTATGGAACAAAGAGTGGCAAGAGCCTAAGCTTGGGGATGACCAAGGCACCCCAAGGTAAAATTCAAGGACAACCAAAAGCCTAAGCTTGGGGATGCCCCGGGAATGCATCCCCTCTTTCGTCTTCATCTATCGGTAACTATACTCGGAGCTATATTTTTATTCACCACATGATATGTGTTTTACTTGGAGCGTCATGTATCATTTGAGTCTTTGCTTGTTAGTTTGCCACAATTGTACTTGCTGGACACACCTTTTTGAGAGAGATAAATATGTCCTAGGAATTGTTAGAACACTCTATGTGCTTCACTTATATCTTCTGAGTTGAATAGTTTTTGCTCTAGTACTTCACCTATATCTTTTAGAGCACGGTGGTAACTATATTTTGTAGAAATTGTTGATCTCTCATGCTTCACTTATATCCTTTTGAGAGTCTATTAAAACAGCATGGTAATGTGCTTTGGCTATAAACTAGCCTTCACATAATAGGCATCCAAGATCAATGTAGTAAAAACTTTCATACTAAGTGCATTGAATATGAAGAGAAGTTGGGTGCTTGATAATTGTTTTGAGATATGAGGATAGTGATATTAGAGTCATGCTAGTGAAGTTATTATGAAATTGAGAAATACTTGTGTTAAAGTAAGTGATTTCGTAGCATGCACGTATGGTGAACCGCTATGTGACGAAGTTAGAGCATGAGGTATTTGTAGAGTGTCATCCTTTGTGTGGAGGTCGGGGCGCGCGATGGTTAACTCCTACCAACCTCCCCCCTAGGAGCATGCGTTGATTGCTTTGTTTTGATGACTCGTAAATTTTTGCAATAAGTATATGAGTTCTTATGACTAATGTTGAGTCCATGGATTATACGCACTCTCACCCTTCCACCATTGCTAACCTCTCTTGTACCGCGCAACTTTCGCCGGTACTATACACCCACTATATATCCTTCCTCAAAACAGCCACCATATATCTTCCTCAAAACAGCCACCATACCTACCTATCATGGCATTTCCATAGCCATTCCGAGATATATTGCCATGCAACTTTCCACCGTTCCATTCATATGACACGCTTCATATTGTCATATTGCCATGCATGATCATGTAGTTGACATCGTATTTGTGGCAAAGCCACCGTGCATAATTTTTCATACATGTCACTCTTGATTCATTGCACATCCCGGTACACCGCCGGAGGCATTCATATAGGGTCATACTTTGTTCTAGTATTGAATCGTAATATCGAGTTGTAATTCAATATAAGTGTGATGATCATCATTATTAGAGCATTGTCGCATGTGAGGAAAGGCCGAACAAAAGAAAAGGCCCCTCCAAAAAAAAGGGGACAATTTCTACTATCTTTTTTTCCACACTTGTGCTTCAAAGTAGCACCATGTTCTTCATGATAGAGAGTCTCATGTTTAGTCACTTTCATATAACTAGTGGGAATTTTCATTATAGAACTTGCCTTGTATATTCCAACGATGGGCTTCCTCAAATGCCCTAGGTCTTCATGAGCAAGCAAGTTGGATGCACACCCACTTAGTTTCTTTTGTTGAGCGTTCATACATATTTAGCTCTAGTGCATCAGTTGCATGGCAATCCCTACTCACTCACATTGATATCTATTGATAGGCATCTCCATAGCCCGTTGATACGCCTAATTGATATGAGACTATCTCCCTCCTTTTTGTCTTCTCCACAACCACCATTCTATTCCACAGAGTGCTATGTCCATGGCTCACGCTCATGTATTGCGTAAAAGTTGAAAGGTTTGAAAGAATAGAGTATGAAAACAAGTGCTTGGCTGAAACCGGGGTTGTGCATGATATGAATATTTTGTGTGATGAAGAGGGAGCATAGCGAGACTATATGATTTTGTAGGGATAACTTTCTTTAGCCATAGTATTTTGAAAAGACATGATTGCTTTGTTAGTATGCTTGAAGTATTATTATTTCTTATGCCAATATAGACTTTTGTCTTGAATCTTTCAGATCTGAACATGCATGCCACAATTAAGAGAATTACATTGCAAACTATGTTGGTTAGCATTCCAAATCAAAAATTCTGTTTTTATCTTTTACCTACCCGAGGACGAGCAGGATTAAGCTTGGGGATGCTTGATACGTCTCCAACGTATCTATAATTTTTGATTGTTCCATGCTATTATTTGTGATGTTTTGGATGTTTAATGGGCTTTGTTATACACTTCTATATTATTTTTGGGACTAACCTATTAACACAAAGGCCGAGTCCAGATTGATGTTTTTTTGCCAATTTCAGGGTATTGCAGAAAAGGAATATCAAACGGAGTCCAAACAGAATGAAACCTCGGGAGAGATATTTTTGGAGCAAAATACGCACGGGGGACTTGAGAACCACGGAGTAGGGCACATGTGGCGTCCACAGGGGTGGGGGCGCGCCCCCCTATAGGGTGCGCCCCTTGCCTCGTGGGCCCCATGTTTGGCCCCGGTGCCCTCCTTCCTCCTATATAGACGTACATACCCCGAAACCATTAGACGAACAGAGAAAACCCTAGTTCCACCGCCGCAACCTTCTATTCCCGTGAGATTCCATCTTGGGGCCTGTTCCGGAGCTCCGTCGGAGGGGGGATCTACCACGAAGTGCTTCTACATCATCATCATCGCCTCACCATGAGTTGTGAGTAGTTTACCAGAGACGTTCGGGTCCATAGCTAGTATCTAGATGGCTTCTTCTCTCTCTTTGGATCTCAATACCAAGTTCTCCTCGGTCTTCGAGGAGATCTATTCGATGTAATCTCTTTTTGTGGTGTGTTTGTCGAGATCCGATGAATTGTGGGTTTACGATCAAGATTATCTATGAGAAATGTTTGGTTCTTTTCTGAACTCTTTATGTATGATTATAATATCCTTGCAAGTCTCTTCGAATTATTGGCTTGGTTTGGCCTACTAGATCTATAGTTCTTGGCTTTGGGTTCAATCTTGCGGTGTCCTTTCCCAGTGATAGTAGGGGCAGCAAGGCACGTATTGTATTGTTGCCATCGAGGATAAAAAGATGGGGTTTATATCATGTTATTTTAGTTTATCTCTGTACATCATGTCATCTTGCTTAAGGCGTTACTCTGTTCTTATGAACTTAATACTCTAGATGCATGCTGCATAGTGGTCGATGTGTGGAGTAATAGTAGTAGATGCAGAATCGTTTCGGTATACTTATTTCGGACATGATGCCTATATATAATGATCATGCCTAGATAGTCTCATAAGTATTCATTTTTCTATCAATTGCTCGACAGTAATTTTTTTACCCGCCATAGAATACCGCTATCATGAGAGAAACCACTAGAAAAACCTATGGCCCCCGGGTCTATTCTGAACATATCAATCTACAGTCTACTTTACTTTTCCGCTTTTACTTTTTGTTCTTATATCCAAAAATATCAAACTATCATATCTATCAGATCTCACTATCGTAAGTGACCGTAAAGGGATTAACAACCCCTTATCGCGTTGGCTGCGAAGTTCTTATTTGTTTATGCAGGTGCGAGGGACTCGCGCGTGGTCTCCTACTGGATTGATCCCTTGGTTCTCAAAAACTGAGGGAAATACTTACGCTACTATGCTGCATCACCCTTCCTCTTCGAGGGAATACAACGCAAGCTCGAGAAGTAGTAACATTCCTCGAAGAAAAGTTACATACTTCCTTAGAAACCTCAACTGTTCAAAATTCTCAAGTGAGGAAAATGGCTGAAGGCAAGAGACCACAGAAGGGAGGAAAGAGACCTGAGACAAACACTGCGTTTGAAATCCCTGAAGACATATATGATGAATATTGCACACCAGATGAGGGAACTCATGGGAAAGAAAACAAAAATCAGCGCAAAGTTCGCATTCAGAAAATTGAGAGAAGATGTGCAAAGGAATGGAGGGAATACCGCTAGGTTACTCCAAAGTACATGAAGAAATTCGTAGTAAACCCTCCTTGCACAAGACCTCCTTTGGCGCCAGGCCAAGTTGCAGATCCCTCGAGCGTCAGACATATGGTGAGGAATTTCCAAAGGAGTGGGCCAAGCGTCAAGCAATGCTCCAACGTGCAGCCAGAGAAGCAGTGAAGAAATTCAATGAAGACTCTGTTGCTGCTGCCTTTGCTGCTGAGGCCTCTGCCAGCAAGCCCAAGAAGGCCATACTGAAGAAATCAGCCGTCAAGACAAATTCCTCAACAGAAATGCCCTGAAGGCCAAGTTCCTCAAAGCCTTCCGGACACATTCCTCAGGCAACTTCCTCAAGGGCCACCTCAATTCCCTCTATTGCTGCACAATCTTCAGCTGCTGCTGCAAAATCCTCAACTCATGTGCACCTTGCAACATGTCAATGGACCGCAGGGTTCTCAATTGCTTCAGCGGCCCCTGCAAGTTCATCAGCTCCACCAAAATCTTCACCTGGTCCGGCCTTGCTGAAAGTGAAGACCACTACTGGCCGTGGAAAGAGGCTAAGTCCTCAGAAGAAAGTGGCCTTTCAAGTTCCATCTGATGATGATGAAGCTGATGATGAAGAACTTGCTGCAATCATCAGGGATAGACAAATGAAGGCTGCTAGAGCCAAGGACAGTTATGTGCCTCTCATGTTGGATCCCAAAAAGATCTCGACTACATTGATCTTTGGCACAAGGATCCCAATACCCCTCTCCCTGACATGAATCTCACTCCTGGTCAAAGTCACATGTTGTCTACTTTCATTGGAGAAGAAAAATGGAAGTTTGAACAAGCTAGAAAGGCCAAGAAAGAACAGTATAGAAAGGAACATCTTCTGAAGAAAATATTATGAACATATCTCCTAAGGATCTAGTGAAACTGCAATCTGAAATCAAATACCTCACTGATGAATTTCACCGATATCATGCTGATTGGCTAGGAGCCAAAGTCAGATCCGTCAAGTTATCCAAGTCACTCAAAATTGGTGGTGAAAGTTCCTCACAAGAAGCAATTAATCTTGATGAGGAAACTGAAAGCGCGGCTGACAATGTCACCGCTGAAGAAAATGAATGTGTTAGGATTGATGAAGAAATTACAGTCGCTGAAGAAACCGCGAGGGCAACTTCCAATGTTGTGCCTGAAGAACACCCCAGGGCTGTTGAAGAAATGAAGCAGCGCCTGAAGAAACTGAGAATGCCAGGGCGACTACGACAGTCGTGCCTGAAGAAACTGAACCAATGTCATCTGCACCTACTGCAAAGTCTTCACCTGTGAAGACTATCAAACTTCCTTCTGCATCAGAAGTGAAGAGGAAAAAGGCTACAGAGAAGGCAGCTGCGAAGAAAAGGAAAGCATCATCAACGTCAGAATCCTCAGCTCCCAAGAAAGTGAGGACTTTGTCAAGATCCGCCATGAATCCCATTGATGTTGTTCCGATTTCCATTGTGCCATCAAAGGAGATTGTTCCCTTTGGTGAGGATTATGAGATTCCTGATGAAAATGCTGAAGAAAATCCTTCTGCTGCTTCTTCAGAGTAGTTGGATGAAGAAATAGAAGCAGAAGCAATCCCTTCAACTCCTCTGATATCATCGCCCATGCCTTAGTTCACTGCTGAAGGGGTCGGCATTGAGGAAATGGAAGAAGATGAGGATGTGGACATTGGGTCTACAACATCTGTGCTCAATGATGATTATTGGGAGATGACTCATCCAAATTCCCCATTGACCACACCACTACAACATGTTCCTCAGTCCCCTGCTCACACTGAAGAAATTCACATGGGCTCTGAAGAACTTCACATTCCACTTCTGTCCTTTTCCAAACAAGCTCCAGCTGCATCAGCTGAAGAAAGAGAACATTCTATAGCTGTTGAAGAACCTGAAGCTCAAATTCCTCAGGCAGCAACTCCAAAAGTTATAACTCAAGAGGCTGCAAAATCATCATATTCAAATCTTTAGCCCAAGCACAAGAACCCTCATGCTACAAAGCAAAAATTCAAGGTTGATGATTTCTTCGCTGAACACATATTCTTCACAGAATTCAATCCCTATGACTCAGCAAGACTTCGCCGCAAGCGGTTCTGGACTGCCACTCAAATGAACTTCTATTCCTCACTGCTTTTCAACAAGGATAAGGTATTTGAGCATCGTCAAATTCCTCATGTTGATATGGAGTCCATACCTTGCTTTGAGCCAGTGCTGAATTTGCTGCATGAACATGGGCTTCTGAGCTTCTGTTCTGACATCTGTGACTGGAATGAAGAGCTAATTCTTCAATTCTATGCAACCTTGCACCTGACTGGTAATGCTGATGACATCAATTCATGGGTGCTTGACTGGATGACTGACAACACTCACTATAAAGCTCTAGCATCTGAATTGCTTCATGCCGTACATGTTCACCCTCCAGCTGAAGGAGCAAGATTGGTGTATGAGGAACCTGAACTTCCAAATCATCTGATGCAAGTGCTGATGAAGCCTTTGAAGGCTGGCCACCCTCCAAGAACAACCTTCCTAGTGAAGGATTTGCTATATGTGCCAAGGACAATATACCGCATTCTCACCAAAACCCTCAGTCCAATCAAAGGCCACAACTCTGAAGAAGAAGACATTGTTGGCATCATGAAGAATTTGCTGTTCAATATCATGCATGGGATTCCCATCAACTATCATGATTTCTTCACGTGGACTTTGGCAAATGTTTCACTGTCACCTTTTGAGTTGAAGCCTTATGCTCCCTGGATAATGAGATTCATAAGAACAAGGTCTTCAACTACATACAAGGCCGACTTTTAGAATCACCTCAACTATTTGCCTCCGGTTGAAGTCCTCAAACGGAACATTTCCTCAGTTTTTGGAAAGGGCAAAGCTGCTATCATTGATGAAGGTACTTGTCCTTTGGATGGGCAGATTCGCAAAGCTGCATCCTATTCCACCAATGATGATTTTGCAACCCAAGACACTGCCGCAAATGCCTCAAAGCAAATTCCTCAAGCAACTTTTCCACGTGTGATGACTGACTGTGAGATTCTCCTCAGTCTTCATCAAAAAGTTGATAGAAATCACAAGTCAGTCAAGCGCCAGTTTGCTGCAATTCTTCAAAACATGACTGTCACTCAGAACACTGTGAAGAAGAATCACTACTATGCACATGAAATCTTCGACCGCACTTGGGCTATTCTTTCACATCACTTCAATGCTGAAGAACTCAAGGAGATGGAATTCCAACAGGACTTTGACGAAATTAGAAGAAATTCAACAATGCTGAAGAACTCAGAACACTGCAATTCTTCAAAACATGCCACCTTAGAAGAAATTCAAGAAGGTCAAAGTTCCTCAGCTGGTCACAAGCTCATTTTCTTCATCGCGGGCGACGGATGAAGCTGAAGACTTGGACGACACTGCGGTAGGCCCTACATCAACGAACGACCCCAACAACGCTGGCGCTCCTCCATCAACTTCGTGATGATATTCTTCATGGGCGTTAGTCCTCATTTTCGTCCCTTTTGGTCATTTTGATGACAAAGGGGGAGAAATTTGAGTTAGTCTTCAAGCGGGTCTCTATTATGGGTTATATTTTCGTTAAGTTACAACTCTCATTCTTCTGAGGTGTTTGATCTTATGAGTTGTAAACTTAAGTCCGATGGTGGTCTGACACTTTTTAAACTGCTTTCTGCATGCTTATTTCCTCAATACCTTAATGCACGCATGCTGAATTTCGTCAGACACCATATTTCATCATGCATTTTAAATTCTTCATATCATATGTTAAATGTGTGTATGAATTACAAGATATAGGGGGGGATCTCCATGATATTACTCTACAATGTGCATTTGCTAACTCAAGCAAAATCCTCAAAAGTGCACACCTTCAGGGGGAGTTCTTCTATATCTTGTAATCAAATTCCTCAATATCAGTTGTTACACTTCATATGTTTATCCCCGTTGAAAACTTAACCTATTTGTCATCAATCACCAAAAAGGGGGACATTGTAAGTGCATCTAGTGCCCCTTAGTGATTTTGGTGTATTGAAGACTTATAGGTTAAGGGACTAATGTGTTTTTGAGTGTACACGAGTCTTATAAGTCTATGAGGAGTTTGATATCTACGAAGAAAGTCGACCCCTAAAAATGTATGACTTCAGTTGAAGACTTTGGTTTTCTTGAAGACTTTGAAACTAAGGAAATTGGTGTGACCTTCAAGACTTGGATATTCATGCGAGGATTATGAAGCGTGAAGACTTTTGTTTTCGTAGTTTCATTTTATCTTTCTTGAGTCATAGGAAACATCGTACTGTTAAAGGGGGTCTAGGTAAAACTAAGGAAACATATTTCCAAGTGATGCTCAACTCAAAGCCTACACTACCCAATCCTTTCGAGTGAAGCCATTGGAAATCTCATACAGCTCAGTCAATTTCTTCAGTGACAGAGACGAAGTTCTTCCGGTCTCTAAGGAATTTGTCCCGGCTGAGGAGTTAGAAATTTTCCAGTGCGGATTGCCTACAAGTGAGGAACATGATAACCCTGAGGAATTTGAGAGCTCAATTTCCGACCGTTGCTGTGCTATGCGCTAGCTGTCCCAAAATATCTTATCCACCTAACGGTCATATCATTTAAGGGCATTTTTGTCATATCATGTCGGGATGCTCCCTAGGCTATAAATAGCCACCTCCTTCAACCACTAGATGGTTGGCTGCTCCGAGAGAAACTGGCACTGGTCATTAGAGCAACCCATCCTCTGAGGACTTTGAGTGAAAATGATCAAGTGAGGGAAAACCCCAAACCAAACACCTAAAACCACAAAGTGATTGAGCATCACTGAAGAGAGTGTTCCTGTGTGGAGCCGACGCTTGTTACCTTTGAAGACTGTGATCTTCCAGACGGTTAGGCGTCAATGGTCTAGAGCATCCAAGAGGAATTGTGGATCGCCGAGTGACCAAGTCTGTGAACATTTGGAAGTCACATGTGAAGACTTACCACGAGTGATTGGGCAAGGTCTGTGTGACCTTAGCTCAAGGGGAATACGGTGAGGACTTGGTGTCTTGGACTGGGTATCCGGGACTGTGTGCCCTCAGGTTTAAATACCTAGCCGCCCTAACCAGACGTACAACTGTCACAACAGTTGGAACTGGTCTAACAAATCATTGTCTTCACCAAGCTTATTGGTTCTATTTCCTCAACCCTTCCAATTACTCATTCATGTGTTGATGAACTTGATCTGTACTGTTTGAAGACTTTGACTGAAGAATTTCTCAATTCCCTCAACCCAATTTCTTCAGTCCTCAGTCCTCAGCCTGCTTATCCTGTTTACACGCTACTTGTACTATGTGCTTGTTTTCATTTCATCATGATGACCATGCTACTGTCTTGTTATGCTTGCACTTGAGTATCTATTCTTCTGCTAAGTAGTTAGTTGCTTAGGAATTTCCTAAGTGACGAATTTGTAAAAATCGCCTATTCACCCCCCCCCCCCCTCTAGTCGATATAACGCACTTTCAACAAGGTTTAGTTGTAGCCTTTTCAAAGTAAGAGTATCGATCCCACATGGAGCACATGAATTGGACTTTTGCCTCTTGTAAAGAACTATATATTTTTGTGCCTGCAAACATTTGTAGACTTAAAGCAGAGTGAGGGCGGATAAAAAGGATTATTGAGTAATGTTCATAAATCATAACTAAATAACATAAAAAGAAAATGATGTGTGAAGATTGTGTTGACTAGTGAAACAACGGAAGAATGGATCTCTCAGGGAGTCTACAATCCCCATTGGTATGTTTCTAACGTACATATGCATAAGCATAATATATACTAGATACTTGAGCCACTATTGGCGATTATGTTGGGCGGAGCCGTACAGTACATGTTCTACACGTGGTAGACTTCATGCCACGCATGCCACTATCATAGTCCACCGAAGGGTTACAACTCATGATAATTAAGGGTCTCCCTATGGACGCGGCCTCTCTTAGGGTTCTTATTCCCCCGTCAATTGCAAAGGCTAAGAGCGATAGGCTTTTACTGTCACCTCGAATTACCTTCACGTCTTAAACCTTAACAATGACAGTGATATACTTCGCGGCGATAAGGCACAAATGCTGAGTGGGGCCCCTTCGCAACATTCACGGAGTTATTAAACTAAGCATTCAACAGAGAAACTCATATCTGCATTAAACATTTCAGATCTTACACATACCAAGGTTCATCCATATCCCCAAAAACTTGGGGTCTACTCACACATGAGGGCAACAAACATCATGACAATGGTAATGGAATACATGGATGAGAGATTCAAATGATAAAGCAAAGGATCCATTAGGGTTCTTTATCTTGCAGATGATAAGGATGTGGATGATGATGGTGATGTTGTAGTGAATGGAAATGATGGTGGTGATGACGTTGTCCTCTTCCGCGGTGAGAAGGATCCCCTCCATCTCCTTGAATAATCCCTCCTCTGGATGAATACCGGAGGCTAGGGTTCTGCCTTTTGGATGAGTTTCTGGTGTCTCCGAGCGTCTGATTCACGATCCGATTCGAGGGGGTGAAAATATTTGATCAAGCGATGGCGGCATGCCATACGACCGCTCATACGGGCGCTTGCAGTCGTATGAAATGTCGTCTTCAGTGTTGGAGGCGCGACGATGTCTGTTACTTTGGCCTCTTTGCTTGATTCTTTTATGGAAAGTGACCATCATCTAAAATACGTGATTCCACCACCATTCCAGAGGATTTTCTCCTTTAAACGATAACTGATCCAAAAGACATTACCTGCGGGATTATCAACAAAAAGAAGTGCGCAGACATGGTAAAATTCCACAAAGCCTACTACATAGGCACCAAATACTTAGTAAAAGCGTCACATAAATTGGACTCATCAACAGACTATAAGAAACTTCTACATCATAGGTATCCTTCCGGCTCACCTTAATGATACAAACATTGCACTCATTCCAAAAAAGTTGGTTTGTCATTTTCTTCATACTTTAGACCAATTAGCCTCTGCAATGTCATTTATAAGATAATTGCTAAGTCGTTGGCTAATAGATTGAAAGAACACTTTCCTGGGTGTATTCATCCTTCACAATAAGCCTTCATAGAGGGAAGACGCGTTACAAACAATATCATTGTAGCCCAGGAAATGCTCAATCACTTTCTCTTTCTTCTTGGTATGTGCTTGATTTCATGCTCAAAATTGATTTTGCTAGAGCTTTTGACAGAATTGAGTGGAATTACATAGCCTCAACTCTTGCATGTAAAGGTCTGCATGCCCATTTTATAAATCTTGTGCATGCTGGCATATCTTCGCCCACTTTCTCGCTTATCATTAATGGTCAGTCTTTTGCTCGCTTTTAAATTAGCAGACGCATTAGGCAAGGCTGCCCCTTGTCCCCACCGCCATTTGTGTAATGCCCAGGATGGGACTATATATCCTACGTGTCGAGGCACGACTTAGAGACATAACCCCATGCTGGAATGATCGCAAGTTTGGTATCTTTGCACAACTCATGTAAAAGATGGGGATGGAAAACATAAAATAATTGGCTTACACTCGCCACGTCACACAAATACAATACATGTCTCAATCATCATTCAATAAAACATCACTGCCCTCTAAGGGAAAAATCTAAATGACAAGATACCAAACATAATTTAAAACCACAGGTCGGATCGAATCCTAGTAGAAGTCTCCACTACTGATCATCAGGATAACGAACATAGTAGCGACTACGCTCCTCGTCAAACTCCCAGTCTAGCTCGGTGCCATCACTTGGATAGCTCACCATCGGACCTGCATCTGGTGTGGTGAAGTAACTGTGAGCCACAGAGGACTCCGCAATCCCGTTCCCGGGTAACAAGACTATTAAAGCCTTAGGAGAGGAAAAAGGCTGAAGAAAAGAATAAGTGTCTGCAGCAGCAACTAGGACTAGCTTACGTGAAAGAGTGCGAGAAGAGAAGTGCCTCGGTCGAGAGGTGATCACGAAGTGATCCTAGCTACAGCTCCACAAACATAACCCCACCGTGTTCAACTCCCGAATCCCTATTCGGAAATTGACAGTCACGGTACACACGCTGGTAGTGTATTAGAACAATGTGTCAAGTTATCTACAACCGGATATTAACAAGCTCCCATCTGCCACATAACCGCGGGCACGGCTTTCGAAAGTTCAAAACCCTGCAGGGGTGTTCCAACTTGGCCCATTACAAGCCCACGATCCGCGGAGTCGCAACTCCAAGGTGGGAAGACCCGAGTATTCTCGGAATCCCGTGCTCAAGATACTCCGAACTAAGGTAAGGCTAATCCAGCAAATCCTCCCGGCGTGCCGACACCCTGATAGTAGCCGCGCGTATCTAGTCTCAGGCCACGACCGGATGAGCACAGCGTACAGTGGCCGAAATACCCAGGTTGCCAAGGGGGGCCCCGCACACGACTCTAGTTTGGACCAACACTCACATCGAGCACTGGCCCAGGGGGGTTGAATTAATTAAGCCTCGGGTTAATTACTCCCTCGGAAAGTTTTAGTTGTTTAGGCGAATAGTACCAATGTTGGGACTTGCTGGAAAAGACTTAGCACTTAGCGGTTTATCGAGGAGATCCCATACACCCCAACCGTGTTAGGAACGCATATTCAAGGAACATAACACCGGTTTATACGGTTCCTAACGGCATGAGTGAAACAAATCACCAAGCAAAAGGCTTAGCCTTCCACCCTTGCCAATATATAGATGATTTCATTTTAAGCATTTATATAGTGTGATATAACCCAACAAAACTTCAACATGAAGCAAGCATCTTCAATATTCACCTGCAACTAGCAACGCTATAAGAGGGGCTGAGCGAAGCGTACTTAGCCATTCAATGGTTTGCATAGGTAGGGTGGTTAAACATGGTCATGGTTACAAGTAGGAGGCTGACAGGAAGACATGGGCATCGAGGCAAAACTGTAGAGCGAAACTACTAGCAATAGGCAAAGATAGTAATGTTATCGGGGTTCGGTCATCTTGCCTGAAGTGTAGTCGTTCGGATCGTAAGAAGGGTCCTCGTGCTCAACCTCGTTGGTAACCTCGTGCTCGTACTCGTACACGGTCTCAGCTTCCGGCTCTAAACAATACAATCACACAAGGCACAAATCAACAAGATGCAATGCACACACCAAAATGATGGATGCATGATGGATGCACTAAGGGAGCACACGGAGCACGGAAAATAGCACTCAAGCAAATCACTTCAAAAAATGATAACAATAGGAGATTATGAATCTACACGGAAAATCAATCAAGTTTCATATAAGACTCGCTGAAAACGGAGTTACGGGCTAAAAGTTATGCCCGAAACAAGAAATATGCACAAGCTGAAAATTATAGCAACATAGCAACTTCGGAGCACTAGAAAAATAAGCTACAGCACTCAAACAACATGAAAAATAGCATGAACATAAACTAGACATATCCTACGGCAAATAAGTCCAAAGGTGAACCCCCAAAGGAGCCACGGATCAATAGCAACAAGCTTGGACATATTGAACTTGACAATAAAATTCTGACAGCAGAATTTTATTGAAACTTTGGAGCAAAAGTTAAACATGCTACAGCCACTTAAATAAGCATGTGAGAACATGAATGGAAAGCCAACAATATATACTACAAGGAACCATCAAGATCCACCCCAAAACTATCATGGTTTGTCCTAGAGCAGCACGCAAACATGGCATCGGAACATTACAGATTTCAGACTTAGTGAAAATCCACTAAGTGTTAAAACAGCAGTTTCATCATGGCATCTATAAGAGCAAGTTTAAGTCACCTCGAAACTAAACATGGCAAGTGGTAAGCACCACATCAAAGTACACATGATGGTGATTCCGAAACATACAAGCATGCATCATGGAGATAAACACAACGATAGCAATGAGCTCAACAAGATGGCATTTCATAACAAGTGAAAACAACATCACAGCCACATGGCACTTTGCAACGAAGATATACATGGCAAGAATAAATCTATCATGCAACCCAACACAAACAACATTTAGAGCATGGCAAGACGAACACGTGGACATGTCATTTGCATTATTTGGATAAACGAGCTAAAAGATATCACATAGCAAAGATGGCATAAAAACAACACATAGCAGCAGTTTATATCGGGATGCACTCTTGCAACAGAAAAATAAGTATCTAGATGATCTCTAACATGCATGGCACAATGGAATGAATCGTAGTGCTAGTCACCACGAACGTCTGGACACCTCATTTGCGCAAAACGGATCATCACACACAAAGTTATTGCAGTTTGAAACTAGCATCAGAGAACAAAATACTGGGGACTTAGAAGGATTTGGGGAGTCAACCTCTCATATCTGAACTGGCTGGAGAAGTGGATCGGAGACGGGCCCGCGGCGGCTGGAAGCGGCCCGGAGTGGAGGAGGCCTGGGGCCCTCGCGGCTGGGCCTGGAGGTGGCCTGGCGATGCGGCGAGTCGGGCCGGTGGGGAGCTGTGGCCCACCGGGCGGCCGAAGGGAGGCGGCTGAGGCCTGCCGACGCGGAGGAGGGCCGGCCTGGCGCGGGAGGGGCGACTCGGTCGCTGGCGCGCCTGGCGACGCGGTGGCGTGGGCCTTCGGGCGGAGGAAGCCGGCCCAGGCGCTCTGGAGGGAGGTGGCCCGGCCTGGATCGGCGCGGAGGAAGGAGCTGGCGAAGTGGCGCTCGGGCCGCTGGCCTGCGGGAGAAGCTGCGATGCGGGCTGGCGCGGTAGCTTGGCCCAGGCGAGCGAGTCGTCCGTCGGCTGGGCTCGGGCGCCTGGAGGAGGAGGCCCGATCCGGTGGGGCGATCGGTGCGGGAGCGGTCAACGCGTAGAGGGGCGCTCGATCTGATCTGGCTCGATCCAGATCAGCGAGCTGCGGCGGCGCTTCGATGCTGGCTGCGGAGGCTTCGGCCGGCAGCTGCCTTGAGCGAGGGGAGGGCCGGATCGGCTGGTGGTGAGGTGAGGGGGTGGAGAGGAGGCTCCGATGGAGAGGAGAGAGGAAGGAGAGGTGTGAGGAGGTGGTTTCCGGCGAGGTGGTGGTGCTCCGGCGAACTCCGGCGAAACTCCGGCGAGGTTCCGGCGGAACTCCGGCGAGGTGGCTGGTGGCTGGAGGTGGAAGAAGGAGAGGTCTAGGGTTTCCTTGTTTTGGGGCACAAATTTGGGGGAGTGGACAAATATATAGGCACAAGGAGCTAGGGTTGTCCAAATGGAGTGCGGTTTTCGGCCACCGGATCAGATTTGGATGGCCTAGAAGATAGAAGTGGCTAGGAGTGGTTGGTGGGCTGTTGGAGGGGGTGTCTTGGGCCTCAAAGTGGAGGCACTTTGAGCCCACGAGAATAACCGTTGGGTTAGCAAACGGACTCGAAACGCGACGAGATTTGACAGACGGGTTACACAAAACAAAACAACAACAC
Organism: Secale cereale; assembly: GCA_902687465.1. Classification (NCBI taxonomy): domain Eukaryota; kingdom Viridiplantae; phylum Streptophyta; class Magnoliopsida; order Poales; family Poaceae; genus Secale; species Secale cereale. The sequence goes on from LR738710.1 coordinate 597,327,694, forward strand.
ACGACAAGTCTCGCGCCACACCGGTAACGTTACACGGCCAAACACCAAAGTAGGCCTACGGGACGCCACAGACACGTGAGGGAGCTCCGGAACGCGAAACGGACAACGGGAAGGAACGCGTGGAACCGGATGCAAACAACAACACAAATGCAATGCGATGCATATGTCTACATGATATGAATGAATGCCACACACGCACACAACAACACGACGAAAACCCGAAAGACAAGGAACCCGAAATGGAATAGATGAAGCCGGAGATATATTATATGCCCAAAAGGAAAAGTATTACATCCGGGGCATTACAATTTATCTTTGCATTGAATGGACTCACTTTGTCGCTGGAGGATGCACTTCAACACAATCACTTGTCAGGTATCTCTCATAGACCAAACTATCCTCCTATACAGTCTTTGATGTTCGTGGATGATCTGCTTATATGTGGCAAAGCTACCATGCAGGAAGCAACTTACATATCCGACATTTTAAATCAGTTCTGCCATAATTTAGGAGAGCTCCCGAACTGTTTGAAATTCGGTATAATGTTTATTAAAAAGGTTGGTTTACAGGTTAAGCAAGATATCAAGCGCATCTTCCCAGTCCTAGATATTGACAGTATTACCATTCATCTGGGACATCCTCTCAACCTTCCTACAAAAGAAAGATTGACAGCCTACAACTTTGTTTATGACAATTTTTTAAATCCAAGTTAAGTGCTTATAAAGCCAACATGCTTTCACATGCTGCTAGGATAACCCTTATTAAATCTGTCTTTTCGTCTATGCATGTCTACTATATGTCCAATATACCTTTCTCAACAAAGTTTCTAACTAAGCTCACAACTATTATAAGGAATCAAAGAAGAACCAACTACAAAGAGTCTTTGTCTCAGAGCTTGGGCTGACATTTGCATTGAAAAAAAGATTGGTGGCCTAGGTGTCACAAACTTGCAGGCTATTAATCAAGTTTTAATTCTTTAAGCGGCCTAGAGGTTAGCAAAAAAACCTGACAAAGAACTTGCCCTCGTTCTCAAGTCAAAATACCATAATGACACATCCATTTGGAGGGCAAAATAAAATATACCAAAAATCAACCTTCTGGATAGCGATTCTTAAGGTAAGACCTCTTTTAATTTCGGCCTCTTTCTACCAAATAGTCGATGGCAACAACTCCATTTGGACTTCCCCTTGGTTCTCTTAATGGTAGAGTATTCATGATAATTCTATTATCCATAAACGTCCTTTGGCTTACCCAGTTGTTGTTAAGGACCTTTGGATCTCCAACCAGAAAACTTGGAATGTTGAACTGGTCAATTCTCTATTCACGCCACAAACGGCTCATGCTATTTTGCAAATCCCTATTGTTAATGCTCTGGGGCAAGATGTTCTTGTTAGGAAACTAACACCTACACGTGAATGCTCTTTGAAATGTGCCTACAAGCACAATTTTACTAATCTTGTTATGCCTGCAAACAAGAGACCAAAAGTTATTCCTCCACATAATGTTAGTCTTTTTAATCAGGCATGGCAAGAAAACCACACAGTGCCAAGGGTTCAAACTTTCACTTGGAAACTTCTTCGTCGAGCGCTACCCACTGGCAAGAGAGCAAGTAAAATTTTCAAACATATTGATGAAGATTGTCCTATATGTGGCAGCTTAGAGGACGAAATGCACATGTTTTTCCTTTGTCCTTTTTCAAAAGTTGCTTGGTTCTCGTCTCCTTGGTTCCTCGAAACTAAGGCCAGTACTGCAAATAATCACTCTGTTGCCCAAATGATTCAGGCCTTACTTTCATCTCAACATCCCCATATGAGCCTCACCAGTTTATATAGCTTTTTGTGGTGCTTATGGAAAGCAAGAAACGATGCTCTTTTTGGCAGGAAATTATGTAAACCCTCCCAGATATTTCCAGTTGCTAATGCAACTATGCAGGCGCTAAATTTGAGAATATGGAGTCCTTCGAATATCACCGCTCTACCTGCTCGGCAGTACAACAACGGGCAACACAATAAGACCCATCTCCTGTTGCAGGTACTGCCAGTTTTCGTTGACGCGGCTTGGAAGATTGAAAGGGACATGGATTCAGTACCATCGGGCATAGGAATCGTCATCAGAACGGATACCAATCAACACGTCAAATAAATTGCATCTTTCAGCCCTATCTCCACCAGCAGCATTTCATATTCAAGCAGAAACTTTTTCCCTGCTTCTAGCGACCATGTTGACTCAATTAAAAGCTCCGCATCACATATTCCGCTATACTGGCTTCGGAGGCGGCAACTACATCCATCTTCAACACCGCGGGTCATTAGGTCACCAGACCACTTCTTGCAGCTATTCAACGGTCCGTAGTTCATGTTAACAGGTGCTTCAATGTAAAAGCTCATCATGAGGCTCAATTAGCTCTCAAAATTCAGTTTAGATCTCTAGCTATTAGGTGTCTGTCTTCAGGTTCAGGTCAATGTCCAGGGAGAGATGTTCTCCCATTGTTCAGTGTGAGTCCCTTGACACTTTTCTCTGTAAAATGTTGCTTGATGAATAAGATACTTTCATGTCCAGGGAAAAAAACGCCGAAACGCCCTCTTCTCCCTATCCGTCTCGGCTCCGGGCCGAATGTCCGATCCGCTGTGCGATTCGGAAACCGCTTCCCCCGGGGAGTACCTGGTACCGCACCTATATATGGCGCCACGCGTGGCGCACCCAGAACAGCGCGGAAGAAACTAAACTCGAGAGGCGAGGAAAAATAAGGGAGAAACAAGTGGAGTAAACCAGTGAAGGAAGAAGAGATTACTTGTGGGTGACGGAGGGGAGTCTGATCGGTGCGGTGATGGGGGTGAGGGAGCCGGTGGCGATGGAGATACCGGCGGAGGACGGGGCGGCGTCGAGGGTGCCGCCACGGATCAGGAGGAGGCTGCTCGAGGGCAGGACCAGCGGCGGCGGCGGTCCGGCCAGCGCCGAGGAAATCGAGGCCAAGCTCAAGGAGGCCGACCACCGTAGGCAGGTAGGTTTCCTACATTTATCTTTCGCTTTTCCCCTTCTTCCTCCTAACTGTGAATTCGAAGTGTTGAGGACTGCTTTCTTTCTATGCACTACTAGTATCCTCGTGTTGTCTCGTCGGTGGTTCCCATCCTTACTGGTGAACGATAGTTGCGTTTCCTGCTGTTGAAGTGGTATTACTACTGTACTATTTTTATTCTACAGAAGTGGTATTGTTCCTGGAAGATTTTACAGTAACTTTAGGCGTCTAAGTATAAGTATGTGAAATGTAATTGTGAAAGTTGCGGGTATGTGAAAGAATTCCTTTGGTTGAGCTTGTTCGTGGGGGAGTGGAAGTAACATTCTTTGGGAAATTTTTGTTGGATTTTGCCGCGTTTTTTTTTTCTTTTTCTAGTTTGGGGTTTTCCGGTGTTTGGATTGAAGCGTTTCCCCCTATTGAAAAAGTCTCAATTTAAAATTCAAAAAAAAAACTCAATTTTATCTGCAGTTCGGTGAAAGCGTAAATAAGGACAATTAGATTAGAGTATTACTAGTAACTAACTATTGCCTGTAAAAAAGAAAGTTTTTTTCCCTAAAAAAGGCACTTTTTTTAGTGAAATAATAAAGGTGAAATTATTGTAGGTTCTAACTGCTTTATTGAAGAGGAAGGCTCATGCTCGGCTCATGCATATTCAACGAGCAGCCATGACTGTAAGCAGCCAGAGAGAAGCAGAGAGGATTAAATTGAAAGAACAACTTGAAAGCAAACTTCAGAGGGTATGTGTTGTCATACATACTCTGATTACAATTTTATACTTCTCCTGTTCTGCTTCTTATCTGATTTGTTATCTTATTGAACAGGCCAAGAGGAAGAGAGCTGAATATTTGAAGCAGCGAGGAAGTCCATGCAGTTCTGCTCATGCCGATTACATCAAGCATGCAGATCTTCTTTCAAGAATGCTTGCAAGGTATTACTACCATACAGTAAATTATTTCACTACTAACTATTTGGTTGTATTTGCACGTTCGAGTTGATTGAAGTTTTCGTTTCGTATACTGTAGGTGCTGGAGAAGTTTTCTGAAGTCCAGGAAGACAACACTTGCCTTAGCTCAAGCTTATGATGCTTTGGGAATTAATGAAAAATCTGTGAAGTCAATGCCATTTGAGGAATTAGCTATGCTGATGGGATCTCCCACAGCTCTTGAGGCTACTAAGGCATTTCTTGACCGGTTCGAGAGGCGTGTGACTCTTTATCAGTCAGCAAATTCATCATCTGCAGAAAATATTGACCATCTACTGAAACGCCTTGTGACTCCAAAGAGGAAGGTACCTCCGAGTAGAGACGGAAGAACAAGGGTTGCAGCAAAAAAGCCAGCCACAACTTCTGAAACAAGCAGGTTGTCTAGATATTCGCTGAGGGTGGCACTCTGTGCTTACATGATCATGGCTCATCCTAGTGCTGTTTTAAGTGGAGATGGTGAGCAAGAGAAGCTACTCATGGAGTCAGCAGCAAACTTTGTCAGGGAGTTTGAGCTGTTGGTTAAGACAATACTCGAGGGACCAGGAAGAGCCTCAAGGCAGCCATGTCTTGATGGTGCTGGATCATCTAGTTGCCAGAAGTCTTATGATGTTGCCCGTCAAAGTAAATTCAAGACTCAGTTGGTTAATTTTGACAAAGCGTGGTGCACCTACCTTTACAGATTTGTGGTGTGGAAAGTAAAAGATGCAAGATCATTGGAGGGTGATCTTGTTAGGGCTGCATGCAAGCTTGAGCTGTCAATGATGCAAACATGCAAGCTAACTGCCGACGGGCAGTCACACAACCTCACCCATGATATGAAGGCGATCCAGAAACAGGTTTCTGACGACCAAAAACTCCTAAGAGAGAAGGTTCAGCATCTGACTGGTGATGCAGGCACCGAGCGTATGGACTCTGCTCTCTCAGATGCAAGGTCAAAGTTCTTTGAAGCAAAGGAGAATGGAAGTCCATTGGCAACACCTGTTGCAAACGTATCTACTCCTCTGAGCATTAATTCGTCTGGAAAGCTCCCCCCTTCTGAGGTTAATGTTAGTTCCAAAACAGATGCTGAAGGATCAAGGTCTGTTGTCCGATCCTTGTTTAGAGCTTCTGCCGCATCAAGCAGCACATCACCAGTGAATCTGCCAACAGAGAATGAGCAGATGGTCAATGAGATGCTTCATGAGGACGGTCGTGCGATTGCTAGCAATTCTAATGATGCACATACCACCGAGAAGGATTTCCAAGTCAAAGTAAGGGAAACAATGGAGAAAGCTTTCTGGGATGTGGTTACTGACTCATTGAAAGGAGACAAACCTGACTACAGCCAACTGATCAACCTGGTAAAAGAAGTGAGGGATTCGTTGCACGACTTGGCTCCCAAGGGATGGAAGGAGGAAATCTATGAGAACATTGACCTCGAAATTCTATCCCAGGTAAGATCCCACTGTTATGCATATAGAAATTTGTCATCGAGTTCCTTTTTTTTCTTATGTCATAAACATTGACATGATTTTGTTCCTTTACAAATGAAGGTACTCGAGTCAGGCTCCCAGGACACCCAATATCTGGGGCAGATTTTGCAGTACTCTTTGGATATGGTCAGAAAGCTGTCTGCTGCTGCAAAGGATGATGAGATGAAGGTAAGTCATGGCAAATTATTGAGCGAGTTGGCTGCAAGTTCTGAAGTTAATGATAATGGAGTCAGCTCATTCGTCATTGTTGTCATCAAGGGCCTGCGTTTCACTCTGGAAGAAATAAAGGTGTGCTGAGCGTTAATACATTATATAAACTTGTCCTATAATTAACTGCAGTTGTTTTTATGCAGTGGAATTCTAACAATTTTCCGTTATAAACAGCAACTACAAGTAGAAGTGAGCAAGGCATATATTCAGCTGATTCAACCGACGATAAAAGGCTCTGCTGGAGTGGAGTACCTGCAGAAGGCTTTCGGCGATCGCTATGGACCTCCCGCCAATGCGTCAGCTTCTCTCCCAGTAACTCTGCAGTGGATTTCAGCATCAAAGAGCATCGTGGACGCAGAATGGAGGGAACATCTGGGCTCTCTTTCAGTTCTGCCAGCAGCAAATCATGTAAGTTTCCAACAACATCAGCAGCATAGCGGCATTCTATTTGTTATCAGGTTCCTGACACTAGTTTAATCCTTTGTGGCAGGCTCAGCCCCTTGTTACAGTGCTCCGAGCTGGCCATGGAGCTCCAACAGCTGCTGTAGCTTCAGCAGGTAGTTCAGGTTTACCTGAGTGCAAGGGAGAAAAGATTGACAAGCTTGTGAGGGTTGGCTTGTTGCAGCTTATTAGTGGTATGGAGGGCTTGCAATTGCAGTCAACTCCTGAGAGCTTCCACCTCAACTTTCTGAGATTGAGGGCCGTGCAGGGCCAGTTTCAAGAAGTGATTGTGATGGCTACGAGGTAAACAACTATCTTATACTCAGGTTAATCTAGCCTAGTCTGCAGGATGAAAACTTCAACGTGTGCTAACTGAACCTACTGTTTGTGCAGCATGCTCGTCCTGCGTCAAGTCCTGATGAGTGAGAATTCTAAGGTCACTCCTCTGGAGCTGGAGACTGTCATCTCAGAACTCTTCGGCGCTCTGGTGAAGCTGCTGGATAACTTCCCCGAAGCAGGCACTGAAGAGATCGTGGAGGCGATGATGAGTGCGTCGGCCTCGGCCGGCTCTTTGTCGGACACCAAGATTCAGGCCAGGAGGCAGATAATAACCCGGGTGCTCCTCAAGAGCCTCCAAGCGGACGACGTCGTCTTCAAGAAGGTCTCCCGGGCGGTCCACTGCGCCTTCCGTGGCGTCCTCGTCGGCGGCAGCGGCGCCAAGGGCCAGAAGCTAGCGGATGCGGCCCTGCGCCGCGTCGGCGCCGGGAAGCTCGCTGGCCGGGTGGTGAAGGCGGCTGAAGTGCTCATCAGGGTGGCCACGGTCTCGGAGAAGGTCCACGGCCCGTGGTACAAAGGGCTCGCCTGAATGTGAATATAGCTTACTTTGGTTGGTTCTGTGAATACACACGTTAGGACGGTTGTAAATTCTTGTTCCGCCGGATGAGGTGGGAATAAGTCATTGTACAGAAATTAGTTAGTACTCGTAGTTCAGGATGTTAAGAATTCTTGGTGTATATGAGCTCCAGAATTTAGTCGGTTATTACTTTGTCTATGCTGTAAATATATGGAGTACTACTAAGTTTGTTTGAGTAGTTGGATGTTAAACTCTTGAATCACTGTTTCTGAAAAGAGTTATACATAATCACATCGCATGGATTGATGATCTGTTAAAGGCTCAAAGGCTTGTATATTTGCTATGGCAACCGGGTTGGCTTTTTTTTTTTTGGTGAACTGGGTAACCGGGTTGGTCAGCATTGCAGGTGCGGCTGGTGTTGAGACCTGCCTTCAGGGGCTTATCAAACACAATAAGCGTCGCCGGATGGCGATCTCTGGTTGAGTACACGTCAAAGTTGAAAACGCGTCGATCCTATCTGCTCGTTAACGTGTCTTGATGGAGAACCCACACATGGGACCTCTCTCTCGCTCGCTCGTGTCACCTCCTTAGCCCAACACACACGACCCCTTGCCTCCTTCCCTGTTGCTCCACCGTCGTTGCATATTCCTTCGCCAAATCCATCGCCGAGGGCTAGCCTGCCCGCTCCGGCGACACGCCTCCGCTTCATGTCATGTCACCATGGTTGCCGCCGCCAGCGGCGAGGCTACCCACCCCCTTCATCCCGTGTATCCGCTCGTTTCTCGTCGTCCTCCTCCCAACGTCATTGCGCCAAGATCTTGGGCCAAGGGTGAGATTGGCTGCAAGTAGTTGGCTAATTTCTTTCATACCCATTATATGATGGAAATCTCTTTAAATTGCCCGACTGATTTCTGGGAACAAATCAGCCGCTCCCCACGATTGCCACGCGTCTCGGTACGGACACAGGCACCGCTCTTCCTCTCGTGCCTTATCTCACGCCGCGAATCACAACCACATGTTCTTCCTCCCTGTGTTTGACCACTGCGTACTCTTTTATCCTCCACTCCGGCAACTCCCTTGAAACCCCTTCCACAGCGTCGCCGCCTAAATCTACGACGATGGCCTGCTGAGAACGCCTCTCTCTCTCGTCGGATCCACCACCGCAGCAGGCGACCATGCCGCCACCGCCAACCACCACCATGCTCACCTCCTCTCCCATCTCCACAAATTCGCCACCACCTCCCAAATCAGAGCCCCTTGCTGCAAATCAGGGCACCCAAGTGAGAGATCTGTCGCCGGGCGCCGCGACTGCAGAGGGAGACGAGGGGAGGTGCTGCAAGCCCGCGTCACCCGCTTGCGCGGCAGCACTGCATGGTTTTCAGTTGCCATGACGTGGCATCAGCGCATGCTGCAGGCCGGCCGTGGATGCTACTGCCCGGTGTAACAAGAGGCCACGCCGCCGCATTGAGGTCAAATGAGAGTGCTACAATGGGGGTCCGCCGGAGCTAGGATGGAGCATCACCGTAGCCGCCGGACCTGCGTGGTGCACCGATGAAGCTGCAATGGAGCATCACTGGGGCAGCCGGAGGTGCAATGGAGCATCACCATAGCCGCCGAAGATTCAATGGAGCATGCCGGGGCTGCGCGATGCACCGATG
>LR738710.1:597336476-597442893 GCA_902687465.1 Secale cereale
TGCAATGGAGCATCGTCGGGGCTGCATGGTGCACTGATGCTGGCGCAGCCGGAGGTGCAATGGAGCATCACCGTAGCCGCCAGAGCTGCAATGGACCATCGCCGGGGCTGCGCGGTGCACTGATAAAGATGCAATGGAGCATCACTGACGCAGCCGAAGGTGCAATGGAGCATCGCCGGAGCCGCCGGAGCTGCAATGGAGCATCAGGGCCATGCGGTACAGCGATGAAGTCGCAATGGAACGTCACGCGGCATCGGAGCTGCAATAGAGCATCGCCGAGGCCGCTAGTGCTGCGATGGAGCATCACCAGGACTCCGGTGCTGCAAATGGCGGACAGCTCCAAGTGACACCAGGCGCTCTGGCGAACATGGCAGCACTGCAGTGCTGGCCAGGGGCAGTCGCTGATGGCTGGTGGGGCTGTTGCGAGCACGAACATAGTACTGCAGGGTCAGGGGTTGGTTGTGCTGGAGCGTGCGTTTTGTGAGGAACGATCCACCGGTTGGGGACGTTTGCATCAAACGGCTGGCTAGGCGGATGATTTCTCAAGGAAATCATCCGGCTGACGCCTAGCAGCGGCCTTATATGATTGACATCTCCTATTTTCTCTTTTGATTTCTTCTTCTTGCTTTTGCTACTCCTTTGGAATTTTGTTGGGATATTTTGGCTGTTTGTTGAGTGTTCGGTTCTTGGATTTTATCTATTCACTTTCTTTGTCTTCCCCTCCTTTGAATTTTCTTTTGGATGAGCTTCTCCTGGACACTGTATAGTTTATGTGTTGTTTACATATCTTGGTGTCAATTCCCGGGCCCCGACGCTGGCATCGGCATTATCAATGACGCCGATCAGGTATACATATCATCCATCCTTCTGCTACCCGTCTTTGTGATGCATGAACACGGCTTGGAAGTGTTCGTCCTCCCATCCCATCTCTCTGCCACGCACCACCGGCCACCTCTCCACCTCCACACCCTTGCTTCCCCACGTCCTGCTCCTCCTCTCCTTGCATCGTCGTTATGGAAGATGGAAGCCAGAGCTCAGGGCCGACGTCTCCGCTCACCATTTCCCGCACCTCCAGATCTGAGCTCGCGCGTGGTGGCGGCCATTGGTGGATGAGAGCTGGGTCCTGATCGGGACACATCGCCCATCCCAGTCCCTTCTGTTGTCGGAGAGGCAAGGATGGCATAGGTTGTGTTGTAGCAGCTATGCGGCCTCCGCCACCGCTGATGGCACGCTGTCAATGGCGTGCTTCACATCCCCATCAAGTCGCCCTCCACCAGGCCCACGGAGTCGGCTTCCACGACTACACCTTCTTCCTCAACCTGTTGTACCTCTGTTGTTCTTCCCTCGGGTGTGAGGCGAGTCTCAATTTCTATTTCTGTTGGTTAGTAAATATTTATCATTGTTGGATATTCACAGAAATTCAGGGAATATCTGTTGTCAAAGTATTTTATTAGGATCCACACTCTCATGCTGATTTCAGGATCAAGTGAAGGCGGAGCATGGCTAGCCTGTTTTTTTTTTTGGAAAAGGGAATATATTAATATCGTGAAGATACCAATTACATCCAGCCTCTGCACCAATACGATGCCTCAAAGACATGCCGGATGCACACAACCCGGAAAGAGAAGAAAAATGAAAGGAAAAACAAAGGCCTCGCCATAGTGATCATGGTAGGATATGTGATCCTACCAGGTCTAGCTCGTAGGTTGTAGGGATGGAAGGGGGCTTGGCAAGGAGGAAATCGAGGTCGCCGGCGCTGGGGCGCCATCGTCACGTGTGTGTGAGAGAGGAAGGGAGCAGGACGCGACGGCTAGGGTTAGGTCTCCCAGCTCCCTTCAGGAAGTCGAGCAAATAGATTGCTTTTGCTTAACTTCAAACTAGTCCTTACATGAGTTTATATAATCTCCAAATACGATAACTGGGCTAAGCCCCAAATAACGATAAGATAACTGGACCAGACCCCTAACTGCCTGGGCTGTAGTATATGCCGGTCATAACATCTCTCCCCACCTACACAAACAGCTCGTCCTCGAGCTGGAAGGCAGGGAAGCGCTTGCGGAACTCCTTGAGGTGATCAATGGGCGCCACACACCTCCGCGTCAGCTGGGGCGGGTAGGTCGCCGAGCCGGGTGGCGGTGGTGTCCCCCTCAATGTAGTCTACGGCCTCCAGGTAGAAGAGTCGCGGGCAGACATGGCTTGGCATGTAGGGCCCGTCACAGTTGAAGCACAACCATTGGCGGCGACGCTCCAGTTGCTCGGCAGGGGTGAGCCATGCTACTTCTCGAGCTTGCGTTGTATTCCCTCGAAGAGGAAAGGGTGATGCGGCACATTAGCGTAAGTATTTCCCTCAGTTTTTGAGAACCAATGTATTAATCTAGTAGGCGACCACGCGTGAGTCCCTCGTACCTGCACAAACAAATAAGAACCTTGCAGCCAACGCGATAAAAGGGGTTGTCAATCCCTTCTCGGTCACTTACAAAAGTGAGATCTGATAGATATGATAAGATAATATTTTTGGTATTTTTTGGTATAGAGATTGAAAGTAAATAATGCAAAGTAAAGTAAATAGTTGATGGAACATAAATATGATGAGAATAGACCCGGGGGCCATAGGTTTCACTGGTGGCTTCTCTCATGATAGCAGATTTCTACAGTGGGTGAACAAATTACTGTCGAGCAATTGATAGAAAAGCGCATAGTTATGAGAATATCTAGGCATGATCATTTTATATAGGCATCACGTCCGTAACAAGTAGACCGAAATGATTCTGCATCTACTACTATTACTCCATACATCGACCGCTATCCAGAATGCATCTAGAGTATTAAGTTCATAAGAACAGAGTAACGCCTTAAGCAAGATGACATGATGTAGAGGGATAAACTCAAGCAATATGATATAAACCCCATCTTTTATCCTCGATGGCAACAATACAATACGTGCCTTGCTGCCCCTGCTGTCACTGGGAAAGGACACCACAAGATTGAACCCAAAGCCAAGCACTTCTCCCATTGCAAGAACTATAGATGTGATGGCCTGGCTTATTAGGGATGATAGACTACTCATATCAATAAGGAATTCCTTCTTTTCCGGGAGCCCATTCGGATAGAACTCCAAAGTTAAGCGTGCTCAGCTTGGAGTAGTTTTAGGATGGGTGACCGACCGGGAAGTTGCTCCCGGGTGCGCACGAGTGAGGACAAAGTGCACAGAAAAGACTAGTATTGATATGTGAGGCCAGTCTAGATCCTGCCAGGAGTAACGACCACCGGCGGGTGTGTCCGGGGTGTTACAAGTTGGTATCAGAGCCGACCCTCGCGGTTACACGGATGTTTGCGGACAGTTTGCAGTCATGTTGTGCATGACGTTTGTGACCCGTCGTGGCACACGGCATGGCACATGTGTTGTCCTGGAAGCACAGACGGTTGTGCCAAGAGGGAACGTTCCTGTGGCCCGACGAGGACGTCGGTTCCTCTGAGTGAAGGTGTATGTGATGGCCTGGCTTATTAGGGATGATAGACTACTCATATCAATAAGGAATTCCTTCTTTTCCGGGAGCCCATTCGGATAGAACTTCAAAGTTAAGCGTGCTCAGCTTGGAGTAGTTTCAGGATGGGTGACCGACCGAGAAGTTGCTCCCGGGTGCTCACGAGTGAGGACAAAGTGCGCAGAAAAGACTAGTATTGATATGTGAGGCCAGTCTAGATCCCGCCAGGAGTAACGACCACCGGCGGGTGTGTCCGGGGCGTTACAATAGATCTAGTAGGCCAAACCAAACCGATAATTCCAAGAGACTTGCAAGGATATTTAAATCATACATAAAAGATTTCAGAAAAGAATCCAATATTGTTCAAAGATAATCTTGATCATAAACCCACAATTCATCGAATCTCGACAAACACACCGCAAAAATATTACATCAAATAGATCTCCTCGAAGATCGAGGAGAACTTTGTATTGAGATCCAAAGAGAGAGAAGAAGCCATCTAGTTAATAACTATGGACCCGAAGGTCTATGGTAAACTACTCACAACTCATCAGAGAGGCTATGGTGTTGATGTAGAAGCCCCCCGTGATCGATGCCCCCTCCGGCGGAGCTCCGGAACAGGCCCCAAGATGGGATCTCACGGGTACAGAAGGTCACGACGGTGGAATTAGGGTTTCATTGGTGTCCTCAATGTTATCAGGGTATGGGAGTATATATAGGCTGAAGAGGCACGCCAGGGGAGCCACAGGGGGCCCACGAGGGGGGCACCTACCCCCCTGGGCGCGCCCCCTGCCCTCGTGGCCGCCTCTCTTGCTTCCTGGCGTGTACTCCAAGTCTTCTGTGTTGATATAGTTCCAAAAATAACTCTCCCGAAGGTTTCATTCCGTTTGGACTCCGTTTGATATTCCTTTTCTGCGAAACACTGAAATAGGCAAAAAAACAACAATTTGCATTGGGCCTTGGGTTAGTAGGTTAGTCCCAAAAATAATATAAAAGTGTATAATAAAGCCCATTAAACATCCAAAACAGAATATATGATAGCATGGAACAATAAAAACTTATAGATATGTTGGAGACGTATCAAGCCGGCGGAACTGGCGCGCCGCGGTTGCGGAGAGGGGCGCCGCGGAAGCCTGAGCAGGCTGACCCTGCACTGGAACTTCTGGCCAGGGTGGCGGCCCAGTGGCCCAAGGCGGTGACGCCTGCTGAATGGCCACCGCACGGCGCTCGAACACGCGGGTGTAGTAATGTCTGGAGGTCCTATGGCCTACGCATCTCCACGTCCACGCGGATGTGGTCCGGTAGGCCGCCGACAAAGAGCTCAGCCTGCTGACGAGCCAAAATGCCGTGGCCGTGGCACGCTAGTGCCTGGAAGCGATCGGCGAAGTCTTGCACTATGGTGAGGAACGGAAGGCGCCCAAGCTCCGCCAGATGGCTCCCGCGTATAGGCGGACCGAAGCACAAGAGGTACAGATCGCGGAAACGCTCCCATGGTGGCATGTCACCCTCGTTCTGCTCGAGGGCGTAATACCACGTCTGGGCGGCACCTCGTAGATGATAGAAGGCGATCTAGGTGCGGTCGGACGCGAGCGTGCGTTGCCCCTGAAAAATTGGTCGCATTGGTTGAGCCAATTCAGGGGGTCGACGGTGCCGTCGTAGGTCGCGAACTCCAGCTTGGAGAATCTCGGCGGTGGTTGGGCGTGGATGAAGGGCGGGTATGTGTCATCTGCGCGGAACATCGAGGGCGATGATGCCGAGTGTGCGGGCTGCAGAGTACCGTAATGGAAAAGGGGGCCGTCCACACCATCGTAGGGACCCACAGCACCCGAGGACCCGCCGAACTGCATGGTCGGGGGCGGCACCAATGGTGATAGCACGTGTGGCTGTCCTGAGGCCATCGTGTAGACCGGCTTGATGGACCCAGCGAGCCAGGCCGGTAGTGGAGATGGCAACGGGGGGAAATAGACCTGGTGGATGGGCACCCCGGGCGCCGTCAACGGAAGGCCCGGCCCCGATATCACCGGCGGCGATGATGGCTGCTGCTGCTGCAGCGGCAACGGCATGATGGATGCGACAAAGGTCGCCGGTGGTGGCGGCTGCCACGGGAGATGTTGCGGCCCCATGATGGTGGTGACGGAGGCGAGTGGTTGTAGCCCATAGTGCCCCACAAAGAAGGTGCGGATGCCCTAGACCGCCCGAGTCAGTTCCCGGAGCGCCGCCATCATCTCCTCCGGGGTGAGCACAGCGGGGGCAGGCGCGGGTGGCTTCCAGGCGGCGGAGGAGACCGGCCCGGTCAGGGACGGTGTGCTGGCCGCGGTGGTCATCAGCGATGAAGAGGCGACTGGCAGCAGGAGGGAGGGGGTGGGCGGTGGCGCGGACATGATCAAGCCTGAGACACCTGATACCGGATTGGTAGGATGTGAGATCCTACCAGATCTAGCTCGTAGATTGTAGGGGTGGAAGGGTGATTGGTGAGGAGGAAGGCGAGGTCACCGGCGCTGGGGCGTCGTTCTCACGTGTGCGAGAGAGAGGGAGGGAGCAGGACGCGGCGGCTAGGGTTAGGTCTCCTGGTTCCCTTCACGAAGCCGAGCAAATATGATTGCTTCTTCTTAACTTCAAACAAGTCCTTACATGAGTTTGTATAATCTCCTAATACGATAACTGGGCTAAGCCCCTAATAACGATAAGATAACTGGGCCATGCCCCTAACTGCCTGGGTTGTAGTATATGCCAGTCATAACAGATCAACTCCTCTCAGCAGTAGCAAACAAACCACCACCGATGACAACACCTGGAAAACATAAATGGTCTCCAAAAGCGACGCCTTCAAGAAGGAAACAGTGCACAAGCGTCGTCGCCGCTCGATCCAAGATCTTAGGTTTTCACCCTGGAGAAGTCCGAGCTCTCAAAAAATACCTTCAGCAAGGCAATTGCCAGGCACAACCAATTAAGGCCAGACCTTAGATTTTCACCCTGAAAGTCACGACTCAGCGCGCGATGAACACCACAAAAAATGAAATCCTCCAGTGCTGCAGTCCCCACTTGTTTAGCACAGTCCGGTATTCTTTGACTTTTCCTGTGCAATTCATCTTTTGGCTCAAATAATTTCAAAATCAAGGAGGGATTGTTTGATTTTTGCTGCTAATGGTTTGATTGTCAAACTACAAGTGCGGAGGAAGAGGGGCAATTTTGATATCAAATACTCGGCTGGTTGGTGGCTCTCTTACATATTTATTTTACACTTACATTGTTGGCGAACGTAGTATTTCAAAAAAAATCCTACAATCACGCAAGATCTATCTACCAGATGCATAGCAACGAGAGGGGAGAGTGTGTCTACATACCCTTGTAGACCGAAAGCGGAAGCGTCTAGTGACGCGGTTGATGTAATCGAACGTCTTCGCGATCCAACCGATCCAAGCATCGAAGTACGGTACCTCCGCGTTCAGCACACGTTCAGCTCGATGACATCCCATGAGCTCTTGATCCAGTTGAGCTTCACGGGAGAGTTTCGTCAGCACGACGGCGTGGTGACGGAGATGATGAAGCTACCGGCGCAGGGCTTCGCCTAAGCACTACAACAATATGACCGAGGTGTGTTTCTGTGGAGGGGGGCACCGCACACGGCTAGAACAATGTTTCTTCTGTGTCTTTGGGGGAGGTGCGGCCGGCCCATGTATGGCGCGCTGATACGTCCAAAATGTATCTATAATTTCTGCTTGCTCCATGCCACTTTTGGGTGATATTGCTATGATATTCATACACTTCCATACACTTTTGATCATATTTGGACTAACTTACTAATCCAGTGCACCCCAGTGCCAGTTTCAGTTTTCGGCTGTTTTTGTATTTCAGGTTTTCACGTTTCGAGAACTGCCCAGAAAAATCCAGAAAAATTATATATAAAATCAGCGAACCGGAAACAACACTGCGTCCGAAGGGCAGCCTGGGGGGGGCACTGGGGCTCCAGGCGCCCTGTGGGCGCGCCCCCCCCCCCTGGGCCGCGCCGGGGGGGGTGCCTGGGCCCCCCGAGGCTCCCCCGGTGCCCTACTTTGGCATATATTTAAAGGGTCCTCCGTAACCCTCAGAACAGGACTTCTTTTCGCGATCCCATCTCTGTTCCGCCGCCGCCGCCGCTTCCAAGATCGGGAGCACCAGGAGAACTCTTCCCGGCACCCTGCCGGAGGGGAGGATCACCACCGGGAGCTTCTCCACCACCATGGACGCCTCCCGGATGACTCGTGAGTAGTCTCCCTTGGACCATGAGTCCATGACCAATATCTATGTGATGTTCTCCTCCCGTTCTTGTGCTTCACTAATTAGTCCTCGTGAGCTGCCCTACATGATCGAGGCACCTATGTAATCCTTATGCTGTTGCTATGTTGAGTTTGCTGGGATCCGATGGATTATGAGATTATGTTCAGATTGATCTTGAGTAATATATTTGATTCACCTCTTTTATATTTTAGCTCATAAGTAATTCTTGCATGTTCTCCGTTGTTATTTATTGCTTTGGCCGAGTAATAGGTAGTGACTCTAAGAGGGAACGTTATGCTCGATTGTGGGTTCATGCCCCTCGATGACTAGCTTGAGTGACAGAAACATGAGTCTAGGGGATGTGCTGTTGCCACAAGGGGGAAAACAACGGTGCTTGTGCCCGCGGGTGCAAGGATTGTTTACTTTACGCAAAGTTCTTTTAATGCAGTTGTCTGTTGCATTGAGTTTACACTATGGGTGGGACTCGCAACTTAATACCAGCGAGATGTTCTGGATAGATATCTCAAGGTGGATGATTAGTAGTAGATATTGATGGATTTCGGTCTACTTACTTTGGCGTACCGCCCATGCTTTGAACCTCAACCTTTCTTGCAATGTAATCAGCATTTGTATGCGCTCGTGGGTCCTGTCAATTGCCCAGCTGTAATTTGTTTACCTCACATAGCTGTTTTATCGTCTTTTGGGAGAGAGACATCACTAGTGAACATCATGAGACTCCGGTCCATATTACCATCATTGATCACATTCACTATTTACTTTTCGCTATTTACTTACTATTGCAAAACACTATCTATCACTACTATCATATTGCTTTTAACCCTTTGTGAACTACAAGGCCGGAGGGATTGACAACCTCTCTGTACTCGTTGGGAGCAAAGTTATTTGTATCTGTGTGCAGGTCCACGTTGATTGCTAATTGCGCCGTTAGCAATTGACACCTACTTGTTGAACCTAGGAGTCTCTGGGGATTCGATCCTTGGCATCTTTGCTAGGGGAAAACACTTCTACTTACTGCATCTTACACCTTCCACTTGGGGTAACCAACGAGGGGTTCGAGGCCCATCAAGGAGTATTTTCTGGCGCCGTTGCCGGGGACTCCACTCTTCAGGATAGGGGAGTTGCATTCTATCTTTTACCTTTGCTTTTTAGTCTTGTTAGTTTACCTTTCATTTTTTTGCTTTAGTTCCTTTTATCGAAAATCACAAAAATAGTTATCTTGCTTGCTTGCTACTATGGGTTCCACCGAGAACACCAAGTTGTGTGACTTCACTAGTCACAACAACGATGACTTTATCAGCACACCTATCACTACACCTGCCACTTCAGCACCTTCATATGAAATTAAACCTGCTTTACTTAACTTAGTCATGAAAGAACAATTCTCCGGTGCTGGAGATGATGCTGCTTTACACTTGAACAACTTTGTTGAACTTTGTGATATGCAAAAGTACCAAGAAATAGATGGTAATATTGTTAAGCTTAAGCTTTTTCCTTTCTCCTTGAGAGGAGGAGCTAAAATTTGGTTTCAGTCTTTGCCTAGAAATAGCATAGATTCATGGGACAAGTGCAAAGATGCTTTTATCGGAAAATACTATCCACCTGCTAAAATTATACAACTTAGAAGTAACATCATGAATTTTAAACAATTGGATAATGAACACGTTGCCCAAGCTTGGGAACGTATGAAATTTCTTATCAAAAACTGCCCTACTCACGGTTTGACTACTTGGATGGCTATCCAAACTTTTTATGCAGGCCTGAACTTTACCTCGCGGAACTTGTTAGATTCTGCCGCGGGAGGAACTTTTATGTCAACTACACTTGGTGCTGCCACAAAGCTTCTCGATGAGATGATGACCAACTATTCCCAATGGCACACCGAACGCGCTCCAACAGGTAGGAAGGTAAACTCTGTCGAGGAGATTTCCTCCCTTAATGAAAAAGTTGACTTGATCATGTCTCTACTTTCGAAGCAATCTACTGATGATCCTCGTGATGTTCCTTTAAATTCTTTGATTGCTCAAGAACAAGTAGATGTGAACTTTATCTCTAGAAACAATTTTAACAACAATGCTTATAGGAGTAACTTTGGTAACAATTCTAGACCGTTCCCCTCTAACTCTTATGGGAACAACAATGCTTATCCTAGTACCAAGAACTCCAATACTGAACTAGAGACCATGCTTAGAGATTTCATCACTACCCAAAAAGCCTTTAATAAGAATGTAGAAGAGAAACTACATAAACTAGATGATCTTTCTTTTAAGGTAGACCACTTAGCCAATGAGGTAAAATTGCTGAAAATTGAAACTTCTCCTCTTAAGGAGAGGGAAGTCATCCCTATTAATGCTACTCAAGTACAAATTAATGAAAACATTAGGATGATGGCTAAGCTAAAAGAAAGATGGGCTAGAGAAAGGGAGGAAGAGGAAAGAATTAAGAGCCTTCCTACCCACCACACTGTTGCTACTATCCAAGTTATTGAGGATGTTCACACTCTTAGCACCCAATGTACTCCTGGTCCCAATGGACCTATTAATGGTGATGCTATAGAAACTACCAAACAGGTGAACCTTAAGGACACCACTACCACTTTACTTGATGCTCGTGACCTTGATTTTGATAATTGCACTCTTACAGAAGTTATTGATTTCCTTCACAAGATGTCTAGAGATCCCCGCACTAGCACGCTTAACCTTGCCTTCACAGAGCATATCACTAATGCTCTTATCAAAGCTAGGGAGGAGAAACTTAGAGTAGAAGCCTCCATACCTAGAAAGCTAGAAGATGGTTGGGATCCTATGATAAAAATTTATTTGAATGACTTCTCTTGTTATGCATTATGTGATGTTGGTGCTAGTACCTCTGTTATGCCCAAAAGAATATATGATATGCTTAAATTGAAACCTTATGATTCTTGTTCTTTTGGTGTTCGTCTCATTGATTCTTCCATAAAGAAACCTTTGGGGAGGATCGACGATGTTCTTATTGTTGTCAATGATAATTATGTGCCCGTTGATTTCACTATTATGGATATTGAATGTGATCCTTCATGTCCAATTATTTTGGGACGTCCCTTTTTGCGCACCGTTGGTGCTGTCATTGACATGAAAGAGGGTAATATAAAATTTCAGTTTCCTCTCAAGAAAGGGATGGAACACTTCCCTCGTAAGAAGGTCAAGTTACCTTTTGAGTCCGTTGTACGGGCTAGCTATTCTTTTACTTTTGATAAAACTTGATCTATGCATTATGCCTAGCTTAAAGGCATAAAATAAAGCGCTTTTTGGAGGCAGCCCACATGAATAAAATTTTTGCTTTTGTTGTGTCTTGATGTTGTTTACTGCTGTAGCATCATCATTGTATCTTTGCTTTTCATATTTGTGCCAAGTATAGCCTCTGATTGCTAGAAAGTTCAAAAGTTGTGAGGTGCTGTCCAGGAAACAGATTCTGTCCTTGGATAGAAAAATTCGTATAAAATCACCAGATCATCTTTTTGGTCTGAATTTTTTCGACAGCGTTCTCTATATAATTGTCTTTCGTGCTTCAGTACTGAGTTTTTTTATTTGAGTTGCAGAAGTATCCCGAACAGGTCAATTACTGCCTACTGTTCTGTTTTTCACAGATTCTGTCCTGTTTTGCCTTACCTTCACTTTGCAAATTAAGAACTTGCTTTTTCTTTGCAAAAACATTTTGGCAATCTTGAGAAACAGTAGAACTTCAAGAATATCCTTATTTCCAGCAAGGTATAATTATTTTATTAAGGGTACTAACCTCCCTAATCAGATTATGATGAGTTGTGTATGAAGGGAGTTTTCAAGTGTGCGAGGGAAGATGATAAAAAGATTCAGGAGTGTCAAGCGCTCAAGCTTGGGGATGCCCCCGTGCACCCCCAAGAAATATTCAAGGAGACTCAAGCGTATAAGCTTGGGGATGCCCCCCGTGCATCCCCTTCTCCATCAACATTATCAGTTCGTCTTTCGTTTCGCTATATTTTTATCACTTCATATGTTATGTGCTATGCTTGGAGAGTCTTGCTTTTAGTTTTCTTTTTAGTTTTTCATAACGAGTCGGAACTCAGCATTCCTTTATGTGGGAGAGAAACATGCTCCACTTCTACCTAGAACATTACATAGAATTTTCATGTCTATCTATGCTGTGTGTGTTCTTTGTCTTTTAATAGCTACTATCGTACTCTGCTCTTAGTATGCATGCTTATCTTTTCAAGAGCTTTTATTTAGTTAGTTGCTTGAACTCTCTTTAATTACCATGCTCACCTTATTAAGATAGTTTGCTTCCGTTGCATGGGTTAATGTGTCTATGATAAAGATGCTACTTTCATGATGGTGCTTAGTAGTTCAGGTTTTCTTATGGTTAATCTCAAATAGCTGGGAGGTTCCCAATGTGTTATTGGAGTACCAACTTGGTTTGTTTGCCTATGATGTGGTATGGTTTAGTAATATCTTCCTTCGAGAATTTATTTTGATTGACTTGGTGTATGCTCACGCATATTCAAGACTGTAAAGAAAGTCTGTCAAGCCTTGATGATCTTTTGTTTCTAAGTAGCGATATAACTACCATGCCTGATTCAATATTGCTTTGTCGCTCTGCATGATTATGACCGTCATTGCTCTCTTAGTTGGTCGCTCCCAGTCTTTTGCTAACCTCCACCTGCACTAAGCAAACTAACCATGCAATACATAGCTCATGGGAAAGTAGCCTAAAAACTATTGTGGTAAAGAATATGTTGCCTATGTATCTTATTTCTTATAAGTTGCTTGCTGAGCGGTAACCATGTTTCTAGGGACGCCATCAACTGTCACACTTTTGTTGAATATCATGTGAGTTGCTATGCATGTTCGTCTTGTCTGAAGTAAGGGTGATTTACCGTGGGTTGAATTAATATGCATATTGTTAGAGAAGAACATTGGGCCGCCAACCAAAGCCATGCATCATGGTGGAAGTTTTAGCTTGGACCTTAATCCTCAATCTCTCATGAGAATATGCTTATGCATTAAAGAGGAGTCCATCATCTATTTTCTATGTTGTCCCGGTATGGATGTCCTCAAGTTGAGATTTATCAAAAACGAGAAATCAAATGTGATCTATCTCCTTGGACCTTTGTATAGGTGGCATAGAGGTACCCCATTGTGACACTTGGTTAAAACATATGCAATGCAATGATAACCCATGGGGATCCGAGCTAATTAGGACAAGGAGCGAGCACTATTAGTATTCGATGCATGAGGCTTGCAACTTATAGGATGTTTTATACATGACACATATGAAGTAATACTACCGTTGACACAATTGCTTCCATGTTTTCAAAATAAAAAGCTTTAGCACTTAACCTTTCTTTTACCTTTATGTTGAAGCACCAACTACTGAGAGCATGATTGTCATTCTGAGTGTAATGTGCATTGTCCCAAAGTAGCATTGTCTTTTGCATGGTTGTGATATCGTTTATTCTGAAATGATTGTATCTAGTCATCACTTAAACCTTGAAGGTGCCCTTGCATTTATGTTTTGCATCACTAAAGGGGGCAAGCTAGATATCACTATATCATATTTGCACATCATGTTCATTGAAAATCCTTTTGATGTTTCAGTTTCATGTTGTAAAACTTTCAGTCATTTGTGATTTTCTCTTGAGGCAACTTAATTACTTTAGAATCATTGTCTCAGTAAGCTTTTGTCATATGACTATGAGAAAGTCATATATGGTTAATAGCATGTCACCACAGAAATTATTCTTGTTATCATTTACCTACTCGAGGACGAGCAGGAATTAAGCTTGGGGATGTTGATACGTCCAAAATGTATCTATAATTTCTGCTTGCTCCATGCCACTTTTGGGTGATATTGCTATAATATTCATACACTTCCATACACTTTTGATCATATTTGGACTAACTTACTAATCCAGTGCACCCCAGTGCCAGTTTCAGTTTTCGGCTGTTTTTGTATTTCAGGTTTTCACGTTTCGAGAACTGCCCAGAAAAATCCAGAAAAATTATATAAAAAATCAGCGAACCGGAAACAACACTGCGTCCGAAGGGCAGCCTGGGGGGGGCACAGGGGCTCCAGGCGCCCTGTGGGCGCGCCCCCCCTGGGCCGCGCCGGGGGTGCGCCTGGACCCCCCGAGGCTCCCCCGGTGCCCTACTTTGGCATATATTTAAAGGGTCCTCTGTAACCTTCAGAACAGGACTTCTTTTCGTGATCCCATCTCTGTTCCGCCGCCGCCGCTTCCAAGATCGGGAGCACTAGGAGAACTCTTCCCGGCACCCTGCCGGAGGGGAGGATCACCACCGGGAGCTTCTCCACCACCATGGACACCTCCCGGATGACTCGTGAGTAGTCTCCCTTGGACCATGAGTCCATGACCAGTAGCTATGTGATGTTCTCCTCCCGTTCTTGTGCTTCACTAATTAGTCCTCGTGAGCTGCCCTACATGATCGAGGCACCTATGTAATCCTTATGCTGTTGCTATGTTGAGTTTGCTGGGATCCGATGGATTATGAGATTATGTTCAGATTGATCTTGAGTAATATATTTGATTCACCTCTTTTATATTTTAGTTCATAAGTAATTCTTGCATGTTCTCCGTTGTTATTTATTGCTTTGGCCGAGTAATAGGTAGTGACTCCAAGAGGGAACGTTATGCTCGATTGTGGGTTCATGCCTCTCGATGACTAGCTTGAGTGACAGAAACATGAGTCTAGGGGATGTGCTGTTGCCACAAGGGGGGAAACAACGGTGCTTGTGCCCGCGGGTGCAAGGATTGTTTACTTTACGCAAAGTTCTTTTAATGCAGTTGTCTGTTGCATTGAGTTTACACTATGGGTGGGACTCGCAACTTAATACCAGCGAGATGTTCTGGATAGATATCTCAAGGTGGATGATTAGTAGTAGATATTGATGGACTTCGGTCTACTTACTTTGGCGTACCTCCCATGCTTTGAACCTCAACCTTTCTTGCAATGTAATCAGCATTTGTATGCGCTCGTGGGTCCTGTCAATTGCCCAGCTGTAATTTGTTTACCTCACATAGCTGTTTTATCGTCTTTTGGGAGAGAGACATCACTAGTGAACATCATGAGACTCCGGTCCATATTACCATCATTGATCACATTCACTATTTACTTTTCGCTATTTACTTACTATTGCAAAACACTATCTATCACTACTATCATATTGCTTTTAACCCTTTGTGAACTACAAGGCCGGAGAGATTGACAACCTCTCTGTACTCGTTGGGAGCAAAGTTATTTGTATCTGTGTGCAGGTCCACGTTGATTGCTAATTGCGCCGTTAGCAATTGACACCTACTTGTTGAACCTAGGAGTCTCTGGGGATTCGATCCTTGGCATCTTTGCTAGGGGAAAACACTTCTACTTACTGCATCTTACACCTTCCACTTGGGGTAACCAACGAGGGGTTCGAGGCCCATCACGCGCCGGGAGTAGGAGTCCTACTCCTAATAGCAGTAGGAATGCCCCTTCCTATCCTAATAGGAGTAGGAAAGGAAGGAGGAGGAGAGAAGGAAGGAGAGGGGCGCCTCCCCCCTCTCCTAGTCCAACTAGGATTCCTAGGGGGGCGGCGAGCCCTCTGGGCTGCCTCTCTCTTTTCCCTCAAGGCCCACTATGGCCCATACTCCCTCGGGAGGTTCCGGTAACCCCCTCCGGCACTCCGGTTATACCCGATAACACCCGGAACACTTCCGATGTCCCAATATAGTCGTCCAATATATTAATATTTATGTCTCGAACATTTCGAGACTCCTTGTCATGTCCGTGATCTCATCTAGTACTCCGAACTACCTTCGGTACATCAAAACTCATAAACTCAATATATCGATCGTCATCGAACATTAAGCGTGCGGACCCTACGGGTTCGAGAACTATGTAGACATGACCGAGACTTATCTTCAGTCAATAACCAATAGCGGAACCTGGATGCTCATATTGGCTCCTACATATTCTATGAAGATCTTTATCGGTTAAACCGCATGACAACATACGTCGTTCCCTTTGTCATCGGTATGTTACTTGCCCGAGATTGGATCGTCGGTATCTCAATACCTAGTTCAATCTTGTTACCGACAAGTCTCTTTACTCGTTCAATAATACATCATCTCGTGCCTAACTCATTTGTCGTTTGCTTGCAAGGCTTATTATGATGTGCATTACCGAGAGGGCCCAGAGATACCTCTCCGACACTCGGAGTGACAAATCCTATTCTCTATCTATGGCAACACCACGAACACTTTCGGAGACACCTATGGAGCATCTTTATAGTCACCCAGTTACGTTGTGACGTTTGATAGCACACAAGGTGTTCCTCCAGTATACGGGAGTTGCATAAACTCATAGTCATAGGATCATGTATAAGTCATGAAGAAAGCAATGGCGGTAAAACTAAACGATCAAGTTGCTAAGCTAACGGATGGGTCTTGTCCATCACATCATTCTTCTAATGATGTGATCTCATTGATCAAATGACAACTCATGTCTATGGCTAGGAAACATAACCATCTTTGATCAATGAGCTAGTCTAGTAGAGGCATACTAGGGACACTCTGTTTTGTCTATGTATTCACACATGTACTAAGTTTCCAGTTAATACAATTCTAGCATGAATAATAAACATTTATCATGATATAAGGAAATAAATAATAACTTTATTATTGCCTCTAGGGCATATGTCCTTCAGTCTCCCACTTGCACTAGACTCAATAATCTACTTCACGTCACCATGTGATTTAACACCAATAGTTCACATCCTCATGTGATTTAACACTTTATAGTTCACATCGCCATGTGATCAATACACAGAAGGTTTACTAGAGTCAATAATCTAGTTCACATCGCCATGTGATTAACACCCAAAAAGTACTAAGGTGTGATCATGTTTTTCTTGTGAGAGAGGTTTAGTCAATGGGTCTGCCACAGTCAGATCCATATGTATTTTGCAAATTTCTATGTCTACAACGCTCTGCACGGAGCTACTCTAGCTAAATGCTCCCACTTTCAATATGTATCCAGATCGAGACTCAGAGTCATCCAGATCGGTGTCAAAGCTTACATCGGCGTAACTCTTTACGACGAACTCTTTATCACCTCCATAACCGAGAAATATTTCCTTAGTCCTCTAAGGATAATTTTGACCGATGTCCAGTGATCTACTCCTAGATCAAAATTGTACTCCCTTGCCAAACTCAGGGCAGTGCATACAATAAGTCTGGTATACAACATGGCATACTTTATAGAACCTATGGCTGAGGCATAGGGAATGACTTTAATTCTCTCTCTCTCTATCTTTTGATGTGGTCGGGCTTTGAGTCTTACTCAACTTCACACCTTGCAACATAGGCAAGAACTATTTCTTTGACCGTTCCATTTTGAACTACTTCAAAAACTTGTCAAGGTATGCACTCATTGAAAAAACTTATCAAGCGTCTTGATCTATCTCTATAGATCTTGATGCTCAATATGTAAGCAGCTTCATCGAGGTCTTTCTTTGAAAAACTCCTTTCAAACACTCCTTTATGCTTTCTAGAAAATTCTACATCATTTCCGATCGACAATATGTCATTCACATATACTTATCAGAAAGGCTGTAGTGCTCCCACTCACTTTCTTGTAAATACAGGCTTCACCGCAAGTCTGTATAAAACTATATGCTTTGATCAACTTATCAAAGCGTATATTCCAACTCCGAGATGCTTGCACCAGTCCATAGATGGATCGCTGGAGCTTACACACTTTGTTAGCACCTTTAGGATCAACAAAACATTCTGGTTGCATCATATACAACTTCTTTTTGAGGTATCCATTTAGGAATGCATTTTTTACATCCATTTGCCAGATTTCATAATCATAAAATGCGGCAATTGCTAACATGATTCAGACAGACTTAAGCATCGCTACGGATGAGAAAGTCTCTTCGTAGTCAACTCCTTGAACTTGTTGAAAACCTTTCGCAACAAGTCGAGCTTTGTAGACAGTAACATTACCATCAGCGTCGATCTTCCTCTTGAAGATCCATTTATTTTTTATGGCTTGCCGATCATCGGGCAAGTCAACCAAAGTCCACACTTTGTTCTCATACATGGACCCCATCTCAGATTTCATGGCCTCAAGCCATTTTGCGGAATCTAGGCTCATCATTGCTTCCTCATAGTTCGTAGGTTCATCATGGTCTAGTAACATGACTTCCAGAACTGGGTTGCTGTTGGGGATATAACTACTGAGTACAAACCGCCCAGGAGGGGGCCGAATTATACTACACTGAGTTATCCATATTTGAAGCCCATGAAGACAAGGAGTATGGCGCTTTACTATAGAGATCTAAAGGCCCAGGGCCCAAAGGAGGATTAGGGCCCGTAGACATAAACCGCCATATGGTGTGTAACTTGTGTTGTAAGATAGGAAAGGATAGAAACCGAGTCGGACACGTTTATGAGCCGGCCTCGGGATTCTGTAGACCGCCGGGCGTCAACCTGTGTATATAAAAGGATGAGCCGACAGCGGTTCAGGGACAACAAATAACAGCTCGAGAGCCAGGCAAAGCGGATTTGCTCCCTGGTCATCAAAACCCTAGCAATACCACACCAACTAGAGTAGGCCTTTACCTTCACCGCAAGGGGCCGAACTAGTATAAAATTTCTTGCGTCCTTTGTCCGCTTCAACCCCTTTAAGCAAACCCATCGCGATGGCTCCACGACTAAGTCCTCACACTAGGACATCTGCCATGACAAAACCACGACAGTTGGCGCCCACCGTGGGGCTATCGCATGATGGTTTCGAGTTCTTAGAGGGCAGCTTCAAAGGGCTCGAGGGATATGTAGTGGGCCGGATGACCAAGATTCGTCGCGGCAAGATCTACATCGACGATGCAGGCTGGGGCCCGAGGACGACTCAATTGAGTACGGGTATCGGGTCCCCTTCGGCGGCATTCACGTTTGCATTGGCAAGATCGGCGAACCGGGCCCTGAGCTAGACACCTGCACCGACATCGTCAAAACGGCTCAGCGTGTGAGACCTGCCCGGGTTCGGCCTGCCATGAAGCGTGCCTTCGTGGGAGTCGTCCACGGAGCAGAATCTGAGGATATATCGGTATCTGGTGGTGAGACCGTTATTTACTCTGGTGACGAGTCATCCACCGGGGAGACCGAGTCATTGTACCAACTGCAAGATGGCCGGTTTGGGGGCTGTTCCAATGGCGACAGTATTCCGGACCCGTTCGATCCGCCAAGCCGAGTTGCAGTCTTCACGGCCGGATCACAGTCCATGCAACACTCTTCGACCACAGCAGCGTTAACCTCCAGTTTAGCGGCGGCAGCAGCAGCCGGGGCAGGAGGCCCTACGCAGCCGCCGACTCAGGTTCTGTCCGGTTTATTCGACACTTTGACAGCACTATTGACCGCTGAAGTTAGCCCGACGGATCATGAGCGGCGTGACGCAGAAGTTGCTAAGGTAAAGGAACATATAGCTCAAGCCAAGATAGATCTAGCAGCTGAAAACACCAGGATGGCTGCGGAGCGGGCCGAGTTGGATGCTCAGGCTTACCGGCTCATGTTGGATCAGAACACATCAAATGATGTAATGAGGAGAAGGTACCGATCTCGCCAGCCTCCGGTTTACGAGGCAAGGAATCTTTTTAACACGGCAGGGGTAGGAACCAGCAATCAACCAGTGCTACACCGGGGAGAAGCACCTGTAACGGAGGCACCGGTCTAGCCGCACCCATCAGATCTGCCTCATCAGAACATCCCGTCACAACATGTGCCGACGCCTCCGGGTCATTACTCCAACCCTTTGGATAACATAGTTGCTGCCGCTTCACGATTAGCGGCCCTCCCTGTCGAAGGCGAGTCCCCCATAGCGGTGGAGATGCGACGGGCTAGGGAGCTCCTTCAGACAGCTTTGACTCAGCAGCAGGCTTATTCGTACAGCCGCGAGAGGATTCATTCCACCCCCCGCCCAAGCCGGAGTTACAATAGGCATATAGATGAACCGGCCGTCAAGCAGTGTGCGGAACCGTAACCCGCCTCGGGGGCATAACTCGGCAGGTGGTGGCGCTAATGCTCAGGATGTGGTGGATCAGGGTAGACAACATCAAGAAGCTGAGTTAGCAACGCAGTACACGACCCATCAATTTACCCCGGTTCGTCCAACCACCTCGATGGAACCAGGAGTTACTTCCAGCTCTTTGGGAGTGCCGTGTCTCACACCGGCCTTACTAATGTACGACTGCCCAAGGATTTCAAAGGTCCACGGAAAGTACCCAATTACACTGTTGATTTATCCCTTGAGTCGTGGGTTGAAAGCTATGAGATGGCGATGGAAATGCTGGATGTGGACGATGCGGCATGTGTTAAATACTTCACCATGATGTCGGAAGGAACAGCTCATACTTGGCTGAAAGGTTTGCCAGCTAAGTCCATTGGGTCATGTGCCGAGTTGAGGAGCCGGTTTATCTAGAATTTCAAAGACACGTGCAAGCAGCCCATGTCAATTGTGGACTTAGCTTCCTGTGTCCAAGGAGAGAATGAATCAACAAGCCATTGGGTGCGCCGGATTTTAGAGATCTTACATTCATCAGACCGCATCGATGTTGATACAACAATTTTAACGTTGGAAGGAAATTCCCGGTTCATGCCTCTGAAGTTGAAGTTGGGATGACTCAAGCGTCACTGTGATGACATGGGAACGCTCATGGCAGCTCTGGTTAAGTACGTCGATTCTGATAGTACCAAGGACCCTGAGTCTGACGATGAAAAGTCGGGAAAGAGAAAGAAGAACGGTAAAGCACATCAGCATAATCTGGCGGGCCATGGAAACAATGGTAAGCATAAAGTGGATAACAATTCAGATTTTGTGGCTAATACCAACACGCAGAATGATGGTCAGCGTCGTAAGGGTAGGCCGCCCCCGCGGAGCGGAGGAGCAGGTATCAATCTTGACCGCCTGTTAAATCAGCCTTGCCCGAGGCACGGGGCGAAAGAAAGACCAGCTACGCACCTCTGGAAGGATTGCTTTATTATGCGGGAGTTCAAAAATTCGGATTGTTTCCAATATGATCATGAACCGTCCGGCGGTTCAGGGCCTGGTTCTCATGGGCTGGGTCATGGCGGAGGCGGATCTGGCTCAGGATTTCAAGGCAATCAAAGCGGACATGGCAATCAGGGCGGTCAAGGCAGCCAAGGTGGTTATAATCATCAGGGGAATCAACAACAACAATAGCCGGGTTACCAGAGCAACCCGAAGCAGTTGAATAGTGGACAGAATCATGTCTTCACCACTAGCCTGTGTAAGCGCGATCAGAAGGTTTATAAAAGGGCAGTGAACTCCGTTGAACCGGTGGTGCCTCGTTACTTACGCTGGTCGGAACAGCCCATTGTGTGGAGTCGAGAGGATCATCCGCCCCGGGTTTATAATTCGGGTGAGCTGGCATTGGTGGTGGCACCTCACGTTGGGGGGTATAAGTTCACCAAGGTGCTCATGGACGGAGGGATCAGCATCAACATCCTTTATTATGAAACCTTCCGCCACATGGGGTTAACAGATAAAAAGCTTAAACCATCAAACATTGTCTTCCATGGTATAGTACCTGGTAAATCGGCATATCTAGTTGGTAAGATAGCTCTGGAGGTTACCTTTGGAGATGAGCATGACTCAAGATCAGAGACCTTGACCTTTGAAGTGGTAAAAATCAAGAGCCCGTATCATGCCCTGTTTGGACGGCCGGTTTATGCTAAGTTAATGGCAAGGCCCTGTTATGTTTATCTCAGCTCAAAATGCCGGGTCATAAGGGGACCATCACAGTACATGGGAGCCGTAAGATCGCTTTGGAATGTGAAGAGGGTGATGCGGCCTATGCCGAGTCGGTTTGTGCAATAAAAGAGTTGAAGTTCTATAAGGACAATGTTGATCCGGCGGATATGACTCCCTTGAAAAAGCCAACTACAGAGCATGATCCAGCCTTAAAGTTTTAATCGGCCGATGAGACTAAGCTGGTTGATTTTGTTCCTAGCAATTCATCCAAGATATTTAGCATCAGCGCTAACTTGGATCCGAAATAGGAAAGCGCGCTCATCGAGTTCATCTGTGAGAACCGGGACATCTTTTCATGGAAACCTTCTGACATGCCAGGTGTACTGAGAGGACTCGCTGAGCACACTCTTAATGTTGATCCCAAGTTTAAACCGGTCAAGCAGTTTCTCCGCCACTTCAATGAAGAAAGACGCAAGGCCATCGGTGAGGAGGTAGCCAGGCTCTTGGTGGCATGGTTTATCGTCGAAGTATTTCATCCTGAATGGTTGGCTAATCCAGTGCTGGTACTTAAGAAGAACGGCACTTGGCGTATGTGTGTGGATTACACAGATTTGAACAAGGCTTGTCTAGCTGATCCCTTTGCTCTTCCTCGTATTGATCAAATCATTGATGCTACAGAGGGTTGTGAGCGTTTGAGTTTCCTGGATGCTTATTCCGGCTATCATCAGATCAAAATGGCAGTTAAGGACCAGGAGAAGACAACTTTCATAACTCCCTTTGGAGCCTTCTGCTATGTGTCTATGCCCTTTGGGCTCAAGAGTGCCCAGGCGACTTATCAGCGATGTGTGCAGAATTGTCTTCATAAACAGATTGGGCGTAATGTTCATGGATATGTGGATGATATTGTGGTGAAATCCATAAAGGAGGAGACGTTAATAGATGATTTGAAGGAAACCTTTGATAATCTCCGGGTCTATAAGATGATGCTTAATCCGGCCAAGTGTGTTTTTGGTGTACCAGCAGGCAAGCTCTTGGGGTTTCTGGTGTCTAACAGGGGCATTGAAGCTAATCCGGAAAAAATCAAAGCTATTACGTCTCTGGCTAAAGCGGCGTGTATCAATGACGTTCAACATCTGGCGGGCCGTATTGCAGCGCTGAGCCGGTTTATCAGCCGATTGGGAGAAAAAGCTATCCCTCTATATCAGATGATGAAAAAGACAGAAATTTCTGTCTCGAGTGATGTTGCTAATGCGGCGTTTGAGGACTTGAAGAAACAGTTGGCAGAGCCACCTGTCCTTGCTGCTCCGGTCGATAAAGAGCCGCTATTGTTGTACGTGCCTGCTAATGCCCGTGCTGTCAGTGTGGCCATTGTGGTGGAGTGCAAGGAAGCCGGGAAGGAATATCCGATTCAACGGCTGGTTTACTACATTAGAGAGGTGCTTATTGAGTCCAAATAGAGGTACCCACATTGGCAGAAACTGGGGTGGAGTCTTCATGGCAAGCCGGAAGCTGAAGCAGTACTTTCAAGGTCATCCCATCACCGTGGTCAGCTCTGCCCCTTTGGGAGATATAATTCAAAACAAAGAAGCAACTGGCCAGGTGTAATGCCCAGGATGGGACTATACCTCCTACGTGTCGAGGCACGACTTAAAGGTATAAGCCCATCCTAGAATGATCTCAAGTTTGGTATCTTTGCACGACTCATGTAAAAGAGGGATTAAATTGCAAAAGAAGATAGTTGGCTTACACTCGCCACTTCACACAATACATTACATAAGCAATACATCATTCAAAACATCACAGCCCATCTAAGGGTAAGATCCAAAAGAAAGATACCTAAACATAAAGCCACAGGTCAGGATCGAATCCTAGTAGAAACCACTACTGATCATCGAAACGTCACAAGCAAACGGCAACTCTCTTCATCGAGCTCCTAGTGAAGAACTTGAACCAGCTTCTGCATCAAACTCGGCTGAACCTGCATCTGGTGTGGTGAAGTAACTGTGAGCCACAGAGGACTCAGCAATCCCGTTCCCGGGTAACAAGACTATTTAAGCCTTGGGAGAGGATAAGGCTGAAGAAAAGAGTAGTGTCTGCAGCAGCAACTAGCAACTAGCTTACGTGATAGAGAGCGAGAAGAGAAAACCTCGGTCGAGAGATGATCACGAAGTGATCCTAACTAAAGCCGGTCAAACATAACCCCACCGTGTTCAACTCCCGAATCCCTATTCGGAAATTGACAGTCACGGTACACACGCTGGTAGTGTATTAGAACATTGTGTCAAGTTTTCTACAACCGGATATTAACAAGCTCCCATCTGCCACATAACCGCGGGCACGGCTTTCGAAAGTTCATAACCCTGCAGGGGTGTTCCAACTTGACCCATTACAAGCCCACGACCCGCGGAGTCGCAACTCCATAGGTGGGAAGACCCGAGTATTCTCGGAATCCCGTGCTCAAGATATACCGAACCAAGGTAAGACTAATCCAGCAAATCCTCCCGACGTGTCGACACCCTGATAGTAGCCGCGCGTATCTAAGTCTCAGGACATGACCGGATGGGCGATTCTACAGGTATACCAGATACCTCGGGTTTCCCCAAGGCGGCCCTGCAGACTCCCCGTTTGGGACCAACACCATCAGCACTGGCCCCCCCTGCTATGTAGAATTAAGAAACCTCGGGGACGCGACCCCCTATGCAAATTTAATTAATTAACTAAGTTGTTATTATGAGGCAAATAGTACCAATGTTGGGAGTTGCTGGAAAAGACTTAGCACTTAGCGGTTTATCGAGGGGGTCCCATACACCCCAACCGTGTTAGGAACGCATAATCAAGGAACATAACACCGGTTTATACGGTTCCTAACGGCATGAGTGGAACAAATCACCAAGCAAAAGGCTTAGCCTTCCACCCTTGCCAATATATAGATGATTTCATTTTAAGCATTTATATAGTGTGATATAACCCAACAACTTCAACATGAAGCGAGCATCTTCGATCTTCACCTGCAACTAACAATGCTATAAGAAGGGCTGAGCGAAGCGTACTTAGCCAAGCAACGGTTTGCATAGGTAGGGTGGTTAAACAGGTTCATGGTTACAAATAGGAGGCTGACAAGAAAGACATGGGCATCGAGGCAAAATTATAGAGCGGAACTACTAGCAATAGGCAAATATAGTAATGGTATCTGGGTTCGGTCATCTTGCCTGGGATTCCACAAGGGAGAAGAACAGATCCATGAAGAAGACGGAGCAACAGTCGAGCGAATCCTCACAACTCCGGAACGAAACCGAAGCTAACAAGAGAAGCAACCGGAAAGAAGCAAACAACACGGTAAACACACTAGCATAAACATGGCATACGATGCACATCCAAGTATGATGCATGTCCGGTTTAAATATGCATGTCATGGCAAGGTGCACAAACAAAACTACAAGTTAAGTGGAGCTTAATATGCACCGAGTTGCATATTGACGAAACACCACATTTAATTATTTAATTGACTCTTGTTATTTACAAGACAAGATTAAATGTTTTTAACATGCCAAGAGGTGAAGCATAAAGAAACTACACTATTTATGCATTTTAAATGAGGCCGGAAGAATAACAACAACATATCCGGAAAATCCCCATGAGCATGTTTAGTAATTATTAAAGCAAACAACAATTAAACGTTCTCATGTTGTTATCATGATGCGGATGACATGATCAAGTTTATGCAATTTTTATTAAAAGGTTAACATAAGAGATATGAAGCATTTGTCACCGTGGTGGAAAGAAAGGGTGCCACGGCAACGATCCGAAAATGATGCAACGCAACATCTCGGTTCCGGTAACCCGTTGAGAGTCCGGTGCAAAAGAAGAATCGACGTGAGCAAGTCGAACAAGATGAAAGTGGGTTGATCCCGTCACCGGGTTCCCACGAGTCGGCGACGAGGCAACCGAGGAACATGACAAAAGATGAAACGGCACAACGGGCACGGAGCACACAAGGAAGACATTTCATACAACACAACACGCATCACACGGGTCATTGACTCGAGGTTATACCTTCGGAGCGATCGTTCTCGGAGGGTTTCGAGTCGTCGAGGGACGTAGTGGAAGAAGTCGAAGTAGACGTTCTCGTTCATCGGTAGGGGTACTCGTTCCGTAGTGGGAAGTAGTTGTACTCGTTTCATCACCGAAGGTGGTCATACACGTTCGTTCGTAGATGTACTTGGCGCATCCATCTTTCCCGGGCGACGGTAGTGGAACACGTTCCGTAGGGGTACTTGCCGAGTTGGTCGTCGTGGTACTTGGGGGTTCTCGTTCTCGCGACGGTAGTGGTACTTGACATATCGCCGTGTAGTCGGACTTGACGGTCGTCGGTGACTCGAAGGGGTACTCGTATTTTCCGAAGGTAGTCGTGCACGGTTCTCTGTCAAGACAACAGCAAGGCAACACAACACAACAAAAACACAGGAGCAAAACAAGGGGCCGCACGGAGACGAGGCCACGGCAGCAGCATGCGCACGGGACTTGGCGCGGCCATGGCGGGATGCAGCAGGAAGAAGGTGATGGAGCTGGTGAGGCCGGCGGCCTCGAGGAGAACGGAGGGAGGCCACGGGCTGGAGGGTCGCGTCGGCCTGGCCTGGAGGCGTGGCTGGTGGAGACCCGAGGCGCGACGGCGGACGACGGAGGGGCGCGCTGGAGAGTCGAGGTGCTGCATGGCGCTGGAAAACAAGACGGGCGCTGGCTCGCCACAGAGGAGGGAGGCCGCTGCAGAGGACTGGGAAGGCCATGGCGAGAGCTCGGCGCTGGGGATCCTATGGCGCCTTGCTGGAGGATGCGGGGCGGAAGCCTTGCGCGCTCGGGGCGATGGCGCTGGCGCCATGGCGCAGCGGCGGGCCAGGCGAGGCCGGCGCCGTCGGGTTGGACGAGGCCATGGCTTGAGGCAGCAGAGGAGCGGAGCGGGGTGCTGGAGAGGAGCAGGCGCTCCTGGCCGGCGAGGTACTGGCCTCCACTCGCGGGCGCTGCGGCCTGGGTCGACGTAGGAGGTCGGGCGGCCTGCGCGCGCGCTGGAGGAAAGGAGGGCTCGGGAGCGATCGGGATCGAAGGGAAAACGGGGGCTCGGGCTAGAGAGAGAGAGGGGATCGAAGGGACTCTGGCGGCGCGAGGGAGGGAGACCGAGGGGAAAGGTGCGGCTATCGGTCGCTAGGGTTCGGAGGGAAGATGGGCCGTGGGCCTGATGGTTGGAAGGAAGTCGGCCGGCCTGGGAAGGGAGGAGATGGGCCAGGAGGAGTCCATTGGCTGGGAGCCTCTCCTATTAACGATTCTTAGCAGAAAAACGAAAGAGAAGGGAAAAGAAAAAGAGGAGGGGGGGTTAGGGCAAGAATTAGGACAAAGGTTAAATTTCACTGGCTCGTAAAAATGAGCACGACCGGAGAAAAATATAAAAAGGCCCGAACGAAAATAATTCAAACATATTTGAATTTAATTCAAATAGGTTTGAACTAAGACGTGATTATTGAAGTGTCCAAAAATGTTCAAATTTTTGGAGGAACCTCGAAACAACGGAAAGAATTATTGGCAAGGTTTTTGTAGGAGAACTCGAAGTGGAAAAGACATGGGGAAATATTGCAAGTGTGTTGCGGGTAATTCCAAACAAATGGAATATTTATTAATATAGCTCCCTAAATATTGAGAGGCTTTTATATGTTATAAAGAGAAGTCATCCTCCCTCGATTTAAATGGACCGAAGGTCCACACGATTTATTTGGTTGCAAAAATTAATGAGATGATGGCATGATGGCATGATGCAATGCAAAAATAAATAACACAAGCAGAACTGAAACACACGAGCAACCCGGAACATCTGGAATCTTCTGGAATCTTCTGGGACGTCGGTCTTCGGGCGTCACAACTCTCCCACACTAACAGAGGATCTCGACCCGAGATCCTAGAGATAGCACCGGGTAAAAAAACGGAAGAGGAAGAGGTAAAACAAAGTTGCTTCTTCGACAAACGAGTGAAAACCAAAGAACCTTGAGAGGTTGAACAAGTTGAAAGAAGAAAGCAACGGAGATGAACGAAGTTGAGAGCACTCCGTTAGAAAGAGTAACAAGGAACATTACGAGAACCTTGCAGGTTGAAAGACATGAAACAAGAGCTTACGAACCACAAGAATATGAAATTGCAACGGTATAGCCAAGGAATAAGAATGACAGAATTTGGACAGCACTCCATCTGAAAATGGAAGGAATTAACAAGAACTTGCCAAGTTGAGATGATACTTGATGAAATCAACAGCATATTGCCTCTAAAACAATTAAAAGAATGGCACAAGGGTAAGAAGGATTCAGACATCACTCCGGTTGAAAAGAGAGGCAAAACTTGATAAATGACGGAACTGAATGAAGAATACAACACTCCAGTTAAAAGAGAAGCAAGGGAGAATATGATCTTGATAAAAACAAGATGATGGTCAAAGAGAGCAATATCACAAAGCCTCCGGAATGAAAGAATAGAATATATGCTAGGTCGTTGGAAGAAAAGAACGGAGAAGAAAATGACAACTTCTCCCACAAATGAATATGAAAAACATCCCTACGAAGAAGGGTTGAACGGAGTTGTTGAAAAAAATCAACAACGAAACGAATAAGCTCTTGATGTGGGCTTATGGAAAACATCTCAAAATTAAGATGTGACAACCAGCCACTAACGAAAACAATTGATTTGCTTGAGGTCAACAAGGAGACGATAAACTTATTTCACCGGAATGATAAATGAAGAACTTGGATCATTTATAAGCACCATAATACAACAATCCTTAGGGAAAGCTTTAGGTGAAATACAACCCAAGATAACTCCAAGAGATAAAAATGAGGGGTTGGAAAGATCTCTGAATAAGGAAAATGATGGTTTTAAATATCTCATTTTTTACAACTCGTGAATCATAAAACATGAAGGAATTGTCAAGAATGACATAACACCATCTGAAAGATAAGGTAGAAAGGATTGCAATTTGAAGCATGATGAAGAATGCTTGAACTCCAACAAGAATCTTGAAGAAGACTTCGAGGAAGAATTAAATCTTGATGAACCACCATGAAGGACTCCGGTAATGAAAGCATGGGAAGTGAAAGATGAAAAGAATAAGATTCAAGGCCTGCGATGAATTAGATTGAGCTTTGAAATGGTATAATTGAAATAACTTGGAGCTCCGGAAAACAAGATGAACAACTTAGAACCAAGGATATGATATGATGAACAAACTCCAGATAAAAGAATTAAATCACCTTGAAGGAATAAGAATAAGAATTATGTTATGCATCTCCTTCACCAATTAAATTGATGACAACCAAAGGATTTGGCATACTACTTATTCTCGTTGGAAAGAATTAAAGAGAGATCTCGCACAAGCTTGTGTAAATCTTCAACGAACCACCGGTAGGATTGTGAAAAGAACAAATGGATTGATACGATAACAACGAAAGAGTAATCTTGAATGAACCACCGTAAGAATGTGGAGACGAGCGAAGAGATATCAATGAAGAATATTTGGAGGTTGAAGTTGAAAACTGAGAACGAAGAAATATTCTGAATTGATGGCCTTCGGAGGAACACAAGGAAAAGAATTCATGAAATGCTTCGGATGGCATAAAAGAATACCTCACAATCTGAACAATAATGAGGATGGCATGAAGCTAGAACCACAACTCATCAAGAGAACGGGCCAAGATTTAAGAGAAACTCTTCTCCGGTCTCCAATGCTGAGAATGAAGACGAGAAATGTCATGAAGAATTGTTGAGCACTCCGGAATGAAGAATTAAAAAGGTTGAAACAATGAAGAAAAAGAATTTGAAAGCGGTCCTGGAGAAGGCATGTGACTGATGGAAATCATTCTTACGTCACACTTTGAAAAGAATTTAAGTATAACTCCGGAAAAATAAGAGTCAGGTAAGATCCTGGAAAAGACCTGTGGGTTAGGGCCCACTCAAAGAAACCACCGTTGAAAAACATTGCTTGAGAGATATTGCACCGGTTGAATTAAATGGCTTGAATAAGATAACAATCCTCAAAAATAGCTTGAACGGATTAAGAATGGAATTATGAATGTTGAGCACTCCGGATATGAATAGCAAGAGGAGAATGATTAATTGGTGCACCGGAATAAGAAAGCATTGTGAAATGAGGAAAAGGATAAGATCAACACCGAAAACTTGAATTACATCCACCGGCAGAATTGAGAACAAAAGAATGATGAACTTGAAGCTGTTGAGCATCTTCACGATAAAACACCGGATAAGAACATTGAAGGGAAAAGAATGAAGAAATATCACATGAATGAAATGGATACTTCATCTGAGAATTTCTGGCTCCAAGAAGAAGAAGGGTGGGAGGGTGGGGAAAAACAAAGACAACTTGGGATGAAAGAAACAGACAAATCGTCAGATTTCTCAACGGCGTCCGTATGGAATAACTTGAAGAGAAGGCACACCGATTGAAAAGGATTAACATGAAGATCTCGATGGTTAAGAAGGACTAGCACTCCCATAGAAATATGAGAACAACGATTAGGAAAAGGTATGGAATCAACATTTGACATCGAAGCAACTCGAATACCAGAATCAAAACAAAACAAAGGATAGATATGTCGCAGCATCATCTTCACAATATCATCCGAGCAAAGAATTCTACGAATGAATTCCGCAGGTACATCAACTCGTCGAGAAGCCACTTGGAGAACAAAAGGTAAATAAAAAGGAACAAGGAACAGATAGAACAAATACAAGATAGAAGCTTCGTTCGACATCTTCGTGCTGAAAGCTCATGGAACGTGTTACAAAAGGGTTTTGCAATCCTCGGATCAGCATAGCCAAGGACCCTTTAAGATGCAACTCCCGATCAGAACAAGTCCATAAAACCACTTCACTCAATGTAGAACCCCGAACTTCATATCGTGCATCCGTTGGAAGAATGCCTAGAACTACTGGATGAACCCACCTATAGATTTCCGAAAGTTTCCAGTTATGCAATCAGGTGTTGGGGATACACGGGAAGCACCGCGCAATCAACTGTAAACCTACATCCAGGTGTATCCATCCTTCAACACATAACCAGTCTTTCTTGGAAACCGTTTACCTCAGACCTTCGAAACGCATCCACTATACAAGCTATGACAATACTCCCGAACTACCTCCCCAGTACTGGGTGATGTCGGGGTTATCTTGCCACTAACCGCATAGGAGAGTTTTCGATGTCGGCCGTCTTAAGTATTCTAGTACTGCCGCGATGGATTTGTGACGACAACACCTCGGAGCTCAACTCCCCGGGACACTGCCACAACCCCTAATGACAGGAGGCATCGAGAACAATGTTCTCGTCACAAAGACATCGAAACAATCCAAACAATACTCGCGAGATTCTAAAAAAAATTGGTGCAATTTTTGAAAGTAGAAGAGGTAAGAGTAGACGTCAGGAGTCCTCACCAAAATGAAAAGAGATGAGAAGCAAAGAAACCCTACTCTCCGATATAAATATAGGACTCAAAACATTTTCAAGTGTGTGCCTAGACTCAACCGTCAACGATTCGATCAATCAGTGGGGGCTTCTAGGTCGGAGAAGGCTCTGAATACCAACTTGTAATGCCCAGGATGGGACTATACCTCTTACGTGTCGAGGCACGACTTAAAGGTATAAGCCCATCCTAGAATGATCTCAAGTTTGGTATCTTTGCACGACTCATGTAAAAGAGGGATTAAATTGCAAAAGAAGATAGTTGGCTTACACTCGCCACTTCACACAATACATTACATAAGCAATACATCATTCAAAACATCACAGCCCATCTAAGGGTAAGATCCAAAAGAAAGATACCAAAACATAAAGCCACAGGTCAGGATCGAATCCTAGTAGAAACCACTACTGATCATCGAAACGTCACAAGCAAACGGCAACTCTCTTCATCGAGCTCCCAGTGAAGAACTTGAACCAGCTTCTGCATCAAACTCGGCTGAACCTGCATCTGGTGTGGTGAAGTAACTGTGAGCCACAGAGGACTCAGCAATCCCGTTCCCGGGTAACAAGACTATTTAAGCCTTGGGAGAGGATAAGGCTGAAGAAAAGAGTAGTGTCTGCAGCAGCAACTAACAACTAGCTTACGTGATAGAGAGCGAGAAGAGAAAACCTCGGTCGAGAGATGATCACGAAGTGATCCTAACTAAAGCCGGTCAAACATAACCCCATCGTGTTCAACTCCCGAATCCCTATTCGGAAATTGACAGTCACGGTACACACGCTGGTAGTGTATTAGAACATTGTGTCAAGTTTTCTACAACCGGATATTAACAAGCTCCCATCTGCCACATAACCGCGGGCACGGCTTTCGAAAGTTCATAACCCTGCAGGGGTGTTCCAACTTGACCCATTACAAGCCCACGATCCGCGGAGCCGCAACTCCATAGGTGGGAAGACCCGAGTATTCTCGGAATCCCGTGCTTAAGATATACCGAACCAAGGTAAGACTAATCCAGCAAATCCTCCCGGCGTGTCGACACCTTGATAGTAGCCGCGCGTATCTAAGTCTCAGGACACGACCGGATGGGCGATTCTACAGGTATACCAGATACCTCGGGTTTCCCCAAGGCGGCCCTGCAGACTCCCCGTTTGGGACCAACACCATCAGCACTGGCCCCCCCTGCTATGTAGAATTAAGAAACCTCGGGGACGCGACCCCCTATGCAAATTTAATTAATTAACTAAGTTGTTATTATGAGGCAAATAGTACCAACGTTGGGATTTGCTGGAAAAGACTTAGCACTTAGCGGTTTATCGAGGGGGTCCCATACACCCCAACCGTGTTAGGAACGCATAATCAAGGAACATAACACCGGTTTATACGGTTCCTAACGGCATGAGTGGAACAAATCACCAAGCAAAAGGCTTAGCCTTCCACCCTTGCCAATATATAGATGATGTCATTTTAAGCATTTATATAGTGTGATATAACCCAACAACTTCAACATGAAGCGAGCATCTTCGATCTTCACCTGCAACTAACAATGCTATAAGAAGGGCTGAGCGAAGCGTACTTAGCCAAGCAACGGTTTGCATAGGTAGGGTGGTTAAACAGGTTCATGGTTACAAGTAGGAGGCTGACAAGAAAGACATGGGCATCGAGGCAAAACTATAGAGCGGAACTACTAGCAATAGGCAAATATAGTAATGGTATCCGGG
Source organism: Secale cereale (assembly GCA_902687465.1). NCBI lineage: Eukaryota > Viridiplantae > Streptophyta > Magnoliopsida > Poales > Poaceae > Secale > Secale cereale. The sequence continues at coordinate 597,369,236 of LR738710.1, forward strand.
TTCGGTCATCTTGCCTGGGATTCCACAAGGGAGAAGAACAGATCCATGAAGAAGACGGAGCAACAGTCGAGCGAATCCTCACAACTCCGGAACGAAACCGAAGCTAACAAGAGAAGCAACCGGAAAGAAGCAAACAACACGGTAAACACACTAGCATAAACATGGCATACGATGCACATCCAAGTATGATGCATGTCCGGTTTAAATATGCATGTCATGGCAAGGTGCACAAACAAAACTACAAGTTAAGTGGAGCTTAATATGCACCGAGTTGCATATTGACGAAACACCACATTTAATTATTTAATTGACTCTTGTTATTTACAAGACAAGATTAAATGTTTTTAACATGGCAAGAGGTGAAGCATAAAGAAACTACACTATTTATGCATTTTAAATGAGGCCGGAAGAATAACAACAACATATCCGGAAAATCCCCATGAGCATGTTTAGTAATTATTAAAGCAAACAACAATTAAACGTTCTCATGTTGTTATCATGATGCGGATGACATGATCAAGTTTATGCAATTTTTATTAAAAGGTTAACATAAGAGATATGAAGCATTTGTCACCGTGGTGGAAAGAAAGGGTGCCACGGCAACGATCCGAAAATGATGCAACGCAACATCTCGGTTCCGGTAACCCGTTGAGAGTCCGGTGCAAAAGAAGAATCGACGTGAGCAAGTCGAACAAGATGAAAGTGGGTTGATCCCGTCACCGGGTTCCCACGAGTCGGCGACGAGGCAACCGAGGAACATGACAAAAGATGAAACGGCACAACGGGCACGGAGCACACAAGGAAGACATTTCATACAACACAACACGCATCACACGGGTCATTGACTCGAGGTTATACCTTCGGAGCGATCGTTCTCGGAGGGTTTCGAGTCGTCGAGGGACGTAGTGGAAGAAGTCGAAGTAGACGTTCTCGTTCATCGGTAGGGGTACTCGTTCCGTAGTGGGAAGTAGTTGTACTCGTTTCATCACCGAAGGTGGTCATACACGTTCGTTCGTAGATGTACTTGGCGCAATTATCTTTCCCGGGCGACGGTAGTGGAACACGTTCCGTAGGGGTACTTGCCGAGTCGGTCGTCGTGGTACTTGGGGGTTCTCGTTCTCGCGACGGTAGTGGTACTTGACATATCGCCGTGTAGTCGGACTTGACGGTCGTCGGTGACTCGAAGGGGTACTCGTATCTTCCGAAGGTAGTCGTGCATGGTTCTCTGTCAAGACAACAGCAAGGCAACACAACACAACAAAAACACAGGAGCAAAACAAGGGGCCGCACGGAGACGAGGCCACGGCAGCAGCATGCGCACGGGACTTGGCGCGGCCATGGCGGGATGCAGCAGGAAGAAGGTGATGGAGCTGGTGAGGCCGGCGGCCTCGAGGAGAACGGAGGGAGGCCACGGGCTGGAGGGTCGCGTCGGCCTGGCCTGGAGGCGCGGCTGGTGGAGACCCGAGGCGCGGCGGCGGACGACGGAGGGGCGCGCTGGAGAGTCGAGGTGCTGCACGGCGCTGGAAAACGAGACGGGCGCTGGCTCGCCACAGAGGAGGGAGGCCGCTGCAGAGGACTGGGAAGGCCATGACGAGAGCTCGGCGCTGGGGATCCTATGGCGCCTTGCTGGAGGATGCGGGGCGGAAGCCTTGCGCGCTCGGGGTGATGGCGCTGGCGCCATGGCGCAGCGGCGGGCCAGGCGAGGCCGGCGCCGTCGGGCTGGACGAGGCCATGGCTTGAGGCAGCAGAGGAGCGGAGCGGGGTGCTGGAGAGGAGCAGACGCTCCTGGCCTGCGAGGTACTGGCCTCCACTCGCGGGCGCTGCGGCCTGGGTCGACGTAGGAGGTCGGGCGGCCTGCGCGCACGCTGGAGGAAAGGAGGGCTCGGGAGCGATCGGGATCGAAGGGAAAACGGGGGCTCGGGCCAGAGAGAGAGAGGGGATCGAAGGGACTCTGGCGGCGCGAGGGAGGGAGACCGAGGGGAAAGGTGCGGCTATCGGTCGCTAGGGTTCGGAGGGAAGATGGGCCGCGGGCCTGATGGCTGGAAGGAAGTCGGCCGGCCTGGGAAGGGAGGAGATGGGCCAGGAGGAGTCCATTGGCTGGGAGCCTCTCCTATTAACGATTCTTAGCAGAAAAACGAAAGAGAAGGGAAAAGAAAAAGAGGAGGGGGGGGGGTTAGGGCAAGAATTAGGACAAAGGTTAAATTTCTCGGTCTCGTAAAAATGAGCACGACCGGAGAAAAATATAAAAAGGCCCGAACGGAAATAATTCAAACATATTTGAATTTAATTCAAATAGGTTTGAACTAAGACGTGATTATTGAAGTGTCCAAAAATGTTCAAATTTTTGGAGGAACCTCGAAACAACGGAAAGAATTATTGGCAAGGTTTTTGTAGGAGAACTCGAAGTGGAAAAGACATGGGGAAATATTGCAAGTGTGTTGCGGGTAATTCCAAACAAATGGAATATTTATTAATATAGCTCCCTAAATATTGAGAGGCTTTTATATGTTATAAAGAGAAGTCATCCTCCCTCGATTTAAATGGACCGAAGGTCCACACGATTTATTTGGTTGCAAAAATTAATGAGATGATGGCATGATGACATGATGCAATGCAAAAATAAATAACACAAGCAGAACTGAAACACACTGGCAACCCGGAACATCTGGAATCTTCTGGAATCTTCTGGGACGTCGGTCTTCGGGCGTCACACCAGGTTGCCAAGTGGGCCATTGAGCTTGGACCTAACGGGTTAAAGTATGTGCCCCGTATGGCAATCCAGTCCCAAGCACTTGTGGATTTCATCAATGATTGGACAAAGCTACAGGCGCTAGAAGAAAAGACGGATCATACCTACTGGACTATTCACTTCGATGGATCCAGGCAATTGGAGGGCTCGGGGGCTGGAGTCGTGTTAACTTCCCCACAAGGTGATAAGTTTTGTTATGTTCTCCGTTTAATGTTCCCTTGCACTAACAATGCAACTGAATATGAGGCTTTACTCCACGGTCTTTGAATGGCTAAGGAGATGAATCTAAGTCGGGTTAAGTGCTTTGGTGACTCGGACCTGGTGGCTCAACAAGTATCTGGTACTTGGGATTCCAATGACCCGCTTATGGCAGCCTATCATCGAGAGGTGGATATTGTGGCTGGACACTTCAAAGGTTATCAAGTTGACCATGTGGACCGGTGAAAGAATGAAGCGACAGACGCCTTTCCCAACGTAAACCGGTTCCACCCAATGTTTTTCTGGACGTCTTTCATAACCCGTCCGTCAAGCTACCTACAGAGGAGGATTTGGCTATTCCTGATCCGGAGGCTCAGTTGATGGCAGCTCTTCATGTTATCCCAGATTGGATGATTCCATATTTGGCGTATATGAACCGATGCGAGTTACCAGAGGATGAGATTTTGGCCAGGCAGATAATCTGGTGGTCCAAGTCAATGACTATCGTCAATGGAGAATTGCATCATTGTAGTATAACATGGGTGTTTCAGCGTTGCGAATCCCCTAAAGAAGGCTGTGAGATTTTGCGTGAGATCCATGAAGGAGATTGTGGTCACCGCGCCGGTTCAAAATCCTTGGTAGCTAAAGCTTTTCGTCATGATTTCTATTGGCTGACGGCTCATGCTGATGCTGAAAACTTGGTCAAAAAGTGTGACATCTATCAAAAATTCTCACGACGTGCTCATGTACCGGCTCAAGAATTGAGGATGATTCCAATCACTTGGCCGTTTGGAACTTGAGGGCTGGATATGGTTGGGCCCTTTAAGAGATTCCAAGATAAGAAGACCCACCTTTTAGTGGCGATTGATAAGTTCACCAAATGGGTGGAAGTAGATCCAGTCAGTAAGTGTGATGCGGCCACGGCGGTTCAATTCATCAAAAAAGTGATTTTCCGGTTTGGCTTTCCACATAGTATTATAACTGATAATGGCACTAATTTGTCCAAGGGGGCTATGAAAGACTTCTGTCAACGCGAGCACATCCGGCTTGACGTATCATCAGTGGCTCATCCTCAATCTAATGGTCTAGCTGAGAGAGCCAATCAAGAGATTCTGAGAGGCATCAAGCCCCGGCTTATGGTTCCCCTGCAGAGGACGCCGGGTTGTTGGGTGGAGGAGTTACCTTCTGTATTATGGAGCATCAATACCACGCCCAACAGATCTACGGGTTACACGCCTTTTTTCATGGTTTACGGAGCAGAGGCAGTTCTCCCTAGTGACATCCGTCATGACTCGCCTCGTGTGGCGGCTTATGTTGAAGCTGACAATGAGAAGGCACGACAGGAAACACTTGACCGATTAGATGAGGAACGTAACATTGCAGCAGCTCGGTCGGCGATTTACCAGCAAGATCTGCATCATTATCACAGCCGCCAGGTTAGAACCAGAACTTTTCAAGAAGGCGGTCTGGTGCTCCGGCTCATCCAGGATCATACTGATATGTACAAGTTATCCCCGCCTTGGGAAGGACCCTTTGTGGTCAGCAAGAATCTGCATAACGGGTCATACTACCTTATCGACGTTCGAGAACACAAGGACTCACGTAGATCGGAGGAGGAGACCCATCGGCTGTGGAACATTGCTCATCTTCGGCCTTACTACACATGAGCCATAGGCTCCTCTTATGTACATATTTTTGAAAATGTATATATTATGATCAATATAATAAACCGGCATCCCTGCTAAAGCGGGGCCTCTGCTGTTTTTTCCCATAAGAGTTTTGGTTACATGGGGGCTTCTGTTTATAATGTGAAGTTCTGATTACCTCTTGATCCGGCTATCAAGCCCATATTATCATAAGAACACAGCTCTAATCCGACTATCAAGCCAATATTATCATAAGGGGCCAAAGAGAGTTTGTTGCACAACACAACTCAAACATAGGCACGCACTGAGCACAGCTCAAAATGTTACCTGGGGGCTCTTGTTGCACAGCAACAAAGAGTTTTTTAGACCCTTGTAATAGGCTATCAAGCCAGGCTTGGAAGCCAGGTGTATTCGCCTAAAACCCCGGGTTAACCTGCCTTCATCAAGTAAGTCACTCCCTCCAGGTAATCCTGGTATGACCCGCCGAACGTTTGGCAAGTCAATCTTATACAGACCCTGAACTTGTCAAAGTTAAAATGACGATTGGTTAATGTGAGGTCCATCTTAACAGGCTTTGTAAAATTGTTTAACTCAGTGGCCTGGCAGCCCATGAAAAGCCTCGATTTTAGGCCTGGCAGCCCATGAAAAGCCTCGCATGACTTTATTTGACAAGTTTTTCTCTTTTGTTGAGATTTACAACATCTTTTATGATAAACCGATGTTTATTGACTCGGCTTAGTGTTGACTATAAGTCACTACTATCAAATAAACCGGTGTTTATTAACTGGTCTGGTTTCGATTACAAATCGCCAGTACATATACGTATAATCCAGTGTTTATCACAACCCGGTATGGTTTTATTATAAACCGGCAAAATATTGCAGGAGTCATCAATACTCAAGATTGGGGTTATCGCCCTTACTACAAAAAGTTGGTAAAACCAACGATGTGATTCAATATCACAGATATGATATATTTCATATTTAATTCAAAACGCAGCCTTGGTTATAAACCCAGGTCATGTGTTGGGCATTATGACCCGTCCGGCGATAAACCGCCAGGACACTTTAAACTTGTTGTATGCAGAAATAGGTTGAATAAAGCTGCTCAGAAGGATAAGCAGACATAGTATAATGATGGCGGATTGACAGCGTCATGCAAAATAAATATGCACGATGGCATAGCAGACCAAGTATTTCAACTAGCCCTATTACAAGGCGCTTTGATGCCCAAAAGAATAACTGTTTTTAGCAAGTACTCCCTCCGTCCGGAAATACTTGTCATCAAAATGAATAAAAAGGGATGTATCTAGATGTATTATGGTTCTAGATACATCCCTTTTTGTCCAGTTTGATGACAAGTACTTTGGGACGGAGGGAGTATTTCAGTATGCAGACCGCTAAACCGACTCCCGGTTCATGATTCCCCGCCGGGATGGTTTGACGTCTGTGGGTCGCCTTGCGCCGGTTCATCCTCCTCCTCTCCACCCAGTGGCTGGAAGTCAATGGTTGCCCAATCGATCCCAGTTAAGGCTTGGAATACAGCTTCATCGCTTATAAGCACGGAGGGTTCAACATCAGGGGCATAAGTATGCTTACGAACGGGCGGGATGAGATTTTGCACATCATGAGTTGGTGCGCTAACCCGTTTGTTGTCAGCATCATAAACCGACTGATAGTGGGAAAGATCGGCTTCTTTAGCCGACTTGCTAGCCAAGGGGCGCATTTCCTTTGTCAAAGCTCGGAGATCATCATTATCAAAATCTGTTTCATCTTCCTTTAAGCTTGGATAGCCATTCCCCATGTCAGCCGGATCAAGGCAGCATTGACAATTTCTCTAAGGTTTCCTTGATCAAAGTTGGGGGTGGCTTATTATGAGAGGCAGTACAAATGATCCGTTGCGCGCTGGTATACAATTGCTCTATAAGAGTATAGGCAGCCTTCAATTTCTTCTGCATGTCAGAGCCCAGATGGGTAATGCGGGTTCCCGCATCATGACGAACGTTGATAAACCGGCAGTTTATGGGATAATGCATGTGGAAAGCTTATAATCAAGATACTTACCAAACACAGCAGTGGTCATGGCGTTTATCTGCCGCTTTAAGCCAATTAGCTCTTCTACCACCGGTTTAAGGGCTGCTTCTGCATCATCAGCCCTTTTCTGCAATGCGGCTTTCTCTATGTCCCAATCCGCATGTTCCTTCTTAAAATTCTCCTTCAACTTTTCCATGGCTGCTAAGGCACTGGTTAGCTCATCCTTGGCTTTGGAGCTTTCTGCTTGCTGGAACTTGAGGTTTTCTTGAAGGTCAGCGGTTTGGGATTCCTTTTTGCTCAGATCAGCCTGTAAGAGACATACATATCATGAGTTGGCAGAACGTATTTGAAGTCCCAAGCTCAATACACTATTATGCCTGGCACTTGGGGGCTAATGCCTATTTGCTTGTTCCCAGAAGATTTTACAAGTCCCAAGCTCAATACAAGTATTATGCCTGGCACTTGGGGGCTAATGCATATTTGCTCAAAATAACATTCCGGTATTCTTCCATTAGCCAGCTTACTGGATGATTGGTGTACAATGATATTCAAACAAGAAACTTGGTAGGATAAAAGTCCCGGTTCATCTTGAAAAGAATAAACCGTCCCTTGGGGACTAAATAGGCGAAGGTTGCAAGATTGATATTCTAAAAGTCCCGGTTCATCTTGAAAGATAAATCGGCCCTTGGGGGCTACGCAGACGAAAATTGCAAAATGAATATTCTACAAGTCCCGGTTCATCTTGAAAGATAAACCGGCCCTTGGGGACTAGAATGGAGTTGATATTAGAAATTTGACCAGGGAGAAACAGTATTGCAGAGTAAAGCAGTAGTTACCTCATATCGTTCTTTCATCAGATTCACTAAACCGGCTTCATAGTCGCGGCTTGTGTACAGATGGTTCAAAAAGCCAGAATGAAGTTCTTGGGCGCTGAGATTGGCGTAGCTTGATAAATCGGCATTCCATTTACCTTTGTCCATGGCAGAAAATTCTTCCTTGGCACTATGCTTTGATAAAGTGACAGGATCACCAGGAGTGGTGTGGCCAAAGCCAGTAATCATAACATCTTCTACCTTATCATCAGCGGCCTTGGCTGGGCTTGACGGTTTATCACTGTCTCAGACTAGGCTTGTTGGCTTATCAACATGGCCCATTGGACCAACTTCTTGTTCGACGAAAAGATCATGATCCGGTAATGGTGGATCATCAAGCATGGCGTCAGCGTTTGTTTCTACCGGTTCGGAAGTTCTTTCCGGTTCAGTGACCACATTGCCATCAGCCAGTTTACTTAATTTGGCCTTTTTGCTGGGTCTAGGCCTGCCACTGAGAAGGATAAACTGAAAAGTCATTACATTGAATAAACATAAAGAGTTAACAGTAAATTAAAACTCACCCAGGAACTGTCTTGAGGGGTGGAAGTTGTGTGGCTGTTTACTTGCCAGATGATGAATGAGGTGTTCCCTAATAGTTTGAATCAGACGGATTAAGAGGATGTCGAAAATGACCCGCTTTGGGATAAGAAACATCAGGAATATATGTGACCTCTCATCGACGTTTCCGGATCGGAGTATTTGGTAAACCAGTTGAAGTAATTGCTTGGCCGCTATGCCGGGTTGTGCGACGAGATTCGTGTTGATGTTTCTTAAAAATAAATTTTGGGTCCAAGTGAGCTAGGGGGTGAGAAAATCTTACTTTCCGGTTTGCTTGACGGATTTTCTGTGTTGGCAGAGGATCTGAACCGGAGGAAAGGATAATTACCTCTACATCATCAGCTTGGCTGCCTTCAGCGTTATCCTGATAATAATCATTGTCAATGAGGTGTATGAAAAGGGAGCCAAGAGAGTCAAGTTCTACCTCTGATTCCGGTTTATCCAGATCATCATCAATGTTTACTTCGGAAGACTCAGCGGTCTTCAATTTGGCAGGTTTCTTGATAACCTTAGTCCTGGGGCAAGATACCTTCGTCGATTTATCATGTGGCTTCTTCTTCCAGAACGGATCATCACCCTATCAAAGGTTGACGAAATTTGGTGAGGATATTTACAAGGATTGAATTAAAGAAACAAGTTATAGTATCCTTACAGCTGGCGGTTTATTGGAAGCACAGAAGGAATTCAGCCCCGTTTTGCTGCAGACGGCCACCGGTTCATCCAGTATCTTCTTAACAGATTCAGTAACTTCATTTTCTGTTAGCTGAGCGTCAATATGTCGTTGAGGATCTTTCAAATCCCCAGTATACTTACACATTAAACCGAGGCGTCGGCTTACTGGCAGAATGCTCCAAGAGATCCAGCAACGAACGAAATCAACGTCGGTTAATGCATTTGCAACAAAGGCCCGGAGCTTTGAAAGTTGTGGTGCATACTTGGATCGTTCCTTGGCATTAAGCCATTGAGGAAATGGATGGGTATTGGTAAGCCAGTGAGGACGATAACCCAACAAAGGATTCTCATCAGTTGGAGATGTATCTTGGCAGTAAAACCAAGTCTGATTCCAGTCCTTGGGGTGACTATGATGTTTGGCATGAGGGAAGCTGACATCTTTCCTTTTCTAAATTGACATCTGGCCAACTTCAGTGTTGGGTCCGTCTGTAAATTATGTATGGCGGTTTAAATACAAGAAATCCCTAAACAGTTCAACTGTGGGCTCCTCTTGCAGATAATCCTCGCAAAATACTTGGATGTTGCAAACATTGGACACAGAATTTGGTCCAATATCTTGAGGATGGAGTTGGAAGCTAGCAAGCACATGACGGAATTTTTTTGATTCGGGAGGGTTAAACCCTTGGGCCAAATGATCAACGAACACAATCACTTCTCCATCTTTAGGCTCTGGAGGATTTTCTGGACCAAGGACTCTCCAGTGGATGACATCCTTTTTTGCTAAAGCGCCAATCTCGATTAACCCGTTCAGCTATTCCTTAGTAACCCGGGATGGAACCCAATTGCAGGAATAAAATTGCTTGGTCATTTTCAATGAAAAGCTGAAATTACAGATGAAATACCGGTTTACAAATCATGATTAACAAGTATAAAGTGTTGCAAGGTCATCACGGGAAGATGTTCAGGCATATACACATTGTTAAACCGGAGTCAGACAAGGATAACTGAGACGGCGGTTTAAGAGGGGACTAATGGTATCTACCGGATTATCATTTTCTAAAGGTTAAACCGCCTATGCAGGTATGGAAAGTACATATCTGAAATAACCAAGTGATGGAAAAACAGGTTTCACAGATTGATATGATAATTTCAGATCTACAACATGTTAATAAATCAAGGTATATTCAGACCTACGATACAAGTACTTAAACAATTCATCAGATCCAGATGGGATTGTTCTATAGAGACGATGCGCTAATTACGAGAAGAGGGATTATAACTACAACCGCACAGGAGAACATAAGGTTTATACTCGCTGTTTATGCTACAGAGAAGAAAATGGACGAACAGCACTAAGAGCTTCGATGAGCTCGCATAAAACCCTAATGGGATCTAGGGGAGGAGCAAAGAAAGACTTACCAGGGTTATTGAACACGGAGGCATGCAGGCAGAGCTCTGGTCGAATCAATGTGATGCAGCAGCCGTTGTTGAGGCAAAGATGAAGGTTGATGGCGGCGGCATCACTTGAATATTGAGGCGTCGCGAGGTGGAAGAAAGGCAAAGAGGCAAGGGGAGAAAAAGAAAGGGACCTTTGGCCCTATTTATAAGACGAGTGGATAAGCGACATGCGCGGGAATCAAGGAATCCAAAAACTGGATATGGGACAGAGTTGTCGCCTCGGTTTTCAGAGGCTCATTAATAAAACTGGATATTGCATATAACTTCTATTTAGATGTGTTTTTGTTTTTAATTAGTGTTTGTGCCAAGTAGAACCTTTGGGAAGACTTGTGTGAAGTTTATATGATCTTGCTGTGAAAAACAGAATCGTTAGCGCTCGCTAGAATGGTCACCAAATTTTACTGGAGCGTGATATTTAGTTGATTCTTCTTGCAGATGATTAATAGAAAAATTCCTCACGTTTACCAATTTAGTTTGAATTTTTTGGAGTTACAGAAGTATGCGAAACCTGCAGATTACTACAGAATGTTCTGTTTTTTGACAGATTCTGTTTTTCGTGTGTTGTTTGCTTATTTCAATGCATCTATGAGTAATACTGGGAAGTATGAACCATAGATAAGTTGGAATACAGTAGCTTTAACACCAATATATTCAAAGAATGAATTCATTGTAGTACCTTTGAGTAGTGGTTTGCTTTCTTATACTAACGGAGCTCACGAGATTTTTGTCTAAGTTTTGTGTTGTGAAGTTTTTAAGTTTTGAGTATTGCTTTGATGGACTATGGAACAAAGAGTAGCAAGGGCCTAAGCTTGGGGATGCCCAAGGCACCCCAATAAAAATTCAAGGACAACCAAAAGCCTAAGCTTGGGGATGCCCCAGGAAGGCATCCCCTCTTTCGTCTTCATCTATCGGTAACTATACTCGGAGCTATATTTTTATTCACCACATGATATGTGCTTTACTTGGAGCGTCTTGTATAATGTGAGTCTTTGCTTATTAGTTTTCCACAGTTATCCTTTCTGGATACACCTATTTGAGAGAGTTAAATATGGCCTAGGAATTGTTAGAACACTCTATGTGCTTCACTTATATCTTTTGAGTTGAATAGTTTTTGCTCTAGTGCTTCACTTATATCTTTTAGAGGACGATGGTAATAATATTTTGAAGAAATTGTTGAACTCTAATGCTTCACTTATATCCTTTTGAGAGTCTATTAAAACATCATGGTAATGTGCTTAGGCTATAAAACTAGTCTTCACATGATAGACATCCAATATCAATGTAGTAAAAAACTTTCACACTAAGTGCGTTGAATATGATGAGAAGTTGGATGCTTGATAATTGTTTTGAGATATGAGGATATTGATATTATATTCATGCTAGTGGAGTTATTATGAAATTGACAAATACTTGTGTTAAGGTTAGTGATTCCCGTAGCATGCACATATGGTGAACCGCAATGTGACGAAGTTAGAGCATGGAGTATTTGTAAAGTGTCAACCTTTGTGTGGAGGTCGGGGGCACGCGATGGTTAACTCCTACCAACCTCCCCCCTAGGAGCATGCGTTGATTGCTTTGTTTTGATGACTCGTAAATTTTTGCAATAAGTATATGAGTTCTTATGACTAATGTTGAGTCCATGGATTATACGCACTCTCACCCTTCCACCATTGCTAGCCTCTCTTGTATCGCGCAACTTTCGCCGGTACCATACACCCACTATATATCCTTCCTCAAAACAGCCACCATATATATTCCTCCAAACAACCACCATACCTACCTATCATGGCATTTCCATAGCCATTCCGAGATATATTGCCATGCAACTTTCCACCATTCCGTTCATATGACATGCTTCATATTGTCATATTGCCATGCATGATCATGTAGTTGACATCGTTTTGTGGCAAAGACACCATGCATAATTTTTCAAACATGTCACTCTTGATTCATTGCACATCCCGGTACACCACCGGAGGCATTCATATAGAGTCATACTTTGTTCTAGTATCGAGTTGTAATATCAAGTTGTAATGAAAGTGTGATGATCATCATTATTAGAGCATTGCCCCATGTGAGGAAAGGCTAAATCAATAAAGCCCCTCAAAAAAGAGGAAAAAGAAAAAAAGGCCAAAGAAAAAAAGGCCCAAAAAAGGGACAATTGCTACTATCTTTTTCCACACTTGTGCTTCAAAGTAGCACCATGTTCTTCATGATAGAGAGTCTCATGTTTAGTCACTTTCATATACTAGTGGGAATTTTCGTTATAGAACTTGGCTAGTATATTCCAACGATGGGCCTCCTCAAATGCCCTAGGTTTTCATGAGCAAGCAAGTTGGATGCACACCCACTAGTTTCTTTTGTTGAGCTTTCATACATTTTTAGCTCTAGTGCATCTGTTGCATGGCAATCCCTACTCACTCACATTGATATCTATTGATGGGCATCTCCATAGCCCGTTGATACGCATAGCCGATGTGAGACTATCTCCCTCCTTTTTGTCTTCACCACAACCACCTCTCTATTCCACATTGTGCTATGTCCATGGCTCACGCTCATGTATTGCGTGAAAGTTGAAAGGTTTGAAAGAATAGAGTATGAAAACAAGTGCTTGGCTGAAATCGGGGTTGTGCATGATATGAATATTTTGTGTGATGAAGAGGGAGCATAGCCAGACTATATGATTTTGTAGGGATAACTTTCTTTAGCCATAGTACTTTGAGAAGACATGATTGATTTGTTAGTATGCTTGAAGTATTATTATTTCTTATGTCAATATAGACTTTTTCTTGAATCTTTCAGATTTGAACATTCATGCCACAATTAAGAGAATTACATTGAAAAACTATGTTGGTTAGCATTCCACATCAAAAATTCTGTTTTTATCATTTACCTACTCGAGGACGAGCAGGAATTAAGCTTGGGGATGCTTGATACGTCTCCAACGTATCTATAATTTTTTATTGTTCCATGCTATTATTTATGATGTTTTGGATGTTTAATGGGCTTTTTCATACACTTTTATATTATTTTTGGGACTAACCTACTAACCCAAAGGCCCAGTCCAGATTGTTGTTTTTTGCCTGTTTCAGGGTTTTACAGAAAAGGGATATCAAACGTGAGTCCAAACGGAATGAAACCTTTGGGAGAGATATTTTTGGAGAAAATCACGCACGGGAGACTTGAGAACCACGGAGTAGGGTTTACATGGTGCCCACGAGGGTGGGTGGCACGCCCCCCTGCCTCGTGGGTCCCACGTATGGCCCCCAGCGTCCTCCTTCCTCCTATATATGCCTACGTACCCCGAAACCATCAGAACAACAGAGAAAACCCTAGTTCACCGCCGTAACCTTCTGTTCCCATGAGATCCCATCTTGGGGCATGTTCCGGAGCTCCGTCAGAGGGGGGATCTTCCACGGAGTGCTTCTACATCATCATCATTGGCTCACCATGAGTTGTGAGTGGTTTACCACAGACCTTCGGGTCCATAGCTAGTATCTAGATGGCTTCTTCTCTCTCTTTGGATCTCAATACAAAGTTCTCCTCGGTCTTCGAGGAGATCTATTCGATGTAATCTCTTTTTGCGGTGTGTTTGTCGAGATCCGATGAATTGTGGGTTTATGATCAAGATTATCTATGAGAAATATTTGGTTCTTCTCTGAACTCTTTATGTATTATTATAATATCCTTGCAAGTCTATTCGAATTATTGGTTTGGTTTGGCCTACTAGATCTATAATTCTTGCAATGGGAGAAGTGCTTGGCTTTGGGTTCAATCTTGCGGTGTCCTTTCCCATTGACAGTAGGGGCAGCAAGGGCACGTATTGTATTGTTGCCATCGAGGATAAAAAGATGGGGCCCTCTACAACATGTCAACTTCCTTAAGGCGTTACCCTGTTCTTATGAACTCAATACACTAGATGCATGCTGGATAGCGGTCGACGTGTGGAGTAATAGTAGTAGATGCAGAATCGTTTCGGTCTACTTGTCTCGGACGTGATGCCTATATATAATGATCATGCCTAGATAGTCTCATAATTATTCGCTTTTTTATCAATTGCTCGACAGTAATTTGTTTACCCGCCGTAGAATATCGCTATCATGAGAGAAGCCACTAGAGAACACTATGGCCCCCGGGTCTATTCTCAACATATCAATCTACACCTACTTTACTTTTTCCGCTTTTACTTTCTATTCTTATAACCAAAAATATCAACTATCATCTCTATCAGATCTCACTTTCGTAAGTGACCGTAAAGGGATTGACAACCCCTTATCGCGTTGGCTGCGAAGTTCTTATTTGTTTGTGCAGGTGCGAGGGACTCGCACGTGGTCTCCTACTGGATTGATACCTTGGTTCTCAAAAATTGAGGGAAATACTTACGCTACTGTGCTGCATCTCCCTTTCCTCTTCGAGGGAATACAACGCAAGCTCGAGAAGTAGCAGAACTTCGTAGCCAACGCGATAAGAGGTTGTCAATCCCTTTACGGTCACTTACGAAAATGAGATCTGATAGATAGGATAGTTTGATATTTCTGGATATAAGAACAGAAAGTAAAAACAACAAAGTAAAGTAGATTGTAGATTGATATGTTGAGAATAGACCCGGGGGCCATAGGTTTCACTAGTGGCTTCTCTCATGATAGCAGAATTCTACGGTGGGTGAACAAATTACTGTCGAGCAATTGATAGAAAAGCGAATAATTATGAGAATATCTAGGCATGATCATTATATATAGGCATCACGTCCGTGACAAGTAGACCTAAACGATTATGCATCTACTACTATTACTCCACACATCGACCGCTATCCAACATGCATCTAGAGTATTAAGTTCATAAGAACAGAGTAATGCTTTAAGCAAGATGACATGATGTAGAGGGATAAACTCAAGCAATATGATATAAACCCCATCTTTTTATCCTCGATGGCAACAATACAATACGTGCCTTGCCGCCCCTGCTGTGACTGGGAAAGGACACCGCAAGATTGAACCCAAAGCCAAGCATTTCTCCCATTGCAAGAACTATAGATCTAGTAGTCCAAACCAAACCGATAATTCGAAGAGACTTGCAAGGATATTATAATCATACATAAAAGAATTCAGAAAAGAACCAAATATTTGTCATAGATAATCTTGAACATAACCACACAATTCATTGGATCTCGACAAACACACCGCAAAAATATTACATCGCATAGATCTCCTCGAAGACCGAGGAGAACTTGGTATTGAGATCCAAAAAGAGAGAAGAAGCCATCTAGCTAATAACTATGGACCTGAAGGTCTGTGGTAAACTACTCACAACTCATGGTGAGGCAATGGTGCTGATGTAGAAGCACTCCGTGGAAGGTCCCACCTCCGGCGGAGCTCCGGAACAGGCCCCAAGATGGGATCTCACGGGAACAGAAGGTTGCGATGGTGGAATTAGGGTTTTTTCTGTTGCCTCGATGTTTTCAGGGTACGTGGACATATATAGGAGGAGGAAGTACGTCGGTGGAGCAACATGGGGCCCATGAGGGTGGGGGCGCGCCCAAGGGGAGGGGCGTGCCCGGGACCCTCGTGGGCACCATGTTCCTCCTCTGCCTTGGCGCTCAAGTCTCTCGCGAAGATATCGTTCCAAAAATAACTCTCCCGAAGGTTTCATTCCATTTGGACTCCGTTTGATATTCATTTTTTGTGAAACCCTGAAATAGGCAAAAAAAACAGCAATCTGCACTGGGCCTTGGGTTAGTAGGTTAGTCCCAAAAATAATATAAAAGTGTATAATAAAGCCCATTAAACATCCAAAACATCATATATAAGAGCATGGAACAATAAAAAATTATAGATACATTGGAGACGTATCAAGCCTCAACACTCATCGGTCCACATACATCGGTATGTATGATTTCCAACAAATCTATTGCTCGCTCCATTGTTCCGGAGAACAGAGTTTTAGTCATCTTGCCCATGAGGCATGGTTCGCAAGCACCAAGTGATTCATAATCAAGTGATTCCAAAAGTCCATTAGTATGGAGTTTCTTCATGCGCTTTACACCAATATGACCTAAACGGTAGTGCCACAAATAAGTTGCACTATCATTATCAACTTTGCATCTTTTGGCTTCAATATCACGAATATGTGTATTACTACGATCGAGATCCAATAAACTATTTTCATTGGGTGTATGACCATCGACGGTTTTATTCGTGTAAACATAACAACAATTATTCTATGACTTTAAATGAATAATTGTATTGCAATAAACATGATCAAATCATATTCATGCTCAACGCTAATGCCAAATAACATTTATTTAGGTTCTACACTAATCCCGAAAGTATAGGGAGCATGCGATGATGATCATATCAATGTTGGAACCACTTCCAACACACATCATCACTTCACCTTTAACTAGTCACTGTTCATTCTGCAACTCTCGTTTCTAGTTACTAATTTTAGCAACTGAATCGGTATCAAATACCCAAGGGTTGCTATGAACACTAGTAAAGTACACATCAATAATCTATATATCAAATATACCTTTATTCACTTTGCCATCCTTCTTATCCGCCAAGTATCTAGGGCAGTTCCACTTCCAGTGACCATTTCCTTTGCAGTAGAAGCACTTAGATTCAGGCTTGAGTTTAGCTTTGGGTTTCTTCACGAGAGAGACAACTTCCTTGTCATTCTTCTGAAGTTCCCCTGCTATCCCTTTTCCCTTTACTTGAAACAAGTGGTCTTGTTAACCGTCAACACTTGATGCTCTTTTTTTTATTTCTACCTTCGCCGAATTTAGCATCGCGAAGAGCTCGGGAATTACTTTCGTCATCCCTTGCATATTATAGTTCACCACGAAGTTCTACTAACTTGGTGATAGTGACTGGAGAACTTTGTCAATTACTATCTTATCTGGAAGATTAACTCCCACTTGATTCAAGAAATTGTACTACCCAGACAATCTGAGCACATGCTCACTGGTTGAGCTATTCTCCTCCATCTTGTAGGCAAAGACTGTCAGAGGTCTTATACCTCTCGACACGGGCATGAGTATGAAATACTGATTTCAACTCTTGGAACATCTCATATGCTTCGTGGCATTCAAAACGTTTTTGAAGTCCCGGTTATAAGCCGTAAAGCGTGGCGCACTAAACTATCAAGTAGTCATCATACCGAGCTTGTCAAACGTTCATAACGTCTACATCTGCTCCTGCAATAGGTTTGTCACCTAGAGGTGCATCAAGGACATAATACTTCTGTGCAGCAATGAGGATAATCCTCAGATCACGAACCTAGTCCGCATCATTGCTACTAACATCTTTCAACTTAGTTTTCTCTAGGAACATATCAAAAACGTAGGGGAGCTATAACGCGAGCTATTGATCTACAACATAATTTGCAAATACTATCAAGACTAAGTTCATGATAAATTAAAGTTCAATTAATCGTATTACTAAAGAACTCCCACTTAGATAGACATCCCTCTAGTCATCTAAATGATCATGTGATCCAAATCAACTAAACCATGTCCGATCATCACGTGAGATGAAGTAGTTTTCAATGGTGAACATCTTATGTTGATCATATCTACTATATGATTCACGCTTGACCTTTCGGTCTCTAGTGTTTTGAGGCCATGTCTATACATGCTAGGCTCCTCAAGTTTAACCCGAGTATTCCGCATGTGCAAACTTGTCTTACACCCGTTGTATTTGAATGTAGAGCTTATCACACCCGATCATCACGTGGTGCCCCTAGGAATCCTAGTTGGACTAGAAAAGGGGGGGAGGCGCCCCTCTTCTTCCTTCTTCTCTCCCCCTTCCTTTCCTACTCCTAATAGGAATAGGAAAGGGGATTTCTATTCCTACCAGGAGTAGGATTCCTACTCCCTTGGCGCGCCCCAAGCCTGGCCGCACCTTCCCCCTTGCTCCTTTATATACGGGGACAGGGGGAACCCAAAGACACAGAAGAAACATTGTTATAGCCGTGTGCGGTGCCCCCCTCCACAGAAACACACCTCCGTCATACCATTGCAGTGCTTAGGCGAAGCCCTGCGCCGGTAGCTTCATCATCTCCGTCACCACGCCCTCGTGCTGATGAAACTCTCCCGTGAAGCTCAACTGGATCAAGAGCTCGTGGGACATCATCAAGCTGAACGTGCGCTGAACGCGGAGGTGCCGTATGTTCGGTGCTTGATCGGTTGGATTGCGAAGAAGTTCGACTACATCAACCGCATCACTAGACGCTTCCGCTTTCGGTCTACGAGGGTACGTAGACACACTCTCCCCTCTCGTTTCTATGCATATGGGTGATAGATCTTGCATGATCATAAGAAAATTTTGAAATACTACGTTCCCCAACAGTGGTATCAGAGCCAGGTCTATGCGTAGATGATATGCACGAGTAGAACACAATAAGTTGTGGGCGATAATAGTCATACTGCTTACCAACATGTCATACTTTGGTTCGGCGGTATTGTGAGATGAAGTGGCCTGGACCAACATTACGCGTACGCTTACGCGAGCCTGGTTTCACCGTTATGAGCACTCATTGCTTAAAGGTGACTGGCGGGTGTCTGTCTCTCTCACTTTAGCTGAATCGAGTGTGGCTACGCCCGGTCCTTGTGAAGGTTAAAACAACACATACTTGATGAAAAATCGTTGTGGTTTTTGTATGCGTAGGTAAGTACGGTTCTTGCTAAGCCCGTAGCAGCCACGTAAAACTTGCAACAACAAAGTAGAGGACGTCTAACTTATTTTTGGAGGGCATGTTGTGATGTGATATGGTCAAGACATGATGAGTTATACGTTGATGATCATGTTTTGTAAAGTTATCGGCAACTGGCAGGGGCCATATGGTTGTCGCTTTATTGTATGAAATACAATCGCCATGTAATTGCTTTACTTTATCACTAAGCGGTAGCGATAGTCGTGGAAGCAATAGTTGGCGAGACGACAACGATGCTACGATGGAGATCAAGGTGTCGCGCCGGTGACGAAGGTGATCATGACGGTGCTTTGGAGATGGAGATCAAAAGCACAAGATGATGATGGCCATATCATGTCACATATTTTGATTGCATATGATGTTTATCTTATTATGCTTCTTATTTTGCTTAGTACGACGGTAACACTATAAGATGATCCCTTACAAAATTTCAAGGTATAAGTGTTCTCCCTGAGTATGCACCGTTGTGAAAGTTCGTCGTGCCGAGACACCACGTGATGATCGGGTGTGATAAGCTCTACGTTCACATACAACGGGTGTAAGCCAGTTTTGCACACGTAGAATACTCGGGTTAAACTTGACGATCCTAGCATATGCAGATATGGCCTCGGAGCACTGGAGACCGAAAGGTCGAGCGTGAATCATATAGTAGATATGATCAACATAAGATGTTCACCATTGAAAACTACTCCATCTCACATGATGATCGGAAATGGTTTAGTTGATTTGGATCACGTGATCATTTAGATGACTAGGGGGATGTCTATCTAAGTGGGAGTTCTTTAGTAAGATGATTAATTGAACTTTAATTTATCATGAACTTAGTCCTGGTAGTATTAGCATTTCTATGTTGTAGATCAATAGCTCGCGATGTAGCTCCCCATTTATTTTTATATGTTCCTAGAGAAATATAAGTTGAAAGATGTTAGTAGCAAAGATGCGGACTAGGTCCATGATATGAGGATTATCCTCATAGCTGCACAGAAGTATTATGTCCTTGATGCACCGCTAGGTGACAAACCTATTGCAGGAGCAGATGCAGACGTTATGAACGTTCGACAAGCTCGTTATGATGACTACTTGATAGTTTAGTGTGCCATGCTTTACGGCTTATAACCAGGACTTCAAAAACATTTTGAACACCACGGAGCATATGAGATGTTCCAAGAGTTGAAATTAGTATTTCATACTCACGCCCGTGTCGAGAGGTATGGGAACTCTGACAGTACTTTGCCTACAAGATGGAGGAGAATAGCTCAACCAGTGAGCATCTGCTCAGATTGTCTGGGTACTACAATTGCTTGAATCAAGTAGGAGTTAATCTCCCAAATAAGATATTAATTGACAAAGTTATCAAGTCACAATCACCAAGTTAGTAGAACTTCGTGATGAACTATAATACGCAAGGGATGACAAAAGTAATTCCCGAGCTCTTCGCGATACTGAAATCGACGAAGGTAGAAATCAAGAAAGAACATCAATGTTGATGGTTAGCAGGACCACTTGTTTCAAGTAAAGGGGCAAAAGGATAGTAGGGGAACTTCAAGAAGAATGACAAGCAAGTTGTCACTCTCGAGAAGAAAGCGAAAGCTAAACTCAAGCCTGAAACTAAGTGCTTCTACTGCAAAGGAAATGGTCACTGGAAGTGGAACTGCCCTAGATACTTGGCCGATAAGAAGGATGGCAAAGTGAACAAAGGTATATTTGATATACATATTATTGATGTGTACTTTACTAGTGCTCATAGCAACCCTTGGGTATTTGATGCCGGTTCAGTTGCTAAAATTAGTAACTCGAAACGAGAGTTGCAGAATGAACATAGACTAGTTAAAGGTGAAGTGACGATGTGTGTTGGAAGTGGTTCCAAGATTGATATGATCATCATCGCACACTCAATATACTTTCGGGATCAGTGTAGAACCTAAATAAATGTTATTTGGCATTTGTGTTGAGCATGAATATGATTTGATCATGTTTGTTGCAATACGGTTATTCATTTAAAGTCATAGAATAATTGTTATTCTGTTTACATGAATAAAGCTTTCGATGGTCATACACCCAATGAAAATAGTTTGTTAGATCTCGATCGTAGTGATACACATATTCATAATATTGAAGCCAAAAGATGCAAGGTTAATAATGATAATGCAACTTATTTGTGGCACTGCCGTTTAGGTTGTAAGGGCATATTTCTCCCTAAGTAGTTTTGGTGATTGATGACAATGCATTTGCGGACTAATCGTGTGCTCTAAGCTCCAACAGGTATATTTCACTTAGGCACAAGACGATTGATTGCCCCTCGGATTCTATGGAAGACGGTGTTTTCTTTTTGCTCCCTGACGGTGGTGTTGAGTAATAGGAAAGCCGTACTATTAAGAGGGGGTCCGCTTCGGAAAGGTTTGGGTGGAATCAACACGTACACATCTTACTCTCGCACCACCTTTCCTTTGCTTCTCTGGAGTTCCAACCGGTTATTATCGTATATGCAAACTGTGACTTCTTAACTAGATCATCTGCCTGGCCAGCGGTACTACCGCTCTACCAAGCGGTAGTACCGCGCAGACAGACGGTAGTACCGCCTGCCGACACGGTAGTACCGCTCCGACGGTAGTACCGCGTCTCCAGAGCGGTAGTACCGTGTATCTGGCCCAGGCGCTGATTCTAAGTGTGGAAGTAGATGCGGAAGTAATTTTTTACTTCCGCATCCAATGCGGTAGTACCGCTTAGTCCAAGCGGTAGTACCGTGTCGCATTTTGCTACTACCGTTTTCCCTGCGGATGTAGCCGCGGATGTAATTTATTTCATCCGTGGTTGTCAATCATGTCGCACATTTTTGCCTAGCGGTAGTACCGCTCAGCCAACGGTAGTACCGCAACTTATGTGCGGTACTACCGCTCTGTGCGGGCTGAAAACACACATAACAGTTGGATTTGCTCTCCCACTATATATAGGGGGTCTTCTTCTCCAAGAAGACTTACCTCTTCCCCCACTACTCCATTGTTGCTCCAAAAGCTCCATTTCCGCCCGATCTCTCTCCCTAGCCAATCAAACTTGTTGATTTGCTCGGGATTGCTTGAGGAGGCATCGATCTACACTTCCACCAAGAGATATTTGATTCTCCCCACTAATCCCTTGCGGATCTTGTTACTCTTGGGTGTTTGAGCACCCTAGACGGTTGAGGTCACCTCGAAGCCATATTCCATTGTGGTGAAGCTTCGTGGTTTTGTTGGGAGCCTCCAAGTTGTGGAGATAGCCCCAACCTTGTTTGTAAAGGTTCGGTTGCCACCTTCAAGGGCACCACTAGTGGATTCACGGCACCTTGCATCGTGTGAGGGCGTGAGGAGAATACGGTGGCCCTAGTGGCTTCTTGGGGAGCATTGTGCCTCCACACCGCTCCAACGGAGATGTACTTCCCCTCAAAGGGAAGGAACTTCGGCAACACATCCTCGTATCCACCGGTTCCACTTGTGGTTATTTCTTACCTTTACTTGTGCATGCTTTACTTGTTCAACTCCTATAGCATGCTTGTGTAGTTGTTATCCTTCTTTCCTTTAGTTGTCATCTTAGTAGAATATTCAGACAACTTACTTTGTCGTTTAATTTAAAGTGGTTAAGAAAAGTTAAAAATTGTTAGTTGCCTATTCACCCCCCCTCTAGTCAACCATATCGATCCTTTCAATTGCTATCAGAGCCTCGTCTCTTTTTAAGGACTTTACCGTCCAAAGAGTATGGGTGACAACGTAGTCGAGACGGAGGACCATTCTGGTGGAACTCCGTCCTTGCCTACGTCAGATGGGGGAGCCTCGGTCTCTCGTGAGGAGTTCAATGTGGCCTTGACCACATTGAAAGAATCACTAGCGAGCGAGGTCAAAGGCATGTTTAAAGATTTGCTTGAGGGGCTTAAATTATCCACCGCACCGTTGGAAGTGGCTCGTCCCGCTACCAACGTGTCTGAGGCTAATCCCGACAAGGGAGAAGCTAGTAGCGAACAAGCCCCGGTTACTAAGAATGGGAATGGGAAATTTGCCCAATCCTCTCCTCCTACTCACTATGGAGGACCCGTTCCCACATCCCATTTAAATTCTGTTGGGCCCCCTCCCAAGTTTATCAAAAATACTGATTTTGCTACTTGGGTGTTTCATTTCAAACGTCATATTAATCATTGTTCCACTAACCTTTGGAGAATTATTGAGCAAGGTTTTTATCCGTATGATCCCGACAACATGACTCCGAGAGAAACTGCAGATCATCAGTTCAACGAGTCCGCTCTTTGCATTCTTCAAGATTCCATCCCTCCTGAAGACATTGCCCACCTTCGACCCTTCACTGTGGCCAAGGAAGCTTGGGAGCATGTTGGCATGATGTACAAGGGAAGCACCAGTATTCAACGCTCCAACTATGAAGTGGTGCAAGATGAAGCTGATGAGTTTGCTATGATAGAAGATGAAGATCCTCGTGAACCTTATCGAAGATTAACTATCCTTGCGGTTTCTCTTCGAGATCATGGCAGTAAGGATACGGATGACAATTGGATCAAGCGCAAGTTCCTCAAGGCCATGATGCCCTATCATAAGGCCATGTCCTCTGTCATACGTCAGAGACCGGACTTCCACACTTTATCCTCAAATGAAGTGTTGGATGAATTTGTTGCCATGAGGATCTTGGACGTGACCGCCGACAATGCGGTCTTAAGAGCTCAACGATCAAAGAAGCCCAATATTGCTCTGAAGGCCAAGGCTTGTATGGAAGAGGAGGAAGTGGAAGATGATGATGAGTGTTGCCCCGAGGATACCAAATATGCCTATCATGAGCACATGGCTCTTGCGTCAAGGCAATTTTGGGGCAAGAAGAACACAAGATCCAACTTCAACAGGAACAACTCTAGTGGGAACAAGGGGAAGCAACGAGTAAGGACATGCTTCAACTGTGGAAATGTAAGTCATTTCATTGTGGATTGCCCATATGAGAAGAGAGAAGACTTTGGTGGCAAGCTTATTCGGAAGGACAAGTCAAAGTCCTATCCCAACAAGAACAACTTCATCAAGAAGACTCCTCCGAAAGTGTTGGTGGCCCAAGAAGAATATGTGGAGGATGATGATAATGATGAAGACGATGAGGTGACCACTATGACCACAATTGCAATTGCAACTACTCCGCACTCATCTCTCTTCGACTCACCAAACGAGAACATCACCGCCAAGTGTCTCATGGCCAAGGCCACCAACAAGGTAACCCCAAACATCAATACTACTATCTCTTCTAATCCTTCATTGACCAATTGTATTGATGAGGGTGAGGGTGTTATGGAGGGAGAAAATGAATTTGAGTTGTTCATGAAAAATCTCAAGGGCAAACCCAAGAAGCATTTTGTTGCTCTCTTGGAACAACTCGGTGAGGCCAATGACATGATCGAGGCTCACGAGGAAACCATTACTAAAATGGAAGGACATAGTCGAGACTATGCCGATGAGATATCGGATCTCTCTAACACCCTAGAGGAAGAGCGTGGTCTTCGTTTGGCTCTTGAGGAGTCACACAACGATGGTCACGCTAAATTAAAGAAAGATCTTGATCATGCTTTAGTTGTCTCTCGCGTCCTTAACTCCGAGAAGGCAAAACTTGAGGTTGACCATGCTAAACTCAAAGAGGAGTTTGACATACTTGACAGGGCTCACAAGGCCTTGAAAAGTATGCATACTACTCTCAAGGAGTCTCATGATAAACTTCAAGTTTTGCTAACCAAGGAAAAGGCCATCTTTCCTCGCATGGTTTTAATTGATAATGCAAATGCTACTAACCCATGTTGCGAGCATGTGCATCTTGTTGAAGAGAATGCCTAGTTGAAGAAGCAACTTGAGAAAGGCCTTGTGACTTGCATCCAAGGTGAGAAGAACCTCAACACCCTTTTGAGCAATCAAAAGGAAGTTGTGGCAAAGGAAGGAATTGGGTTTGTTCCTAAGCCCAAGAAGAAGAAGAATGACAAGACCAAGCAACCACCCCCTCCCCGACAATCTTTTGTGAAAGAAGGAGTGGGCACGTCCACGAAGAAGAAAAGTGGTGGTGTCAAGAAAAACTCCACCATACCATCAAACATGGCCGGTGATTTTAATCTTTCATATGTTTTATGCCGTGCTAGTGATGGTCATGTGTTTGCTAAATTTGTTGGTTCTTCTTATGAGTACATTGAATGGTCCATTAGGGTTCCTAAGACCCTTGTTACTAACCTCAAAGGACCCATTACCAAATGGGTACCTAAATCCAAGCATTGATCTATTGTAGGAGTTTGCTTCCGGTGGGGGATCATGGTTGCTCGATAGCGGAGCCACAAATCATATGACCGGAAGCAAAGACTTGGTGGTGGACGTGCATCTCGGTTCATCTATGGCCACCAATGTCGAATGGGGTGATGCTTCATCCTCTAAGGTATTGGGACTCGGCAAGGTTGTTATCTCTCATGATCTCACGATCGAGAAAGTCATGCTTGTTGAGTCCCTTGCATACAATTTACTTTCTGTTCGCCAACTTGCACTCATGGGCTTTGCTACATTCTTTGATATTGATACCGTGGCCCTCTTGTGGAGCAAGTCTCTTAAAGTAGCCTATGTTTGGCATGTCAAGAATGGCCTTTATGTGATTAACTTCGCGAAGCAATCCACTAAGGTCGCGACATGCCTAACGGCTAAAGTTGATGTGGGATGGCTTTGGCATCGCCGTTTGGCCCACGTCAATATGAGATCTTTGCAAAGTATTCTCAAGGGGGACCATGTCCGAGGACTAACAAATGTTAGCTTTGCCAAAGATCGTGCTTGCAGGGCTTGCATTGAAGGTAAATTACATGAGAAGGCTCACCCTCCCACGACTATCATCTATTCAAAGAGACCCCTAGAGCTCCTCCACATGGACCTCTTTGGGCCTCCATCTTTTGATAGTCTTGGGGGTAGGAAGTATTGCTTGGTGATTGTGGATGATTACTCAAGATACACCTGGGTATACTTCTTCAAGAAGAAGAGTGAGACCCAACAAACCGTCATCAACTTTGCAAATGAAGCACAACGACAACATGAAGCAAAGATTTTGATGATCAGAAGTGACAACGGCACCGAGTTCAAGAACTACACCTTGGATGAGTTTCTTGGTGATGAGGGGATCAAACATCAATATTCGGCCCCTTATACCCCCCAACAAAATGGTGTAGCGGAGAGAAAGAACCGAACTCTAATGGATGTTGCAAGGACCATGATGGCTGAATTCAAATATCCATATAACTTTTGGGCCGAAGCCATCAACACCGCTTGCCATGCATCAAATCGTCTCTATCTCCGCAAAGGCTTGAACAAAACTCCGTATGAGATTCTTACCGGTAACAAGCCCAAACTCAAGTACTTTCGGGTATTCGGGTGTAAGTGTTTCATTCTCAAGAAAGGTGTTCGTTTGTCTAAATTTGAATCTAGAGCTCATGAGGGCATATTTGTTGGTTATGCTACAAACTCTCATGCTTACTGTGTCCTCAACAAGTCCAATGGACTCATTGAGGAGACGAGTAACGTAGAGTTTGATGAAAATAACGGCTCCCAAGTGGAGCAAAGTGGTACTTGTGATGCAGGTGATGAAATTCCTCCTCAAGCCATAAGAAGAATGGGTGTTGGATATATCCTACCCATTGAGGAACCCCTTGTGGCCGAAGGAGAAAAACAATGTTCCACTCAAGTGGAACCATCACCAACCCAAGACCCACACGCTTCCGAAGAACAAAGTGAAGGCCCTCAACCTGATGAACAAGGCCAAGCGCAAGATCAATCTCAAGTTGGTGGAGAGCCACCAAATGATGCACGAGGCCAAGTTATGTCCCCCGAGCAAGATCAAGATCAAGAGGAAGCTCAAGATCAAGATCTAGCTCCTGACGACGCTCAAGATGATCAACTCAGTGCTCCTCAGTTAACACTTGAAGAGCAATTAGAGCGTCGTGTTGCAAAAGTTGCCTCCAGGCTTGCTTCCAACGAGCATCACATCGAGAACATTCTAGGAAGCATCAAAAGGGGGGTAAGCACTCGTAGACAATTAGCAAACTATTGTGCTCATCAAGCTTTTGTCTCCTGTATTGAACCTCTGAAGGTTTATGAGGCGCTCGAAGACCCTGATTGGCTCAATGCCATGCATGAAGAACTCCACAACTTCGAGCGCAACAAGGTGTGGCATCTGGTGCCAAGACCAAAGGAGAACCATGATGTCATTGGAACCAAATGGATCTTTAAGAACAAGCAAGATGCTCATGGCATTGTCATCCGCAACAAGGCCCGCCTGGTGGCTCAAGGCTACTCCCAAGTCGAGGGTATCGACTACGGTGAAACCTTTGCCCCCGTTGCTCGTCTTGAATCCATTCGTTTGTTGCTTGCCTATGCTTCCCATCATAACTTTAAACTACAACAGATGGATGTGAAAAGTGCATTTCTTAATGGTCCTATTAATGAGTTGGTGTATGTTAAACAACCCCCGGGGTTCGAGGATCCTAAGTTCCCCAATCATGTGTACCAACTCGATAAGGCACTCTATGGCCTTAAACAAGCCCCACGTGCGTGGTATGAGCACCTTACCGAGTTGTTACAAGATCGTGGGTTTGAAATTGGGAAAATTGACCCCACTCTTTTTACGAAGAAGGTCAAAGGGGAGTTGTTTGTATGCCAACTATATGTAGATGATATTATCTTTGGTTCTCCTAACAAAGCTTTCAATGATGAGTTCGCCGCACTCATGACCACACATTTTGAGATGTCCATGATGGGAGAGTTGAAGTACTTCCGGATTTGAGATCAAACAAAGAAGAGAAGGCATCTTCATCAAACAATCCAAGTATACTCAAGACATGCTCAAGAGGTTCAATCTTAGTGATGTCAAGCCGGCTACGACTCCAATGCCAACCAAATGCCAACTTGACATTGATCCCAATGGTAAAGCGGTGGATCAAAAGGTATATCGCTCTATGATCGGATCCTTGCTTTACCTTTGTGCATCTAGACCGGATATTATGTTGAGTGTAGGAATTTTTGCACGGTTTCAAGCCTCACCTAAGGAGAGTCACTTTGTGGCTGTCAAGCGAATCTTTCGATATTTGGCTCATACCCCAAACTTTGGCTTATGGTACCCGAGAGGAGCAAATTTCAACCTTGTAGGTTTCTCTGATTCTGACTGGGTGGGAGACAAAGTGGATAGGAAGTTCACTTCGGGAGGGTGCCAATTTCTTGGTTGCTCTCTTGTTAGTTGGTCTTCCAAAAAAGCAAAGTTGTGTATCTCTCTCGTCCACCGAAGCAGAGTATGTGGCTGCTGGCAGTTGTTGTGCTCAACTCTTATGGATGAGGCAAACTTTAAAGGATTACGGTGTCATTTGTGACAAAGTGCCCCTTTGGTGTGACAATGAAAGTGTCATCAAGATTTCTCTCAACCCGGTGCTACACTTCAAGACGAAGCATATTGAGATTCGGTATCACTTCATCCGGGATCACATAAGGCAAGGAGAGATCGAGCTTCACTATGTCAACACTCATGATAACCTTGCAGATATCTTCACGAAGCCATTGGATGAAGAAAGATTTCGCGAGTTAAGGCATGAGCTAAATATCATCGATTTGAGCAATGTGGTTTGAATCTATGCACACACCCCTCACACTCAATATAGCTATCTTGTCTAGATGTAGGCATGAACATAGGGGGAGTATTGTTCTCTCAATGAACTGTTCCTCCCCCCATTATGCATAAACTAATCAAGTCTTTATCATTTGCCATACATAGTTGGTTTAAATGCTTCAAGTCGAGTATTGGTCATGGGCCCAAGGATAATTCTTCGCGGTGCCATATCTATAAACTCAAACATAGGTGGCCTCGGCCACCGCCCTCCTCTGAGGAGTTGTGTTATTTGTTTTGCTTGCACGTGCATATGCTTTTCTCTTTTTCCTGTGCTTAAAGCCTCTTGTCAAAATGTGCAAGCTCTTGGAGGAGCGGTACTACCGTGCTTGTTTACGGTACTACCGCAAAGGGGTTACGGTACTACCGCACTGCCAGCACGGCAGTATTTATTTACTGCCGCTGGTAGGGCGGTACTACCGCTTGGCGAGCGGTACTACCGCACAAGCGGTACTACCGCGATGACCGCGGTACTACCGCTCATATTCGAACGGGTGGGGGTTATAAGCAGGCAGGGGGAGTTCCAACTCCCCCATACCCATTCACTCCTAACCCCCACGTCGTCCCTATCTCTCCCTCTCAAGAACGCTGCCGGAGGACCTCGCCGGATCTCCTCCCTTGGCCACTCTCCTCGCATTTCGACAGGTGGGATCGCTCCCCACCGCACCCTCTTGCCATGGATGCAGGTTTCTCCCCTTTTCCCCTCTTCTTGTTGCCTTGTTGTTGTTTTTAGGGTTAGGGGAGATGCTTAGTGTTCTTGTGTTCTTTGTGTTCTTATCCATGGAAGTTTAGGATGTAGGAGAGTGTTTTTGCACTAGAAATACGAATATGCATGTTGCTACCAAGATACTATGATCAGCCGTAGTACCGCTAGTCGATCTATTTGGCCTTCTCTAGATCTGTTCATCTCAGATCTGTTTCGTGCGGTACTACCGCTGGAAAACCGCGGTACTACCGCACGATCTGGTCCAGATCCGATCTGACCAGAGCGGTACTACCGCTGTCCTCAGCGGTACTACCGCTCAGGCGGAAGTAAAATTTTACTACCGCTGGCCGAGCGGTACTACCGCGCCCCAACGCGGTACTACCGCTCCGCAAGCAGCACTAAGTTTTTACTTCCGCTCCTACACGTGGAAGTACATTTTTACTACCGCAGAGTATGCGGTACTACCGCATTCCCCATGCGGTACCACCGCTTACCTTGCGGTACTAATTTTTTACTTCCGCGTAGGGACTACAGTACTACCGCTTGTGTCATATTGTCTTCGTAGCATGTACACATTCCTCTTTCTACTGGTTTCTTGTGCTTTTCGAGGCTTTGGCATTGATTCTCTTTGTGCTTTTTGTCGTGTTCTTGTGTTTGTATTTTAGGTGGTGGCTCTGGTTCCGATGCTCGTCGTACCAACCCTGTCCGCGACACCGGTTCCAAGCGTCTGCGTACCCCCAGTGATGTGCCAGAGGGCTCCAATCCCCAGCGCAGGTTCAAGACTGCCGCCAACAAGCGCAAGGAATCCTCAATGTCTATGGAAGAGATGCCAGCTGCTGAGTTCATGGCACGTAGGAAGCAAAACCCATATGGAGAACCCCGTGAGCACTTTCCTGGGGATGAGATTTTCTGGACCAAGCAGCAGTTTCGCATCTACCATGAGGTGCTCAAGACCAAGGCCAACCTGTATGTGGATGCTCACTGGGTGGACGTGGTTCACATGAGGAAGGACACCAACCGGGTCTACTTTGCCGAGGCCCTTGATCTGATCGAGCAGTTGGGACTTGAGCACATCATGACCTTCCAGAATGATTTTGATCCAGAGATTATTGCTCAGTTCTATGCATCTGTCAATTTCCACACCAAGGAGGATCGCCCAATGACATGGATGACCAATGGTCACAAGATGACTTCTACCTAGAAGGAGTTCATGGATCTCCTTCAGATACCTGACGAGGGTCTCCACAACCCAATTGGATTTCGGCCTCATGCCAATCCTGAATCTGCCAACAAAGACAAGCTGCTTCCATTCTATGAGGAGAAGACTCTTGCTAGTGGCAAGAAGTCTTGGGTGTTGAACCCCTTTTTGGACATCATGTATCGGATCTTTCGCAACACTCTGTTCCCTCGTGTTGGAGATAAGGACAAGGTCCATGCCTATCTAGTTGACATGCTGCTGATGTGTCAAGAAGCTCGCACAACCCAGACTGCACCACTTGACATATCCCATATCATGTGGAACGAGCTTCATTTTGCCATCTACTCTCGCAAGGTACCCATCTATGGTCCATACTTGTTTCTACTGATCTCCAAGACTTGGGAGAAGCTTTACCCTGATGAGGAGTTCGAGGCCGACTGCTTCCGCCATGATCCCATCCGTCTTCGCATCAAGACTCGTTGGGCCAACACCACCACTCGTGCGCAAGCTGCTGCAGCCCAGATTGGCACTGATGAGGAGCCTGTGGAGGAGGCTGATGATGAGGGCCCTGGCAGATTTGCCCCTTCTTCCTCCTCTGCTGTGGAGGAGCCTTCTTGGGCTAAAAAGCTTAAGCAAAAGATGAAGGCCCTCTTCTGCATGCAGGCTAAGAGGCAATACCGGGCTCATGTGACTGACAAGAAGACGCGCCAGCGTGACAAGAAGCTTCTAGCGGTCTATGGAGAGGACGTGTCAAATGGGTCAGAGGATAACATCACCCCTGAGGCTACTTGGATGGCCCGCCAGGGGTACAAGTGGTCAGAGTCTGATGAGGAGTATCAGGAGGAGCAGCCGGGGTCTGATGATGAGTACGACGACTGA
Organism: Secale cereale; assembly: GCA_902687465.1. Lineage (NCBI taxonomy): Eukaryota > Viridiplantae > Streptophyta > Magnoliopsida > Poales > Poaceae > Secale > Secale cereale. Next base: position 597,400,592 of record LR738710.1, read on the forward strand.
GTTTCTCCAGGGCTGCCACCCGTCTTAGTGTCCTCTTTCCCCTTTGTGGTGTCTCGATGAAAAAGGGGGAGAGTGATTTGCGTCTTGTGCCCTTGTGCTCTTGTGCTAGTTGTTTCTTTTCGTTGGTTGAACTCTGTTTATTTGCGTGTTTGTGTCGTGTGCGTGAGACTATCATATGGTGTAAGACATATGCTCCGTTATCGTTGAACTCATCGTTATGTCTTTAATGTTTTATCAAGAGCAGTTAGTTTATATATAGAGTATCTCATGTGTAGAATATAGGGGAGCACTGTACCTAGTATGTGTGCTGTGCAGTCCAAAGCACAATCTTGTGTAGGCACACGTCCAGGGCGAGCTCACCTATACTCTAGGGTTTGGACTGCATACTCTATTATTTCATCCCTGTGCAAATCCCGTATTGTCATCAATACACCAAAAAGGGGGAGATTGTAAGGGCATATTTCTCCCTAAGTAGTTTTGGAGATTGATGACAATGCATTTGCGGACTAATAGTGTGCTCTAAGCTCCTACAGGTATATCTCACTTAGGCACAAGACGATTGATTGCCCCTCGGATTCTATGGAAGACGGTGTTTTCTTTTTGCTCCCTGTCGGTGGCGTTGAGTAATAGGAAGCCGTACTATTAAGAGGGGGTCCGCTTCGGAAAGGTTTGGGTGGAATCAACACGTACACATCTTACTCTCGCACCACCTTTCCTTTGCTTCTCTGGAGTTCCAACCGGTTATTATCGTATATGCAAACTGTGACTTCTTAACTAGATCACCTGCCTGGCCAGCGGTAGTACCGCTCTACCAAGCGGTAGTACCGCACAGACACACGGTAGTACCGCCCGCCGACATGGTAGTACCGCTCCGACGGTAGTACCGCGTCTCCAGAGCGGTAGTACCGTGTATCTGGCCCAGGCGCTGATTCTAAGTGTGAAAGTAGATGCGGAAGTAATTTTTTACTTCCGCATCCAATGCGGTAGTACCGCTTAGTCCAAGCGGTAGTACCGTGTCGCATTTTGCTACTACCGTTTTCCCTGCGGATGTAGCCGCGGATGTAATTTATTTCATCCGTGGTTGTCAATCATGTCGCACATTTTTGCCTAGCGGTAGTACCGCTCCCAGAGCGGTAGTACCGCTCAGCCAGCGGTAGTACCGCAACTTATGTGCGGTACTACCGCTCTCTGCGGGCCGAAAACACACATAACGGTTGGATTTGCTCTCCCACTATATATAGGGGGTCTTCTTCTCCAAGAAGACTTACCTCTTCCCCCACTACTCCATTGTTGCTCCAAAAGCTCCATTTCCGCCCGATCTCTCTCCCTAGCCAATCAAACTTGTTGATTTGCTCAGGATTGCTTGAGGAGGCATCGATCTACACTTCCACCAAGAGATATTTGATTCTCCCCACTAATCCCTTGCGGATCTTGTTACTCTTGGGTGTTTGAGCACCCTAGACGGTTGAGGTCACCTCGAAGCCATATTCCATTGTGGTGAAGGTTCATGGTTTTGTTGGGAGCCTCCAAGTTGTGGAGATAGCCCCAACCTTGTTTGTAAAGGTTCGGTTGCCACCTTCAAGGGCACCACTAGTGGATTCACGGCACCTTGCATCGTGTGAGGGCGTGAGGAGAATACGGTGGCCCTAATGGCTTCTTGGGGAGCATTGTGCCTCCACACCGCTCCAACGGAGACGTACTTCCCCTCAAAGGGAAGGAACTTCGGCAACACATCCTCGTCTCCACCGGTTCCACTTGAGGTTATTTCTTACCTTTACTTGTGCATGCTTTACTTGTTCAACTCCTATGGCATGCTTGTGTAGTTGTTATCCTTCTTTTCTTTAGTTGTCATCTTAGTAGAATATTCAGACAACTTACTTTGTCGTTTAATTTAAAGTGGTTAAGAAAAGTTAAAAATTGTTAGTTGCCTATTCACCCCCCCCTCTAGTCAACCATATCGATCCTTTCATAGGTCATATTGGTGTAAAGCGCATGAAGAAACTCCATAGTGATGGACTTTTGAATTAGTTGATTATGAATCACTTGGTGCTTGCGAACCATGCCTCATGGGCAAGATGACTAAAACTCCGTTCTCCGGAACAATGGAGCGAGCAACAGATTTGTTGGAAATCATACATACTGATGTATATGGACCGATAAGTGTTGAAGCTCGCGGCGGGTATCATTATTTTCTGACCTTCACTGATGATTTGAGCAGATATGGGTATATCTACTTGATGAAGCACAAGTCTGAAACATTTGAGAAGTTCAAAGAATTTCAGAGTGAAGTAGAGAATCATCGTAAAAAGAAAATAAAGTTTGTACGATCTGATCATGGAGGTGAATGTTTGATTTACGAGTTTGGTCTTCATTTGAAACAATGTGGAATAGTTTCACAACTCGCGCCACCCGGAACACCACAACGTAATGGTGTGTCTGAACGTCATAACCGTACTTTATTAGATATGGTGCGGTCTATGATGTCTCTTACCGATTTACCATTGTCGTTTTGGGTTATGCATCAGAGACACCTGCATTCACGTTAAATAGGGCAACATGTAAATCCGTTGAGACGACGCCTTATGAACTATGGTTTGGCAAGAAACCAAAGTTGTCGTTTCTTAAAGTTTGGGGCTGCGATGCTTATGTGCAAAAAAACTTCAACCTGATAAGCTCGAACTCAAGTCGGAGAAATGTGTCTTCATAGGATACCCAAAAGAGACTGTTGGGTACACCTTCTGTAACAGATCTGAAGGCAAGATATTCATTGCTAAGAATGGATCCTTTCTAGAGAAGGAGTTTCTCTCAAAAGAAGTGAGTGGGAGGAAAGTGGAACTTTATGAGGTAATTGTACCTTCTCCCGAATTGGATAGTAGTACATCACATAAACTAGGTCCAGTGATTCCTACACCAATTAGTGAGGAAGCTCATGATGATGATCATGAAACTTCGGATCAAGTTTCTGCTAAACTTCGTAGATCAACCAGAGTACGTTCCGCGCCAGAGTGGTACGGCAACCCAGTTCTGGAAGTCATGTTACTAGACCATGATGAACCTACGAACTATGAGGAAGCGATGATGAGCCCAGATTCCGCAAAATGGCTTGAGGCCATGAAATCTGAGATGGGATCCGTGTATGAGAACAAAGTATGGACTTTGGTTGACTTGCCCGATGATCGGCAAGCCATCGAAAATAAATGGATCTTTAAGAAGAAGACCGACGCTGACGGTAATGTTACTGTTTACAAAGCTTGAGTTGTTGCGAAAGGTTTTCGACAAGTTCAAGGAGTTGACTACGATGAGACTTTCTCACCCATAGCGATGCTTAAGTTCGTCCGAATCATGTTAGCAATTGCCGCATTTTATGATTATGAAATCTACCAAATGGATGTCAAAACTGCATTCCTGAATGGATATATCAAAGAAGAGTTGTATATGATGCAACTAGAAGGTTTTGTCGATCCGAAAGGTGCTAACAAAGTGTGCAAGCTCCAACGATCCATCTATGGACTGGAGCAAGCATCTCGGAGTTGGAATATACGCTTTGATGAGGTGATCAAAGCATATGGTTTAATACAGACTTACGGTGAAAGCCTGTATTTTCAAGAAAGTGAGTGGGAGCACTACAACATTTCTGATAAGTATATGCGAATAACATATTGTTGATCAGACATAATGTAGAATATTCTAGAAAGCATAAAAGGAGTGTTTGAAAGGAGTTTTTCAAAGAAAGACCTCGGTGAAGCTGCTTACATATTGGGCATCAAGATCTATAGTGATAGATCAAGACGCTTGATAAGACTTTCGATGAGTACATACCTTGAGAAGATTTTGAAGTAGTTCAAAATGGATCAGTCAAAGAAGGAGTTCTTGCCTGATTTGTAAGGTGTGAAGTTGAGTAAAGACTCAAAGCCTGACCACGGCAGAAAAATATAGAGAGAATGAAAGTCATTCCCTATGCCTCAGCCATAGGTTCTATAAAGTATGACTTGTTGTGTACCAAACCTGTTGTGTACCTTGCCATGAGTTTGGCAAGGAGGTACAATAGTGATCCAGGAGTAGATCACTGCACAGCGGTCAAAAAATATTCTTAGTAACTGGATAACTAAGGAAATGTTTCTCGATTATGGAGGTGATAAAGAGTTCGTCGTAAAGGGTTACGCCGATGCAAGCTTTGACACTAATCCAAATGACCTAAGTATCAATCTGGATACATATTGAAAGTGGGAGCAATTAGCTAGAGTAGCTCCATGCAAAGCACTGTAGACATAGAAATTTGCGAAATACGTACATATCTGAATGTGACAGACCCGTTGACTAAACTTCTCTCACAAGCAAAACATGATCACACCTTATTACTCTTGGGTGTTAATCACATAGTGATGTGAACTAGATTATTGACTCTAGTAAACCCTTTGGGTGTTGGTCACATGGCGATGTGAACTATGGGTGTTATTCACATAACGATGTGAACTATTGGTACTGAATCACATGGCGATGTGAACTAGATTATTGACTCTAGTGCAAGTGGGAGACTGAAGGAAATATGCCCTAGAGGCAATAATAAAGTTATTATTTATTTCCTTATATCATGATAAATGTTTATTATTCATGCTAGAATTGTATTAACCGGAAACTTAGTACATGCGTGAATACATAGACAAAACAGAGTGTCCCTAGTATGCCTCTACTAGTGTAATGCCCAGGATGGAGTTATACCTCCTACGTGTCGAGGCACGACTTAAAGGCATAAGTCCATCCTAGAATGATCTCAAGTTTGGTAATCTTTGCACAACTCATGTAAAAGGGGGATAGTAAACTGAAAATAGTTGGCTTACAATCGCCACGTCACAGAATTACAGTACAAGTCTCAAACATCATACATTAAGAGCACTACAACCCTCTAAGGGCAAAAGCCAAATGTCAAAGTACCAAACTCAGATAAATAAACCTCAGGCGGATCGAATCCTAGTAAGAGACTCCACTACTGATCGTCCGGGTACCGCACATAGTACCGACTACGCTCCTCGTCGTACTCCCAATCCAGCTCGGTGCCATCACCTGGATAGCTCACAGCTGGACCTGCATCTGGTGTGTGAAGTAACTGTGAGCCACAGAGGACTCAGCAATCCCGTTCCCCGGTAACAGAACTATTTAAGCCTTTAGGTGAGGGAAAGGCTGAAGAAAGAACAAGTCTGCAGCAGCAACTAGCATCTAGCTTACGCAAGTGAGAGCGAGAAGAGAAAGCATCGACGAGAAGTGATCACGAAGTGATCCTAGCTACAAGCTCACAAGCATAACCCCTCCGTGTTCAACTCCCGAATCCCTATTCGGAAATTGACAGTCACGGAACTCACGCTGGTAGTGTATTAGTAACATTGTGTCAAGTTATCTACAACCGGAATTAACAAGCTCCCATCTGCCACATAACCGCGGGCACGGCTTTCGAAAGTTCAAACCCTGCAGGGGTGTTCCAACTTGACCCATTACAAGCCCACGATCCGCGGAGTCGCAACTCCAAAGTGGGAAGACCCGAGTATCCTCGGAATCCCGTGCTCAAGATATACCGAGCTAAGGTAAGGCTAATCCAGCAAATCCTCCCGGCGTGTCGACACCCTGATAGTAGCCGCGCGTATCTAGGTCTCAGGACACGTCCGGATGAGCAGTACGTACAGATACCGAAGATCCCAGCGAACCGGGTGGTATCCGCAAGTGGCTCTAGTTTGGACCAACACTCAAGTCGAGCACTGGCCCAGGGGGTTGAATTAATTAAGCCTCGGGTTAATTACTCCCTCGGAAAGTTTTTAGTTGTTTATGCAAATAGTACCAAGGTTGGGACTTGCTGGAAAAGACTTAGCACTTAGCGGTTTATCGAGGGGGTCCCATACACCCCAACCGTGTTAGGAACGCATAATCAAGGAACATAATACCGGCTTATACGGATCCTAACGGCATGAGTGGAACAAATCACTAAGCAAAAGGCTTAGCCTTCCACCCTTGCCAATATATAGATGATTTCATTTTAAGCATTTAGATAGTGTGATATAACCCAACCAAACTTCAACATGGAGCAAGCATCTTCACTTCACCTGCAACTAGCAACGCTATAAGAAGGGCTGAGCGAAGCGTACTTAGCCAAGCAACGGTTTGCATAGGTAGGGTGGTTAAACATGGCATTTGGTTACAAGTAGGAGGCTGACAAGAAGAATATGGGCATCGAGGCAAAACTATAGATCGAGACTACTAGCAAAAGGCAAAGATAGTAATGTTATCGGGGTTCGGTCATCTTGCCTGAAGATAAGTCGTTCGGATCGTAAGAAGGGTCCTCGTGCTCAACCTCGTTGGAAACCTCGTGCTCAAATTCGTACCTGGTCTCAGCTTCCGGCTCTAAACAAAACAATCACACCAAGCACCAATCAACAAGATGCAATGCGCACTCGAGAAACATGAATGCATGATGGATGCACTAAGGATGCACATGGAGCACGTAAAACATCACTCAAGCAAAACACCTCAAAACAAGATAACAATCTGATATTATTAATCTACACAGAAAATCACCCAAGTTTGATATAAGAATCGCTGAAATCGGAGTTACGGGCTAAAAGTTATGCCCGAAACAAGATTTGAGCGAAAGCTGAAAATTACAGCAACATCGCATCTTTGGAGCTCAAAATAATTAAGCTACAGCACCCAAAAAGCATGGCAAAGGACTTGAACACAAACTAGACATATAGTACAGCAACTAGGTCCAAAGTGCACCCCCAACGGAGTCACGGATCAATAGCAATGATCTTGGACATATTGAACTTTGCAATAAAATTCTGGCAGCAAAATTTTATTGAAACTTTAGAGCAAAAGATAAACATGCTACAGCCACTTAAATGGACATGTGAGGACATGAATGGAAATACAACAATATATACTTCAAGGAACAATCAAAATCCACCCCAAAACTATCATGCTTTGTCCTACAACATCACACGAACATGGCATCGGAACATTACAGATTTCAGACTTAGTGAAAAATCACCAAGTCCTAAAACAGCAATATCATCATAGCACACGAAAGAGCATGTTTAAGTCACCTCGAAACTAAACATGGCAAAGGGTAAGCACCTCATCAAAATACACATGAAGGTGATCCCGAAACACACAAGCATGCTTCATAGAGGTGAACACACCGATTACAACGAGCTCAACAAGATGGCATTTCATAACAAGTGAAAACACAACATATGAACATGGCACTTTGCAACGATGATAGCAAGGAAACAATAAATCTACCATGCAACCTATCACACACAACACGTAGTTCGTGGCAAGACGAACACGTGGACATGTCATTTGCATCGTTTGGACAAACGAGCTAAAAGATATCACATGTCAAAGGTGGCATGAAAATAACACATAACAGCAGTTTATATCATGATGCACTCTTGCAACAGCAAAACAAGTGTCAAGATGACATCTAACATGCATGACAACAACAGGTAAAACGTAGAGGACATCTCCACGAACATCTGGACATGCTACACGCGCAAAACGGAGCATCACAGCAAAAGATATGCACAGTCAAACAATGCATTCCAGATTACTAAAACAGGGACTTAAGAGGATTTAGGGTCAACCTAGAACAGATCTGAAGAATCAACTCGGCCCAGATCTGAAAAAAAAAGGACGGCCGGCGGCTGGAGAGGCCCGCGGCGAACGAAGCGGGCGAAGAGGCCCAGGCGGCTGGTGAAGATGGGCCCGTCACGGCGGAACTGGCGAGGCGGCGGCCCAGGGGGAGCCTGGCTGCGGCTCGGAGGCGCGGGGTGGGTCGGTCCGACGAGCACTGCGGTGCGGCGGCTGGCGCGGCGGGCGCCTGGGCCGGGGAGGCCCAGCCGAGGTGGGAGGTGGAGGCGCCCGGCTGGCGGCCCGGTGGAGAGCGAGCCTGGCGCTGGGGCGAGCGGGCTGCGGGGAAGCCCAGCGATGTGGTCCCCGGGCCTTGAAGCGAACTGGCTCGGAGGGAGGCGGTGGCGACGGCCCGTCGCGGCGGCTTGCGGCGATCCAGCGGGAGGACGGCGCGCTGAAGAAGCGGGCGTTGACCCCGAGCGAAGGGATCTGGCGCCGGCGACTGGTTCGAGGGTCTGGCTAGATCGGCTGGCTGGTTCCTCGGGAACCTGGAGGAAAGAGAGAAAAGAAAAAAAAGGAAAAGGGATCTAGAGGTAGGGGAAGCCAAAATTAGTCTAGGGGGGTCTAATATATAGCAGGTTTTTAGGGTTTGGGGGGATTTAGGGGCGCTAGGAGCCCTCCGATCGCGATCCGACGGATCCGATCGCGGGGTTTGATTAAAAAGGTCTAGACGGAGATAACAGACTGCAGTAGGGATGTTTTCCGGGACACGAAGTGAAGGCACATCGGACCCACACGGACAACGGATGGAAAAGTCAACGGAGTCCAAACGAGACGAGATTTGAGAGGCGGGTTGCACACAACAAAACAACAACACACAACACAACCTCACGGCACACCGGTAACGAAAAACGCCCGAACAACAAAGTAGGCCTACGGGACGTCACGGACACGTGAGGGAGCTCCGGAACGCGAAACAGACAACGGGAAGAAACACCACGAACCGGATGCAACCCACAACACAAATGCAATGCAATGCACATGTCTACATGATATGAATGAATGCCACACACTCACACAACAAAACGACGAAAGCCCGAAAGACAAAGAACCCGAAATGGAAATAGATGAAGCCGGAGATATATTATATACCCAAAAGGGAAAGTATTACATCCGGGGCATTACAAACTCTCCTCTACTACAAAAAGATCTCGTCCCGAGATCTAGGACTGGAAAAAGGAAGCGTACTCGGAACGAAGATGATCTTCTCGTTCCCAGGTAGCTTCTCGGTCTGTGTGATGTGACCACTTGACTTTCAGAAACTTGATGGACTTGTTGCGAGTCTTGCGTTCGGTTTCTTCGAGAATTGCAACTGGATGCTCTCGGTAGGAAAGGTCTTGTTGAAGATCAATCTCCTCAAACGGAATCATGCGCTCAGGTGCCTTGAAGCATTTGCGAAGTTGAGACACATGGAAGACATCATGAACATTTGCAAAGTTGGAAGGGAGCTCGAGCTGATAGGCTAGATCTCCTCTTTTGCCAAGAATCTTGAAAGGCCCGACGTATCTAGGAGCAAGTTTTCCTTTGATACCGAATCTTTGGGTTCCTTTCATCGGAGAAACTCGGAGATAGACATGATCACCGATGTCGAAAGCCAAATCACGATGCTTTCCGTCATAGTAGCTCTTCTGACGCGACTGAGCGGCCTTGAGATTCTCACGTATGACTTTGCACATTTCTTCGGCTTCAGAGATCAAGTCATTGCCAAGAAGTTGGCGTTCGCCTGTTTCAGACCAGTTGAGAGGGGTACGGCACTTTCTGCCATAGAGAATTTCAAAAGGTGCTTTGCCTGCACTTGCTTGAAAGCTGTTGTTGTAAGAGAACTCGGCAAATGGAAGGCAGTCTTCCCATTTCATGCCGAAGGAGATGACACAGGCTCTGAGCATATCTTCTAGGATCTGATTCACACGCTCGACTTGACCACTAGTCTGAGGGTGAAAAGCAGTGCTGAACCTGATCTTCGTGCCCATGGCGGACTGAAAGGAGTCCCAGAACCTTGATGTGAACAAGCTGCCACGGTCTGAGGATATCACTTGAGGAATGCCATGTAGGGACACAATTCTGGAAGTGTACAGCTCTGCAAGTTGAGCTGCATTGATTGATTCTTTGACTGGAAGAAAGTGAACGACTTTGGTAAGCTTGTCAATCACCACAAAGATAGCATCATTGCCTCGCTTGGATTTAGGAAAGCCAGTGACGAAGTCCATTTCAATGTGGTCGAACTTCCACTCAGGAATAGGAAGAGGTTGGAGAAGACCGGCTGGACGTTGATGTTCTGCTTTCACTCTTCTGCATACATCACATTCATTCACGAATTGGGCAATTTCCCTTTTCATGCGTGTCCACCAGTAAGATTGCTTGAGGTCTTGGTACATCTTGGAACTGCCAGGATGAATGGAAAGGAGAGAATCATGAGCTTCTTCCATTATGAGCTTCCTGAGATCACCTTTGGGAACAACGGGTCTGTCCTCGAAGAACAAGGTATCTCTCTCATCAACACGGAAGCACTTATATTTTGGAGTGCCCTTTGCAATCCCATGTTTCACCTTCTTCACCATGGTATCACTGAGCTGGGCCTCACGGACTTGATCTTCCAAGGTAGGAGCAATTTGGAGATTTGCAAGAAAACCCTGCGGAACAACTTGGAGGTTGAGTTTCCTGAAAGCTTCACAAAGCTCAGGCTGGTGTGGCTTGATAAGAAGGCTGTTGCAATATGCCTTTCTGCTCAAAGCATCTGCAATCACATTCGCCTTGCCTGGAGTGTATTCAATGCTGGGGTTGTACTCTTGGATCATCTCGACCCAACGAGTCTGGCGGAGGTTCAGATGCGGCTGTGTGAAGATGTACTTCAAACTCTTGTGATCAGTGAAGATGTCGACCTTTCTGCCCAACAACAGATGTCTCCATGTAATCAGAGCATGTACCACAGCTGCTAGCTCGAGATCATGTGTGGGATAGTTCTTCTCACTTGGCTTGAGCTGCCGAGAAGTATATGCCACAATTTTCTTATCTTGCATAAGCACACCACCAAGACCTTGAAGAGAAGCGTCACAGAACACTTCATAGGGCTTGGTTTCATCCGGAGGAGTCAGAACTGGAGCTGAGACAAGCTTCTCTTTGAGGGTTTTAAATGCCACTTCACACTCGGGAGACCAAAAGTATTTGACATTCTTCTGAAGGAGGTTGGAAAGAGGCTTGGCAATCTTGGAGAAGTTCTCCACAAACCTTCTGCAATAGCTGGCAAGACCCAGAAAACTGCGGAGCTGCTTGACGTTCTGAGGAGCTTCCCAGTTGACAATTGCTTCAACTTTCTCGGGATTAACCGCAATACCGTCAGCTGAGATAATATGGCCCAGGTACAAAACCTTATCGAGCCAAAACTCGCACTTTGAGAACTTGGCATAAAATTTATGCTCTCGGAGTCGATCAAGAACCAGACGCAAGTGCTTTTCGTGATCTTCTTCATTCTTGGAAAACACCAGAATATCATCCAGATACACAAGCACGAATTCGCCAGTATAGGGGTTGAAGATGTAATGCATCATCCTTGAAAAGGTAGGAGGAGCATTGGCGAGACCGAAGGACATGACGGTATACTCATATGAACCGTAGCTCGTTCTGAAGGCCGTCTTGGGAATGTCTTCCTCGCGAATGCGAATTTGATGGTAGCCCATTCGGAGGTCAAGCTTAGAGAACACTTTAGCTCCTTTGAGCTGCTCAAAGAGTTCGTTGATGTTGGGGAGCGGATACTTGTTCTTAATCGTCTTCTTGTTCAATGGACGGTAGTCAACACAGAGACGCTCCGTGCCATCTTTCTTCTTGACAAATAAGACACCACAGCCCCACGGAGATGTACTCGGTCTGATGAGACCCATACTCTCCTGCTTATCAAGCTGCTTCTTCAATTCCTTCAATTCATCCGGAGAGAGCTTGTAAGGACGCCGGCAAGCAGGTTCGGTGCCCGGCTCGAGTTCAATGACAAACTCCACCTGACGGTGTGGAGGCATGCCTGGAAGATCTTCTGGAAAGACGTCTTGATATTCATTCACCACTGGAATTTGCTATATGGCATTAATTTCACCCTTATCATTAAGAGAGAAAAGCCGAATAGTATTATCCCTGGAGGCGAAGATAATCACATCATCATCAGAATGAGTCAACTTGACTTCCTTTTGAGCGCAATCAATATGAGCATCGTGCTGAGAAAGCCAATCCATTCCGAGGATGAGATCAATATCGGAATGACCAAGAACCACCGGAGAAGCCAAAAATCGATAATCACCCATGCGAATAGAAATATCCGGAACATGCACCCGAGAGGTCATTTGCAAACCAGGAGAAATAATGCTCAACGGCTTCGGCATCACTTGAGTGACAAATTCATGCTTAGCAACAAAAGGTCTTGAGATGAAGGACAAAGATGCACCCGAATCAAACAATACTTTAGCTGGAAAAGAGTTCACTGAGAGTTTACCCAAAATGACATCAGAAGAGTTCTCTGCTTCAGCTGCACTCATCAGATTGACCCTTGCAGACTTTGGATCATGCTTGACAATAGCTGAACTCATAGGTGGAGGAGGAGGAAGACGCTTCGGATTCGGACATCTGTTGGCATAATGACCCTTCTGGCCACACTTGTTGCACACCACTTCAGAGAGAGGACGGAAATGAGAGCCACTGGACTTGGAGCCTTGAGACTGAAACTGCTTCTTCGACTGGTTGCTTGGGTTGGGTGGGTGGGAGAAACCACGACCACTAGAGTTCTTGTTGTTGGAGTTGTTGAAGTTGCTGGAGTTGTTGTATGGAGCTCGAATCACTGGAGGAGGAGGAAGCCAGAATTTCTGTTGTTTCGCAGCCAACTGAGATGATGAGGAAGAGTGAACAGCATCTCGAATTCTCTTCTTAGAAGCCTCCATCTTAAGCTGAGCTGCTTCTTGTTTCAAAGCCATGTTATAGAACTTATCGAATTCGTCTGGCTCGAACAAAGTGAGAGCAAGCTGAAGTTCATCTTTGAGACCTCCACGGAACTGATAGATTTTACTCTTTGCATCAGGAATGTCTTGCTTTGCATAGCGAGCGAGGTTTTGGAACTTGACATTATACTGATAGACTGACATGGAGCCCTGCTTGAGGTTGCGGAATTGCTCACGCATACCCTCGATGACACTTGTAGGAATGTGATGCGAGCGGAAATCCTTGTAGAAATTCTCCCAAGAGATCACTTGACCCGGCCTTGAGTCTTTGTACTGCTGCCACCAGTCAGCTGCTTGATCTTTCAGTTGGAAGGCTGCAAACTTCACATAGTCATCTTCTTTCACGTTACTGCACTCAAAATGCTTCTTGATATCGGTTAGCCAATCTTCAGCATCAAGAGGGTCGACACAGTAACTGAAAGCTTTAGGATTGTTAGCCAGGAACTGGTTGAGGGTAGCATGGTGCTGCTGGAAGAAGTTGCCTTGGTTCATTGGAACGCCCTGATTAGCTTGATTAGCTTGCATAGCTTGCATTTGCTGCATCATCTGCATCATCAACTGAGTGTTCTGAGCAGTAGTCTGCATAATTGCTCTCCAAGCCTCAGGCGGAGGAGGAGGGGAAGGAGGACGTTCTGGGACCTCTTCCACCTCTGGGTTGGCATTCGGAACCCTTTTCGGAGCCATCCTGTAAGAGATGACCACGAATCAGCAATTGATTGACAAAAGGAATAAGCTGAATCAATGGAATGAATTACAACAAGTCTTCACAATAATCATTCGAACAATAAGAACGAATGAAATCATCCGAACAAGAGGAACGAATGACATTCTTAGTTAATTGATAACATCAGTCTTCACGAGAAGCCACATAGGGAACAAAAGGATAAAATAAGAAAAACAACAAGGTACGGAAAGGAACAAACACAAGAGAGGAGTTTCGTTCTAACATCTTTGTGCTGAAAGCATATGAACGCGTTACGAAAAGGTTTTGCAATCCCCGGATCAGCATAGCCAAGGACCCTTTAAGATGCAACTCCTGATAGTAACCTCGGTCATATAACCCCTTCACTCAATGTCGAACCCCGAACTCACTAACCTGCATTCGTTGGAAGAATGCCTACGATCTACTGGATAAAACCCACCTATAGTTTTCCGAAAGATTCCAGTTATGCAATCAGGTGTTGGGGATACACGGGAAGCACCGCGCAATCAACTCTAACCTACATCCAGGTGTATCCATCCTTCAACACATAACCAGTCTTTCTCGGAAACTGTGTACCTCGGACCTTCGAAAAGCATCCACTATAACAAGCTATGGCAATACTCCCGAACTACCTCCCCAGTACTGGGTGATGTCGGGGTTATCTTGCCACTGGCCGTATAGGGGAGATTTTCGATGTCGGCCGTCTTAAGTATTTAGTACTGTCGTGATATGCTTGTTACAATGATACCCCGAAGCTCAACTTCTCGGTAACAGGAGGCATCGGGAACAATATCCTTGTCACAAGAACATCGAAACAATCCCAGAATACTCGCGGGATTCCTAAAAAAAAATTTGTGCAAATTTTGAAGATAGGAGAGACAAGAGTAGACGTCAGGAGTCCTCACCAGAGAGAAAGGGGATGAGAAGCAAAGAAATCCTACTCTCCGATATAATATAGGACTCAAAAAGTTTTCAGTGTGTGCCTAGACTCAACCGTCAATGGTTCGATCAAACAGTGGGGGCTCCTAGGTCGGAGAAGGCTCTGAATACCAACTTGTAATGCCCAGGATGGAGTTATACCTCCTACGTGTCGAGGCACGACTTAAAGGCATAAGTCCATCCTAGAATGATCTCAAGTTTGGTAATCTTTGCACAACTCATGTAAAAGGGGGATAGTAAACTGAAAATAGTTGGCTTACAATCGCCACGTCACAGAATTACAGTACAAGTCTCAAACATCATACATTAAGAGCACTACAACCCTCTAAGGGCAAAAGCCAAATGTCAAAGTACCAAACTCAGATAAATAAACCTCAGGCGGATCGAATCCTAGTAAGAGACTCCACTACTGATCGTCCGGGTACCGCACATAGTACCGACTACGCTCCTCGTCGTACTCCCAATCCAGCTCGGTGCCATCACCTGGATAGCTCACAGCTGGACCTGCATCTGGTGTGTGAAGTAACTGTGAGCCACAGAGGACTCAGCAATCCCGTTCCCCGGTAACAGAACTATTTAAGCCTTTAGGTGAGGGAAAGGCTGAAGAAAGAACAAGTCTGCAGCAGCAACTAGCATCTAGCTTACGCAAGTGAGAGCGAGAAGAGAAAGCATCGACGAGAAGTGATCACGAAGTGATCCTAGCTACAAGCTCACAAGCATAACCCCTCCGTGTTCAACTCCCGAATCCCTATTCGGAAATTGACAGTCACGGAACTCACGCTGGTAGTGTATTAGTAACATTGTGTCAAGTTATCTACAACCGGAATTAACAAGCTCCCATCTGCCACATAACCGCGGGCACGGCTTTCGAAAGTTCAAACCCTGCAGGGGTGTTCCAACTTGACCCATTACAAGCCCACGATCCGCGGAGTCGCAACTCCAAAGTGGGAAGACCCGAGTATCCTCGGAATCCCGTGCTCAAGATATACCGAGCTAAGGTAAGGCTAATCCAGCAAATCCTCCCGGCGTGTCGACACCCTGATAGTAGCCGCGCGTATCTAGGTCTCAGGACACGTCCGGATGAGCAGTACGTACAGATACCGAAGATCCCAGCGAACCGGGTGGTATCCGCAAGTGGCTCTAGTTTGGACCAACACTCAAGTCGAGCACTGGCCCAGGGGGTTGAATTAATTAAGCCTCGGGTTAATTACTCCCTCGGAAAGTTTTTAGTTGTTTATGCAAATAGTACCAAGGTTGGGACTTGCTGGAAAAGACTTAGCACTTAGCGGTTTATCGAGGGGGTCCCATACACCCCAACCGTGTTAGGAACGCATAATCAAGGAACATAAAACCGGCTTATACGGATCCTAACGGCATGAGTGGAACAAATCACCAAGCAAAAGGCTTAGCCTTCCACCCTTGCCAATATATAGATGATTTCAATTAAAGCATTTATATAGTGTGATATAACCCAACCAAACTTCAACATGTAGCAAGCATCTTCACTTCACCTGCAACTAGCAACGCTATAAGAAGGGCTGAGCGAAGCGTACTTAGCCAAGCAACGGTTTGCATAGGTAGGGTGGTTAAACATGGCAATTGGTTACAAGTAGGAGGCTGACAAGAAGAACATGGGCATCGAGGCAAAACTATAGATCGAGACTACTAGCAATAGGCAAAGATAGTAAGGTTATCGGGGTTCGGTCATCTTGCCTGAAGAGAAGTCGTTCGGATCGTAAGAAGGGTCCTCGTGCTCAACCTCGTTGGAAACCTCGTGCTCAACTTCGTACCCGGTCTCAGCTTCCGGCTCTAAACAAAACAAACACACCAAGCACCAATCAACAAAATGCAATGCGCACTCGAAAAACATGAATGCATGATGGATGCACTGAGGATGCACACGGAGCACATAAAACATCACTCAAGCAAAACACCTCAAAACAAGATAACAATCTGATATTATTAATCTACACAGAAAATCACCCAAGTTTGATATAAGAATCGCTGAAATCGGAGTTACGGGCTAAAAGTTATGCCCGAAACAAGATTTGAGCGAAAGCTGAAAATTACAGCAACATAGCATCTTTGGAGCTCAAAATAATTAAGCTACAGCACCCAAAAAGCATGGCAAAGGACTTGAACACAAACTAGACATATAATACAGCAACTAGGTCCAAAGTGCACCCCCAACGGAGTCACGGATCAATAGCAATGATCTTGGACATATTGAACTTTGCAATAAAATTCTGGCAGCAGAATTTTATTGAAACTTTAGAGCAAAAGATAAACATGCTACAGCCACTTAAATGGACATGTGAGGACATGAATGGAAAGACAACAATATATACTTCAAGGAACAATCAAAATCCACCCCAAAACTATCATGCTTTGTCCTACAACATCACACGAACATGGCATCGGAACATTACAGATTTCAGACTTAGTGAAAAATCACTAAGTCCTAAAACAGCAATATCATCATAGCACACGAAAGAGCATGTTTAAGTCACCTCGAAACTAAACATGGCAAAGGGTAAGCACCTCATCAAAATACACATGAAGGTGATCCCGAAACACACAAGCATGCTTCATAGAGGTGAACACACCGATTACAACGAGCTCAACAAGATGGCATTTCATAACAAGTGAAAACACAACATATGAACATGGCACTTTGCAACGATGATAGCAAGGAAACAATAAATCTACCATGCAACCTATCACACACAACACGTAGTTCGTGGCAAGACGAACACGTGGACATGTCATTTGCATCGTTTGGACAAACGAGCTAAAAGATATCACATGTCAAAGGTGGCATGAAAATAACACATAACAGCAGTTTATATCATGATGCACTCTTGCAACAGCAAAACAAGTGTCAAGATGACATCTAACATGCATGACAACAACAGGTAAAACGTAGAGGACATCTCCACGAACATCTGGACATGCTACACGCGCAAAACGGAGCATCACAGCAAAAGATATGCACAGTCAAACAATGCATTCCAGATTACTAAAACAGGGACTTAGGAGGATTTAGGGTCAACCTAGAACAGATCTGAAGAATCAACTCGGCCCAGATCTGGAAAAAAAAGGACGGCCGGCGGCTGGAGAGGCCCGCGGCGAACGAAGCGGGCGAAGAGGCCCAGGCGGCTGGTGAAGATGGGCCCGTCGCGGCGGAACTGGCGAGGCGGCGGCCCAGCGGGAGCCTGGCTACGGCTCGGAGGCGCGGGGTGGGTCGGCCCGACGAGCACTGCGGTGCGGCGGCTGGCGCGGCGGGCGCCTGGGCCGGGGAGGCCCAGCCGAGGTGGGAGGTGGAGGCGCCCGGCTGGCGGCCCGGTGGAGAGCGAGCCTGGCGCTGGGGCGAGCGGGCTGCGGGGAAGCCCAGCGATGTGGTCCCCGGGCCTTGAAGCGAACTGGCTCGGAGGGAGGCGGTGGCGACGGCCCGTCGCGGCGGCTTGCGGCGATCCAGCGGGAGGACGGCGCGCTGAAGAAGCGGGCGTTGACCCCGAGCGAAGGGATCTGGCGCCGGCGACTGGTTCGAGGGTCTGGCCAGATCGGCTGGCTGGTTCCTCGGGAACCTGGAGGAAAGAGAGAAAAGAAAAAAAAAGGAAAAGGGATCTAGAGGTAGGGGAAGCCAAAATTAGTCTAGGGGGGTCTAATATATAGCAGGTTTTTAGGGTTTGGGGGGATTTAGGGGCGCTAGGAGCCCTCCGATCGCGATCCGACGGATCCGATCGCGGGGTTTGATTAAAAAGGTCTAGACGGAGATAACAGACTGCAGTAGGGATGTTTTCCGGGACACGAAGTGAAGGCACATCGGACCCACACGGACAACGGATGGAAAAGTCAACGGAGTCCAAACGAGACGAGATTTGAGAGGCGGGTTGCACACAACAAAACAACAACACACAACACAACCTCACGGCACACCGGTAACGAAAAACGCCCGAACAACAAAGTAGGCCTACGGGACGTCACGGACACGTGAGGGAGCTCCGGAACGCGAAACGGACAACGGGAAGAAACACCACGAACCGGATGCAACCCACAACACAAATGCAATGCAATGCACATGTCTACATGATATGAATGAATGCCACACACTCACACAACAAAACGACGAAAGCCCGAAAGACAAAGAACCCGAAATGGAAATAGATGAAGCCGGAGATATATTATATACCCAAAAGGGAAAGTATTACATCCGGAGCATTACAACTAGACTAGCTCATTGATCAAAGATGGTTATGTTTCCTAGCCATAGACATGAGTGGTCATTTGATCAACGGGATCATATCATTAGGAGAATGATGTGATGGACAAGACCCATCCGTTAGCTTACCACTATGATCGTTTAGTTTTACTGCTATTGCTTTCTTCATGATTTATACATGTTCCTATGACTATGAGATTATGCAACTACCGAATACCGGCGGAACATCTTGTGTACTATCAAACGTCACAACGTAACTGGGCGACTATAAAGATGCTCTACAGGTGTCTTCTGAAAGTGCAACTAATCCCCGGGTGGTTTTGGTAATTAATAACAACATATATATCATTGAACTAATATTATCTTGAGAATCATTTCAGAAAAGTTCGATGATGTGGGTATGGAAATGTCTGAAGAAGTGGACCCCTCAAAATGCTAAGACAAGCATTGGCAAAAGCTCAAGACTCCTTTTTGGTTTAGTGATCAAAGATCACATTGAGTCCATAGGAAAGCCAATACTATTAAAAGGGGATGAGGTTGTGTTAATGTTCTTGTTGCTCAAGTGCTTGGTGATCTAACTCCCTCAACTATCAGCACTATTCACTACTTAACACACACCCATAAGTAATCTCGGTCACACCGATTTCTCCAACTCAGTCCCACCGAGATGAACCACTTCAGTTGTTTCTCCAAACCCTAGCTTCTCGGTCAAACCGATTCTGAGTTTCGGTCTCACCGAAAAAGGGCTGCCAACCTTCTGTGATCAGTTGACATCAATTCGGAATATCCGAGTTTATATTTTCGGTCTCACCAAAATGGCAAACCCTAACCTTTGACTCACTTCGGTCTCACCGAGATGGTATTTTCGGTCCCACCGAAAATCCCAACGTTCACTATATTTGAACTTTCGGTCTGACCGAGTTTTAACTTCGGTCTCACCGAGATTGGTCAAATGTGTGTGTAACGGTTGGATTTTGTGTGGAGGCTATATATACCCCTCCACCCCCTCCTCATTCGTGAGGAGAGCTATCAGAAAGTACCACCACTTCTATCATACACTTTCTGAGAAGTGAACCACCTACCCTTGTGTTGAGGTCAAGCCATTCCATTCCTACCATATGAAACTTGATCTCTAGCCTTCCCAAGTTGCTTTCCACTCAAATCTTTCTTCCACCACAGCCATATCAGTGAGGAGAGTTGAGTGTTGGGGAGTTTATCACTTGAAGCACAAGAGCAAGGAGTTCATCACCATCAACACCGTCTATTACCTTTTGGGGGGTGGTGCCTCCTAGATTGGTTAGGTGTCGCTTGGGAGCCTCCGTCGTGATGTGGAGTTGAACCAAGAAGTTTGTAAGGGCAAGGATATCGCCTACTTCGTGAAGATCTACCCCGAGTAAGGCTAGTCCTCCGTGGGCGTAGGCCGTGATGGAATAGACAAGGTTGCTTCTTCGTGGACCCTTCGTGGGTGGAGCCCTCCGTGGACTCGCGCAGCCGTTACCCTCCGTGGGTTGAAGTCTCCATCAACGTGGATGTACGATAGCACCACCTATCGGAACCACGACAAAAATCTCCGTGTCACCAAACTGCGTTTGATCTTCTCCACCTCTCTTTTACATGTGCAATTTACTTTCCGCTGCATAAACTCTAGAATTGCATGTTTAGGGTGTTACTTGAACTGATCTTGTTTGTGAAACTGCCAAAAACATTGCATGATCTAAAGGCAGATTTTTTATATTGTCAAGTAGTCTAATCACCCCCCCTCTAGACCTACTTTCGATCCTACAAGTGGTATCAGAGCTTTGGTCTCCATTGCCTTGGTTTCCATTGCATTGGACTCCATAAGCTTGGTTTCACAACCTAGGAGAGTATGGCGTCTAGTGAGGGTAATTATCGTAGAGGTCCCTACTTTGATGGTACAAATTTTGCTAGTTGGAAGCATAAAATGAAAATGCATATTCTTGGTCATAACCCAGCCGCATGGGGCATTATTTGTGTTGGCATGCAAGGTGACTTCTTTGAAGAAGGAAAAGTTCCGGATCGCGAAGCTACACCCGAAGAACTGAAGATGTTGCAAAATAATGCTCAAGCTTGTGACATTCTCTTCAATGCTTTGTGTCCTGAAGAGTTCAACAAAATCAGTCGTCTTGAGAATGCTAAGGAGATTTGGGATACTTTGGTTGAAATGCACGAAGGTACTGAATCTGTGAAGGAATCAAAGCTGGATATTCTTCAAGGTCAGCTTGACAAGTTCAAGATGAAGGATGGTGAAGGAGTCGCTGAAATGTACTCTAGGCTTGCTCTCATCACAAATGAGATTGCTGGCTTAGGAAGCGAAGAAATGACCGACCGATTCATCATTAAGAAGATTCTCAGAGCTTTGGATGGAAAGTATGACACCGTGTGCACTTTGATCCAAATGATGCCAAACTACAAGACTCTCAAGCCAACTGAAGTCATTGGAAGGATTGTTGCTCATGAGATGACACTTAAGGATAAGGAAGAGCTTCACAACAAGTCAAGTGGTGCTTACAAAGCTACAAGTGATGCTCCTACTACCTCAAGTGACAAGTTAGTTTCCAATGAAGACATAAGCCTAATGGTCAGGAACTTCAACAAGTTCTACAAGAATAGAGGCAAAGAAAAAAGCTCAAAGTCTAGATCATATGATGGAAAGAGATCTTCTAGTCGTGATCGAAACTGCTACAACTGTGGAAGACCCGGACACTTCTCAAATGAGTGTACGGCTCCCCACAAGAGAAGAGAAGAATCTCCAAGAAGAAGAGCAAGAGATGAGTCACCTCGGAAAGAGAGAAGGAGTAGAGATGATCGTTATGAACGAAGACCTTCTCGGAGAAGCAAGGATTCGGAGAGGAAAGACAAGTCATCAAGGAGCTACACAAGAAGAAGACATCAAGCTCATGTTGGTGAATGGGTCTCCGGCTCCGACTCTGACAGTCAATCCGATGGAAGCTATCACTCCGACTCCGACTATAGTCAAGATGAAGGTGTTGCCGGACTTGCACTCGTATCCTCCAACTCCAACTCCTACGACTTATTTGATTCACCAAATGAGGGAATTGGAAGATGCTTCATGGCTAAAGGCCCCAAGGTAACACACCCTGAGTTCATTGACTTTGATAGTGATGAGGATGACTTACTTGGTGAAGATGAGCTCTTGCATGATAAATCTAGTGAGCTTAGTAATGATGAAAATGCTAGTAGTCTTTATAGTCGAGAAGAGTCGAATGGCAATGCTATGAAGGAGATTGAGCGTCTAACTAAAGAATTAAACACTCTTAAGTTAGCTCATGAAACAACTCAAGAAGATCATAGAGAGCTCCTAAGATCTCATGAGAAGCTACGCTTCGAGAAGCTCACTCTAGAGCAAGAACATGAGTTTCTAAAAGCGATCAATGACGATCTTCGAAAGAAGAGTTCTTCATATCTTGCCAAACGACTTCTCTTGTCTAATTTCTTGCCACCTATTAAGACTAAGCATGACAAGCATAAGAAAAATTCTTCCTCTAGTAGTAACAATAACAATGTTAAATCCAATATTGTTACTTCTAGTAGTTCTCTTGATTCCACTAACAATGTTTCAAGCCAAGTTACACTTGAGCAAGAAAATAGCCTATTGAAGGAAATCATAGAGAAAGGTGTCTACAAGAGTCTTGCCGGAAGCAAGAACTTTGAGGAGATTGTTCGCAAACAAGGAAGACACCGGAAGAATCAAGGTATTGGTTTTGAGCGAAAGTTCAACGCCAAAGGTGTTGAGTGGGAAGAAGGTCAATACCCTACTCCACAGTTTGTTTCACAAAAGGAGAAGTATGATCCTACTTCTTCCAATGTGGAACAAGCTCAAGATGACCTTCCACCACAAGACCACAAGCTAAAGGCCAAGGACAAGCTTCAAGAGGAGATTGATGCATTCATTGAAGCACCTCAAGCCATGGTCAAGTGGGTTCCCAAGGACACATCAAGTTCTACTTCGTCAAGCTCAACTACAACACCAAGGATTCCCATCAAGATGATGTGGATCCCAAAGAAGAAGAACTAGTAGGTTCTTGAGGGTGACTCCGCCAACAAACTTCACTCACATTCATTTTGGCAAGAACTTGTGCAATCAACTTCCACATCATGCACTTGTTCATGGAGTCACAAACCCTCTTGTTGGTAAGTCAAGGGACAAGGTAATCATTGCTTTCATGGACATCATCTTTTGTGCACTTCACTCTATGTCCATGGATATTCTTGTTTGTTCCTTGTGGGACTAACCCATGTAGGTATTGAAAGTGCCCTAATCCAAAGGATTGCTCCCAACTCTTGATGGTTTACATCAACATTGAGCATCCACATCTTCAACATCTACATGAAGTCTTCTACGACAACCCAAGGTTAGTTTGACCCTTTAAAAGGGGTTCTCACATCTAGGGGGAGCTTTGCTCTAAAAATGAGCTAAAGCATCTCCAAATGATGTGAACACATAAATGCTTTATGTAAAAGTGGTAATCCCACTTGTGCTTAAACGATGAGTATGACCTATGATCAAATGTTCTCATTTGACTCCTAAGTCGATATACTCATATATAGATGACCTAGTCATCGACAATTTGTGTGCTAGTAGCTAGAGTTTTGGTTGTGCATGTTTGACACATATTTCAGTTGCTATCTTATTGTGTGAGCATGTTGGATGCATGATTTTATCCATTCAAGGACATCCATTTGTTGTTTTGATTGTTTTGGTTTCTTTTTCTGGCCAAATGGATGGACAAGAATGCCTAAGCACTTTCCCTAGCTATCTATGCTATCTTGTCTCAAAATTCTATTCATGCTTATATCACAACTTTGAACAAGTCTTTTTCGGACAGTCCGAGTGAGGAGCACTCGGAACCACCGATTCGTCTAAGGCTGACTTCCAAAACCTTCTAAGTCTATTTCGGTCTGACCGGCTTCTTAATCTCGGTCCAACCGAAACACTTAGATTGATCTAGGTTTCATCTCGGTGAAACCGAGTTCAAAATCTCGGTCTGACCGATATGTGTAACTGCACAGCAGAAATACATCTCGGTGACACCGAGTTTTTCAACTCGGTCCCACCGACAGTACGGGGTTATATATACTGAGGGCTGCGCGCGATCTATTCCTTTCAAATCGTTCGCCCTCCAAGACCCCTGCTGCCGCCGCCCTGATCTAAGGATCGTCGCCTTCGTCGCCTGTGTGCCCTTGCCGCAGGTCTCCGCCGCCGTCAACGGTAATCTTCTCCTCCGTTGCCGCCGTAGAGGGACACCACCAAGTTAGGGTGTGTCCCGATCCCTATTCATGCTCCACTTCTGGTTCTTGCATGATAGGACTGCCCTGATTCAATCCACGTTTGATATGTTCCCAATACATTGTTCAGATCGTTTAGTCTCGAGGAAAATTCTTAGGTTTAGGTTTCCACGGAATGCATCTCGGTGAAGCCGATTCCTGAAACTCGGACTGACCGATTTGGTCTCTGACCATTGCACTACATAGCTTGGTCTGACCGAGTTGTGAAAATCGGAATGTCCGAATTGAAGTTTCTGTGAAACCCTAAGTTTTCGGTAGGACCGAAACCCATTTCGGTCTGACCGAAAGTGGTGTGTAGGTTCTGTTGAACACTTCGGTTACACCGAAACTTGAAATCGGTTTGACCGAAATACATTCTGTGAAAACTCAAAACTAAGTTTTTAACTCATTTTCTTTGCAAAAACTTCTGCAGTTGTGATAACTCTTCTACTCTGCCTATACCTTATCTATTCACAGGTTTTTTCAGCCATGTCAGATGTCAGTGACAGCCAGAACAGGTCTGAGTCACCGTTTGCTGAGATTCCAGAGGCAGGTACAAGTCCTGAGGCTAGCAGCTCTAGTGATGATGGTGAGAGGAGCACCCCTAGTGGTCTACCTCCTGCTGCTACGAGAACCAGGAAGAAGAGAACTTCTGATTCTGAGGATTCCGACTTTGTTGCTGAGGAAGTTACCTCCAAGCCAAAGAGGCAAGTGGTTGCCAAAGAGCTCCAAGGGCAGCAGCCAAAGAAAGGCACGAGCAAAGTGAAGCAGTCTGCAGTTGCCAAGAAGCTCAACTTGGAAGAGCCTGCTCCAAGTAAGGTGAAGAAGACTTCCAAGAGGAAGAGAGTTGTTTATGCTGAACCTCAAGTTGATGCTGCTGAAGAAGAATGTGACGCCCGAGACCGACGTCCCAGAAGATTCCAGAAGATTCCCGGAGTTCCAGATGTTCCGGGTTGCCCGTGTGGTTCCTTTTGTGCTTGTGTTTTTATTTTCGCATTGCATCATGTCATCATGCCATCATGTCATTTTAATTTTTGCATCTCAACTTAAATAATTCGTGTGGACCTTCGGTCCATTTAAAACGAGGGAAGATGTCTTCTCTTTATAACATATAAAAGTCTCTCATTATTTTAGGGAGCTATATAATAATTATTCCATTGCTCCGGAATCACCATAACACACTTGCATAATTTCCCCATGTCTTTCACTTCGAGTTTCTCCTTCAAAAACCTTGCCTATATTTCTTTCCGTTGTTTCGAGGATCCTCAAAAACTCTCCTTCTATTTTATTTAAATTCCTGACATTTTTGTGAGCCCGGGGAATTTGACCTTTTGCACAAATCCCTCCCCTACCTTCTCTTTCTTTTCTTTCTCTTTTCCTAGTTTGTTTTAAAAAGAAAAGAAGAGGTGCAGCAGCCAGCCGCACCGGGCCTCCTCCTTTCCCTCTTGGCCCAGCCGGCCTCCCTAGGCCTTCCCTCCTCAACCCGCCGGCCATCTGGCCCATTTCTCTCCAGACCAGCCCGCATACCCCCCCAAACCCTAGCGCTCTCCCTCACTCCCTCTTTCCTCCCGACCGCCGCCTCCTTCTTCCCTCCCCTCGATCTCCCCTTCTCTCGCTCGCTCCCAGGGCCCGACGGGCTTCGCTCTGCCCCGCTTCTTCGCTCTGCTTCGGCCCGAGCTCTCCCGTCCGCCGCGTCGGGCCTCGTCCACTGGCCAGGCCAGCGGCCGCAACCAGCAGCTCGCCCGCGCCCTGCGGTTCTTCCGCATCGCCCGAACCCTCCTCCCTCGATCGATCTTCCCTCTCTCCCGACCGCCTCCCTCTCCATCCCGTCGCCTCCTCGCGCCCAGGCAGGCCAACCAGGCCGCGGCTCCATCGCTTCCTCGCCGCGGGTCGGCCAGGACCCGCGCAAAGGCTGCCGCTCGCGTCGCCCCAGGAGCTCCGTCCTCGCACCTCTCCTCCAGCAACCGCGACCACCGCCTCCTTGGCCAGGCAGCGCAGGCAGCAGGGTCCCTCCAGCTCGAGGCCAGCCAGGGCCCGCGCCCGACGTCCTCCCTCCGTTTCAGCGCCGCCGGCCAGGTCCCTGCCAGCCGCCGCCGCCGCGCCAAGGGCGCCCCTCCGTCTCCAACCGCGACGGCTCCCGTGCTGGGCCAGAGGAGCTCCTCCAGCGCGTCCGTCCTCGAGTCCAGGCATGGCCCCCTCCAGCGCGTCGTCCGCCTCGACCATGCCAGGAGCCAGCCCTGTTCGCCAAGGCCAGGGGCCCTCCTCCCGAGCAACCGCAGCCTTTTTTTTTTCCTTTTTGTTGTTTTGTTGCTGTTATGTTAATCTCAGTTAGTCTTGGAGCAGTAAGTGTATCTGTTTTTGGACCTGTACCCCTACCGTCGACGAGACAAGTACCGCTACGCAAGAACCGTGTACGACTACGAGGAGAAACGCAAGTTCCACGACCAAGTACCACTACCGTCGCTGAGACCCCCCCAAGTACCACGACGATCGAACGGCTACGGTGACAACTACATCTACGAACGTGTACCCCTACGTCGACGACGATCCCGACAAGTACCTCTACACGCGGCATGAACATCTACGATACAAAAACGCCGACACAAGACGATGACAAGTACCCCTTCGGAGAAGTACATCTACGAACTCGACGCCCGAACGTCTACTTCCTCTACGATCCGGCCGTGTACAACTACTACCACTACGTCCCTCGACGAGCTCGAACCGCCTCGAAACGCACGCTTCGAAGGTATAACCCCGAGACGTGACCCGTGAGATGCATGCTTGTTGTGTTGTATGAGTTGTTTCCCGTGTGTGCTTCGTGCCCGTTCCACCTTTTGTTGTTCCTCGGTTGCCTCGTCACCGACTCGTGGGAACCCGGCAACGGGATCACCCCATCATCTTGTTCAACTCGTTCTCTCCACCTTTTGTTTGCACCGGTCCCTCACCGAGTTACCGGAACCGAGGTGTTGCGATGCATCATTTTCGGATCGTTGCCGTGGCACCCTTTCATTCCACCACGGTGACAAATGCTTCTTATCTTGTTAATTGTCAACCCTTTTAAGAAAACTTGCATAAACTTGTTCATATCATCCGCATCATGTTAACAACCCTAAATGCTTAATTGTTGTTGCTTTATAATTATTAAACATGCTCATGGGGATTTTCCGGAGATGTTGTTGTTATTCTTCCGGCCTCATTTAAATTGCCTAGTTAGTATAGTTTTATTATGCTTCACCTCTTGCCATGTTAAAAACAATTAATCTTGTCTTATAAATAACAAGAGTTAATTAAATAATTAAATGTGGTGTTTCGTCAATATGCAACTCGTTGCATATTGATCTCCACTTAACTTGTAGTATTTGGTTGTGCACTTTGCCATGCCATGCATAATTAAACCGGACATGCATCATGCTTGCTTGTGCATCGTATGCCATGTTTATGATATGTGTGTTTACCGTGTTGTTTGTTTCTTTCCGGTTGCTTCTCTTGTTAGCTTCGGTTTCGTTCCGGAGTTGTGAGGTTTCTCTCGACTGTTGCTCCGTCTACTTCATGGATCCGTTCTTCTCCCTTGTGGAATCCCAGGCAAGATGATCATACCCTTGGATACCTTTACTACCATTGCCATGCTTAGTTGTCTCGATGCTATCGTTACATGTCGCGCTACCCATCTTTTATGTCAGCCCTCTCCTTGTTGCCATGAAACCTCTAACCTTGACACCTTCCTAGCAAAACCACTGTTTGGCTATGTTACCCGCTTGCTCAGCCTCGCTTGCTCAGTTCCTCTTATAGCGTTGTTAGTTGCAGGTGAAGATGAAGTTCGTTCCAGGAGGGAACTTGTTGTTGGTTATATCACAATATCTATAATTATTATTAACACACCTTATATACTGGGCATGGGTGGAAGGCTTGGCCTTTTGCTCGGTGTTTTGTTCCACTCATGCCACCTTAGGCGCCGATAAACCGGCATTATGTTCCTTGATTTTGCGTTCCTAACACGATGGGTGTAATGGGGACCCCTTGACAGTTCGACTTTGAATAAAACTCCTCCAGCAAGACCCAACTTTGGTTTTATTTTGCTCATAATAACAACTTAATTAAATAATTAAATTGCATAGGGAGTTAGCGCTACCCGAGGATTCTTAATTCTACATAGCAGGGGGGGGCCAGTGCTGATGGTGTTGGTCCCAAACGGGGAGACTGCGGGGCCGCCTTGGGGAAACCCGAGGTATCTGGTATAACCTGTAGGATCACCCATCCGGTCGTGTCCTGAGACTTAGATACGCGCGGCTACTATCAGGGTGTCGACACACCGGGAGGTCTTGCTGGACTTGTTTTACCATTGTCGAAATGACTTGTGCTACCGGGAAGCCGAGCCTGATCGGATTTTCCCTAAGATAAGGAGTGATGATATTATATTTATCACTTCAGCTAATCGTGAGAGCTTGTGATGGGCTAAGTTGGAACACCCCTGCAGGGTTATGAACTTTCGAAAGCCGTGCCCGCGGTTATGTGGCAGATTGGAATTTGTTAATGTCCGGTTGTAGAAAACTTGACAGAGGATCCGAAGTAAAACACACAACTGTGTGAGTAACCGTGACTGTCTCTTTTCACTTTGAGAAGAGAACACGGTGGGGTTATGTTTGATCGTATGTAGTTAGGATCTTTAGCGATCACCTCTTTTGCGACCGTTTGCGTAGCTTCTCATCTTATTCTGGTACTCGTAAGTTAGCCACCATATTATGCTTAGTCGCTGCTGCAGCCTCACCACTTTACCTCTTCCTACCCCCAAAGCTTTGCTAGTCTTGTTACCAATGGTTATGGGATTGCTGAGTCCTCGTGGCTCACAGTTACTACAACACCAGATGCAGGTTCAGCCGAGTTTGAAGCAGGAGCTGGTTCAAGTTCTTCACCAGGAGCTCGATGAAGAGAGTGTTTGTGACGTTTCGATGTTCAGTAGTGGTTTCTACTAGGATTCGTTCCTGACCTGTGGCTTTATGTTGTTTTGGTATCTTTCTTTTGGTTCTTCACCCGTAGTCGGGCTGTGATGTTTTGAATGATGTATTGCTTATGTAATGTATTGTGTGAAGTGGCGAGTGTAAGCCAACTATCTCCTTTTGCAATTTAATCCCTCTTTTACATGAGTCGTGCAAAGATACCAAACTTGAGATCATTCTAGGATGGACTTATGCCTTTAAGTCGTGCCTCGACACGTAGGAGGTATAACTCCATCCTGGGCATTACAAAGAAGAAGAAGATGCACCCCAGCCTCCTCCTCAGAAAGCTAAGTTCATGGGTGATGCTATTCGGGCTCAAGCCTCCTCCAAGCCCAAGAAGCCTGCTCCAGCTAAGGCAGCTCCAGCCAAGCCCAAGAGGACAACCAGAAGCATTCCAGCTTCTGAGAAGAACAAAGGTGAGATGCCACCTTCTGAGTCAGATGAAGAGCATGTGTTGCTCAAGCTCCGTCCCAAGTTGCCACTCCACAATGATGCTCATCCTCAAGCTGAGGATATGAAGGCAAGAAAGGACAAAGGTCTCAGGCTATGGAGACAGTCTGATCCATATGCCGTAAGAAGAAGGACTGCTGTGGACCCCAGATTCCACACCAGAGAGCAGCAGGATTTCTATGAGACCGTGCTAATGGATAAGAAGCCCATTGTTGCTGACACCAGGTATGTTGACTGGAAGTACATTGACAGCAGAGAGCATCGGGACTTCTTTCCCCATGTGCATGAGAGCTTTACTGCATGTGGAGTTGCTGATTTTGTGGGTCAAGAACTGACAGCCTGGAATGACGAGATGATCATGCAGTTCTATGCCACAGCCCATTTCTATCCTGATGGCAAGATCACCTGGATGACTGAAGGTCAAAGGTTTTCTTCAACTGTTGCAGAATGGGCAGAACTTCTGAACGCTCCAGTGCAGAGAGAGGACGACATTGATGTCTATGGGATTCCTAAGAAGAGTCATGATTCCATGAAGAATATGTACAAGGAGATCCCAGCTGCTGATTTGGAAGGATGGAAGCTCGGCTCAGTGTATTATCTCCAGGCAGGTCTGACCACCACTAACACTATTCTGAGGCATACTTTGATGCCTAAGTCAGGTGACCACCGGATGATACGAGGCTATTCTATCAACATGCTGCACATTCTCGATGAGAAGGCACCTTTTAAGGTGATGGACTTGATGGTTGAGACCATTAAGAGGACTGCAGCTGACCAGAAGAGGTCATGTGGGTTTGCACCGCAGATACAGATGCTTATCAACGCCAAGTTTGGCACGGGCAAATTCATGTTGGATAGGAAGCACTTGCCACTGCAGCCAGAGCATGAGGACAACGTAGTTGTGATGGATGAAGAGGATCCCACCTCAGTTGAAGGGCAAGCCAAGATCGAAGCTGCAAAGAAAGCCAAAGCTGACAGAGAGGCAGCAGCAGCAGCAGCTAAGCCAAAGAGCTTTGGAGAGCAAATCCTTGATGCAACCCAGAGAATTGAACAACGCCTGGCCAGCATTGAGCAATCTCAGGAGAGCCTTGAGAGGATTGTCGAGGACAAGATCCACGCTCTAGACGTGAAGCTGACTGAGATTCAGGTGTCTGTCAACAAGCTTGAGGCAGACATGGAGGAGACTAGGCAGGAGAGAGCAGAGCTTATGCAGGATGATATAGTCCAGGACTCTCATCGCCAGACTGCTCCGGTTCCCAGAGGATCCAGGTCTGCAGCTATCCCAGTTACTTCAGCTCCAGCAGTTCCTTCAGTTCCAGCATCCACTCCTCCAGCGCAGACATCAGCAGAAGTCTTCGCCGACGCAGCTATCTCTACACCGACATCGACCCAGACGGGAGCCGCCAGCCGAGCCCGCAGTGACGTTTAGCTCTATACCTTTTCGAACTTTTTGGTAACTTGTTGCCAAAGGGGGAGAAATTGTTATAGATCATAGGGCTTCGAGAGAGAGAGTGCTCTTTCGTCTTTTCGTTCTTTTGCCGGTTTTCCTTGAGATACATTGGTTTCTTTTGGTTCCAGATACTTTATGTGTGCTTGCTACTACGTTTGATGCTACCTTAATGAGTGCTTAGCCATACTATGCCTTAATGTGTGCTTATTGCTTATCATATGCTATTTCTTATTGTATGGCTATTTACTCTTGTCTTGGTGATTAAGTGCATGTTATTCATTCTTATCATTTTGTGCGCTCCACCAAGATGTATGTGACATTGAAGAGTGACCCATAATCCTAATCGATTGTGCATTTGCATTCAAACGCAAATTTTAAATAATGCACAAATTTAGGGGGAGCTCTTGTTTATCACATACTTCTCAAAGCGACGATATTATTCATTGATTATATCTTTTGTCGAAGCTTTGATCTATATGTTGTCATCAATTACCAAAAAGGGGGAGATTGAAAGTGCAACTAATCCCCGGGTGGTTTTGGTAATTAATAACAACATATATATCATTGAACTAATATTATCTTGAGAATCATTTCAGAGAAGTTCGATGATATGGGTATGGAAATGTCTGAAGAAGTGGATCCCTCAAAATGCTAAGACAAGCATTGGCAAAAGCTCAAGACTCCATTTTTGGTTTAGTGATCAAAGATCACATTGAGTCCATAGGAAAAGCCAATACTATTAAAAGGGGATGAGGTTGTGTTAATGTTCTTGTTGCTCAAGTGCTTGGTGATCTAACTCCCTCAACTATCAGCACTATTCACTACTTAACACACACCCATAAGTAATCTCGGTCAAACCAACTCTGTCTCACCGAGATGAAGTTATCTCTACAAAACCTAACATCTCGGTCACACCGATTTATCCAACTCAGTCCCACCGAGATGAACCTCTTCAGTTGTTTCTCCAAACCCTAGCTTCTCGGTCAAACCGATTCTGAGTTTCGGTCTCACCGAAAAAGGGCTGCCAACCTTCTGTGATCAGTTGACATCAATTCGGAATATCCGAGTTTATATTTTCGGTCTCACCGAAATGGCAAACCCTAACCTTTGACTCACTTCGGTCTCACCGAGATGGTATTTTCGGTCCCACCGAAAATCCCAACGTTCACTATATTTGAACTTTCGGTCTGACCGAGTTTTCACTTCGGTCTGACCGAGATTGGTCAAATGTGTGTGTAACGGTTGGATTTTGTGTGGAGGCTATATATACCCCTCCACCCCCTCCTCATTCGTGAGGAGAGCCATCAGAAAGTACTACCATTCCTACCATACACTTTCTGAGAAGTGAACCACCTACCCTTGTGTTGAGATCAAGCCATTCCATTCCTACCATATGAAACTTGATCTCTAGCCTTCCCAAGTTGCTTTTCACTCAAACCTTTCTTCCACCACAGCCATATCAGTGAGGAGAGTTGAGTGTTGGGGAGTTTATCATCTGAAGCACAAGAGCAAGGAGTTCATCACCATCAACACCGTCTATTACCTTTTGGGGGGTGGTGCCTCCTAGATTGGTTAGGTGTCGCTTGGGAGCCTCCGTCTTGATGATGTGGAGTTGAACCAAGAAGTTTGTAAGGGCAAGGAGATCGCCTACTTCGTGAAGATCTACCCCGAGTAAGGCTAGTCCTCCGTGGGCGTAGGCCGTGATGGAATAGACAAGGTTGCTTCTTCGTGGACCCTTCGTGGGTGGAGCCCTCCGTGGACTCGCGCAGCCGTTACCCTCCGTGGGTTGAAGTCTCCATCAACGTGGATGTACGATAGCACCACCTATCGGAACCACGACAAAAATCTTCGTGTCACCAAACTGCGTTTGATCTTCTCCACCTCTCTTTTACATGTGCAATTTACTTTCCGCTGCTATTACTCTAGAATTGCATGTGTAGGGTGATACTTGAATTGATCTTAATTGTGAAACTGCCAAAAACTTTGCATGATCAAAAGGCAGATTTTTTATATTGTCAAGTAGTCTAATCACCCCCCCTCTAGACATACTTCCGATCCTACAAGTGGTATCAGAGCTTTGGTTTCCATTGTTTTGGTTTCCATTGCATTGGACTCCATAAGCTTGGTTTCACAACCTAGGAGAGTATGGCGTCTAGTGAGGGTAATTATCGTAGAGGTCCTTACTTTGATGGTACAAATTTTGCTAGTTGGAAACATAAAATGAAAATGCATATTCTTGGTCATAACCCAGCCGCATGGGGCATTATTTGTGTTGGTATGCAAGGTGATTTCTTCGAAGAAGGAAAAGTTCCGGATCGCGAAGCTACACCCGAAGAGTTGCGGATGCTGCAAAACAATGCTCAAGCTTGTGACATCCTCTTCAATGCTTTGTGTCCCGAAGAGTTCAACAAAATCAGCCGTCTTGAGAATGCTAAAGAGATTTGGGATACTTTGGTTGAAATGCACGAAGGTACTGAATCTGTGAAGGAATCAAAGCTAGATATTCTTCAAGGTCAACTTGACAAGTTTAAGATGAAGGATGGTGAAGGAGTCGCTGAAATGTACTCTAGGCTTGCTCTCATCACAAATGAGATTGCCGGCTTAGGAAGCGAAGAAATGACCGACCGATTCATCATTAAGAAGATTCTCAGAGCTTTGGATGGAAAATATGACACCGTGTGCACTTTGATCCAAATGATGCCAAACTACAAGACCCTCAAGCCAACTGAAGTCATTGGAAGAATTGTTGCTCATGAGATGACACTTAAGGATAAGGAAGAGCTTCACAACAAGTCAAGTGGTGCTTACAAAGCTACAAGTGATGCTCCTACTACCTCAAGTGACAAGCTAATTTCCAATGAAGAGATAAGCCTAATGGTCAAGAACTTCAACAAGTTCTACAAGAATAGAGGCAAAGAAAGAAGCTCAAAGTCTAGATCATATGATGAAAAGAGATCTTCTAGTCGTGATCGAAACTGCTACAATTGTGGAAGACCCGGACACTTCTCAAATGAGTGTACGGCTCCCCACAAGAGAAGAGAAGAATCTCCAAGAAGAAGAGCAAGAGATGAGTCACCTCGGAGAGAGAGAAGGAGTAGAGATGATCGTTATGAACGAAGACCCTCTCGGAGAAGCAAGGATTCGGAGAGGAAAGACAAGTCATCAAGGAGCTACACAAGAAGAACACATCAAGCTCATGTTGGTGAATGGGTCTCCGGCTCCAACTCTGACAATCAATCCGATGGAAGCTATCACTCCGACTCCGACTATAGTCAAGATGAAGGTGTTGCTGGACTTGCACTCGTATCCTCCAACTCCAACTCCTACGACTTATTTGATTCACCAAATGAGGGAATTGGAAGATGCTTCATGGCTAAAGGTCCCAAGGTAACACACCCTGAATTCATTGACTTTGATAGTGATGAGGATGACTTGCTTGGTGAAGATGAGCTCTTGCATGGTAAATCTAGTGAGCTTAGTAATGATGAAAATGCTAGTAGTCTTTATAGTCGAGAAGAGTCGAATGACAATGCTATGAAGGAGATTGAGCGTCTAACTAAAGAACTAAACACTCTTAAGTTAGCTCATGAAACAACTCAAGAAGATCATAGAGAGCTCCTAAGATCTCATGAGAAGCTACGCTTCGAGAAGCTCACTCTAGAGCAAGAACATGAGTTTCTAAAAGCGATCAATGACGATCTTCGAAAGAAGAGTTCTTCATATCTTGCCAAACGACTTCTCTTGTCTAATTTCTTGCCACCTATTAAGACTAAGCATGACAAGCATAAGAAAAATTCTTCCTCTAGTAGTAACAATAACAATGTTAAATTTAATGTTGTTACTTCTAGTAGTTCTCTTGATTCCACTAACAATGTTTCAAGCCAAGTTACACTTGAGCAAGAAAATAGCTTATTGAAGGAAATCATAGAGAAAGGTGTCTACAAGAGTCTTGCCGGAAGCAAGAACTTTGAGGAGATTGTTCGCAAACAAGGAAGACACCGGAAGAATCAAGGGATTGGTTTTGAGCGAAAGTTCAACGCCAAAGGTGTTGAGTGGGAAGAAGGTCAATACCCTACTCCACAGTTTGTCTCACAAAAGGAGAAGTATGATCCTACTTCTTCCAATGTGGAACAAGCTCAAGATGACCTTCCACCACAAGACCACAAGCTAAAGGCCAAGGACAAGCTTCAAGAGGAGATTGATGCATTCATTGAAGCACCTCAAGCCATGGTCAAGTGGGTTCCCAAGGACACATCAAGTTCTACTTCGTCAAGCTCAACTACAACACCAAGGATTCCCATCAAAATGATGTGGATCCCAAAGAAGAAGAACTAGTAGGTTCTTGAGGGTGACTCCGCCAACAAACTTCACTCATATTCGTTTTGGCAAGAACTTGTGCAATCAACTTCCACATCATGCACTAGTTCATGGAGTCACAAACCCTCTTGTTGGTAAGTCAAGGGACAAGGTAATCATTGCTTTCATGGACATCATCTCTTGTGTACTTCACTCTATGTCCATGGATATTCTTGTTTGTTCCTTGTGGGACTAACCCATGTAGGTATTGAAAGTGCCCTAATCCAAGGATAGCTCTCAACTCTTGATGATCTACATCAACATTGAGCATCCACATCTTCAACATCTACATGAAGTCTTCTACGACAACCCAAGGTTAGTTTGACCCTTTAAAAGGGGTTCTCACATCTAGGGGGAGCTTTGCTCTAAAAAAAAAATTGAGCTAAAGCATCTCCAAATGATGTGAACACATAAATGCTTTATGTAAAAGTGGTAACCCCACTTGTGCTTAAACGATGAGTATGACCTATGATCAAATGTTCTCATTTGGCTCCTAAGTCAATATACTCATATATAGATGACCTAGTCATCGACAAATTGTGTGCTAGTAGCTAGAGTTTTGGTTGTGCATGTTTGACACATATTTCAGTTGCTATCTTATTGTGTGAGCATGTTGAATGCATGATTCTATTCATTCAAGGACATCCATTTGTTGTTTTGATTGTTTTGGTTTCTTTTTCTGGCCAAATGGATGGACAAGAATGCCTAAGCACCTTCCCTAGCTATCTATGCTATCTTGTCTCAAATTCTATTCATGCTTATATCACAACTTTGAACAAGTCTTTTTCGGACAGTCCGAGTGAGGAGCACTCGGAACCACCGATTCGTCTAAGGCTGACTTCCAAAACCTTCTAAGTCTATTTCGGTCTGACCGGCTTCTCAATCTCGGTCCAACCGAAACACTTAGATTGATCTAGGTTTCATCTCGGTGAAACCGAGTTCAAAATCTCGGTCTGACCGATATGTGTAACTGCACAGCAGAAATACATCTCGGTGACACCGAGTTTTTCAACTCGGTCCCACCGACAGTACGGGGTTATATATACTGAGGGCTGCGCGCGATCTATTCCTTTCAAACCGTTCGCCCTCCAAGACCCCTGCTGCCGCCGCCCTGATCTAAGGATCGTCGCCTTCGTCGCCTGTGTTCCCTTGCCGCAGGTCTCCGCCGCCGTCAACGGTAATCTTCTCCTCCGTTGCCGCCGTAGAGGGACACCACCAAGTTAGGGTGTGTCCCGATCCCTATTCATGCTCCACTTCTGATTCTTGCATGATAGGACTGCCCTGATTCAATCCACGTTTGATATGTTCCCAATACATTGTTCAGATCGTTTAGTTTCGAGGAAAATTCTTAGGTTTAGGTTTCCACGGAATGCATCTCGGTGAAGCCGATTCCTGAAACTCGGACTGACCGATTTGGTCTCTGACCATTGCACTACATAGCTCGGTCTGACCGAGTTGTGAAAATCGGAATGTCCGAATTGAAGTTTCTGTGAAACCCTAAGTTTTCGGTAGGACCGAAACCCATTTCGGTCTGACCGAAAGTGGTGTGTAGGTTCTGTTGAACACTTCGGTTACACCGAAACTTGAAATCGGTTTGACCGAAATACATTCTGTGAAAACTCAAAACTAAGTTTTTAACTCATTTTTTTTTTTAAAAACTTCTGCAGTTGTGATAACTCTTCTACTCTGCCTATACCTTATCTATTCACAGGTTTTTTCAGCCATGTCAGATGTCAGTGACAGCCAGAACAGGTCTGAGTCACCGTTTGCTGAGATTCCAGAGGCAGGTACAAGTCCTGAGGCTAGCAGCTCCAGTGATGATGGTGAGAGGAGCACCCCTAGTGGTCTACCTCCTGCTGCTACGAGAACCAGGAAGAAGAGAACTTCTGATTCTGAGGATTCCGACTTTGTTGCTGAGGAAGTTACCTCCAAGCCAAAGAGGCAAGTGGTTGCCAAAGAGCTCCAAGGGCAGCAGCCAAAGAAAGGCACGAGCAAAGTGAAGCAGTCTGCAGTTGCCAAGAAGCTCAACTTGGAAGAGCCTGCTCCAAGCAAGGTGAAGAAGACTTCCAAGAGGAAGAGAGTTGTTTATGCTGAACCTCAAGTTGATGCTGCTGAAGAAGAAGAAGAAGAAGATGCACCCCAGCCTCCTCCTCAGAAAGCTAAGTTCATGGGTGATGCTATTCGGGCTCAAGCCTCCTCCAAGCCCAAGAAGCCTGCTCCAGCTAAGGCAGCTCCAGCCAAGCCCAAGAGGACAACCAGAAGCATTCCAGCTTCTGAGAAGAACAAAGGTGAGATGCCACCTTCTGAGTCAGATGAAGAGCATGTGTTTCTCAAGCTCCGTCCCAAGTTGCCACTCCACAATGATGCTCATCCTCAAGCTGAGGATATGAAGGCAAGAAAGGACAAAGGTCTCAGGCTATGGAGACAGTCTGATCCATATGCCGTAAGAAGAAGGACTGCTGTGGACCCCAGATTCCACACCAGAGAGCAGCAGGATTTCTATGAGACCGTGCTAATGGATAAGAAGCCCATTGTTGCTGACACCAGGTATGTTGACTGGAAGTACATTGACAGCAGAGAGCATCGGGACTTCTTTCCCCATGTGCATGAGAGCTTTACTGCATGTGGAGTTGCTGATTTTGTGGGTCAAGAACTGACAGCCTGGAATGACGAGATGATCATGCAGTTCTATGCCACAGCCCATTTCTACCCCGATGGCAAGATCACCTGGATGACTGAAGGTCAACGGTTTTCTTCAACTGTTGCAGAATGGGCAGAAATTCTGAACGCTCCAGTGCAGAGAGAGGACGACATTGATGTCTATGGGATTCCTAAGAAGAGTCATGATTCCATGAAGAATATGTACAAGGAGATCCCAGCTGCTGATTTGGAAGGATGGAAGCTCGGCTCAGTGTATTATCTCCAGGCAGGTCTGACCACCACCAACACTATTCTGAGGCATACTTTGATGCCTAAGTTAGGTGACCACCGGATGATACGAGGCTATTCTATCAACATGCTGCACATTCTCGATGAGAAGGCACCTTTTAAGGTGATGGACTTGATGGTTGAGACCATTAAGAGGACTGCAGCTGACCAGAAGAGGTCATGTGGGTTTGCTCCGCAGATACAGATGCTCATCAACGCCAAGTTTGGCACGGGCAAATTCATGTTGGATAGGAAGCACTTGCCACTGCAGCCAGAGCATGAGGACAACGTAGTTGTGATGGATGAAGAGGATCCCACCTCAGTTGAAGGGCAAGCCAAGATCGAAGCTGCAAAGAAAGCCAAAGCTGACAGAGAGGCAGCAGCAGCAGCAGCTAAGCCAAAGAGCTTTGGAGAGCAAATCCTTGAAGCAACCCAGAGAATTGAACAACGCCTGGCCAGCATTGAGCAATCTCAGGAGAGCCTTGAGAGGATTGTCGAGGACAAGATCCACGCTCTAGACGTGAAGCTGACTGAGATTCAGGTGTTTGTCA
The DNA here is from genome assembly GCA_902687465.1 of Secale cereale. Taxonomy (NCBI): domain Eukaryota; kingdom Viridiplantae; phylum Streptophyta; class Magnoliopsida; order Poales; family Poaceae; genus Secale; species Secale cereale. The sequence continues at coordinate 597,439,145 of LR738710.1, forward strand.
ACAAGCTTGAGGCAGACATGGAGGAGACTAGGCAGGAGAGAGCAGAGCTTATGCAGGATGATATAGTCCAGGACTCTCATCGCCAGACTGCTCCGGTTCCCAGAGGATCCAGGTCTGCAGCTATCCCAGTTACTTCAGCTCCAGCCACAGCTCCAGCTCCAGCATCCACTCCTCCAGCGCAGACATCAGCAGAAGTCTTCGCCGACGCAGCTATCTCTACACCGACATCTACCCAGACGGGAGCAGCCAGCCGAGCCCGCAGTGACGCTTAGCTCTATACCTTTTCGAACTTTTTGGTAACTTGTTGCCAAAGGGGGAGAAATTGCTATAGATCATAGGGCTTCGAGAGAGAGAGTGCTCTTTCGTCTTTTCGTTCTTTTGCCGGTTTTCCTTGAGATACATTGGTTTCTTTTGGTTCCAGATACTTTATGTGTGCTTGCTACTACGTTTGATGCTACCTTAATGAGTGCTTAGTCATACTATACCTTAATGAGTGCTTAGTCATACTATGCCTTAATGTGTGCTTATTGCTTATCATATGCTATTTCTTATTGTATGGCTATTTACTCTTGTCTTGGTGATTGAGTGCATGTTATTCATTCTTATCATTTTGTGCGCTCCACCAAGATGTATGTGACATGGAAGAGTGACCCATAATCCTAATCGATTGTGCATTTGCATTCAAACGCAAATTTTAAATAATGCACAAATTTAGGGGGAGCTCTTGTTTATCACATACTTCTCAAAGCGACGATATTATTCTTTGATTATATCTCTTGTCGAAGCTTTGATCTATATGTTGTCATCAATTACCAAAAAGGGGGGGATTGAAAGTGCAACTAATCCCCGGGTGGTTTTGGTAATTAATAACAACATATATATCATTGAACTAATATTATCTTGAGAATCATTTCAGAAAAGTTCGATGATGTGGGTATGGAAATGTCTGAAGAAGTGGACCCCTCAAAATGCTAAGACAAGCATTGGCAAAAGCTCAAGACTCCTTTTTGGTTTAGTGATCAAAGATCACATTGAGTCCATAGGAAAGCCAATACTATTAAAAGGGGATGAGGTTGTGTTAATGTTCTTGTTGCTCAAGTGCTTGGTGATCTAACTCCCTCAACTATCAGCACTATTCACTACTTAACACACACCCATAAGTAATCTCGGTCACACCGATTTCTCCAACTCAGTCCCACCGAGATGAACCACTTCAGTTGTTTCTCCAAACCCTAGCTTCTCGGTCAAACCGATTCTGAGTTTCGGTCTCACCGAAAAAGGGCTGCCAACCTTCTGTGATCAGTTGACATCAATTCGGAATATCCGAGTTTATATTTTCGGTCTCACCGAAATGGCAAACCCTAACCTTTGACTCACTTCGGTCTCACCGAGATGGTCTTTTCGGTCCCACCGAAAATCCCAACGTTCACTATATTTGAACTTTCGGTCTGACCGAGTTTTAACTTCGGTCTCACCGAGATTGGTCAAATGTGTGTGTAACGGTTGGATTTTGTGTGGAGGCTATATATACCCCTCCACCCCCTCCTCATTCGTGAGGAGAGCCATCAGAAAGTACCACCACTTCTACCATACACTTTCTGAGAAGTGAACCACCTACCCTTGTGTTGAGATCAAGCCATTCCATTCCTACCATATGAAACTTGATCTCTAGCCTTCCCAAGTTGCTTTCCACTCAAATCTTTCTTCCACCACAGCCATATCAGTGAGGAGAGTTGAGTGTTGGGGAGTTTATCATCTGAAGCACAAGAGCAAGGAGTTCATCATCATCAACACCGTCTATTACCTTTTGGGGGGTGGTGCCTCCTAGATTGGTTAGGTGTCGCTTGGGAGCCTCCGTCTTGATGATGTGGAGTTGAACCAAGATGTTTGTAAGGGCAAGGAGATCGCCTACTTCGTGAAGATCTACCCCGAGTAAGGCTAGTCCTCCGTGGGCGTAGGCCGTGATGGAATAGACAAGGTTGCTTCTTCGTGGACCCTTCGTGGGTGGAGCCCTCCGTGGACTCGCGCAGCCGTTACCCTCCGTGGGTTGAAGTCTCCATCAACGTGGATGTACGATAGCACCACCTATCGGAACCACGACAAAAATCTCCGTGTCACCAAACTGCGTTTGATCTTCTCCACCTCTCTTTTACATGTGCAATTTACTTTCCGCTGCATAAACTCTAGAATTGCATGTGTAGGGTGTTACTTGAACTGATCTTGTTTGTGAAACTGCCAAAAACATTGCATGATCTAAAGGCAGATTTTTTATATTGTCAAGTAGTCTAATCACCCCCCCTCTAGACCTACTTTCGATCCTACATCTTCGAAGGTGTTCGTGGTGTTGGCATAGATCAAGAATAGGATTTGTCACTCCGAGTGTCAGAGAGGTATCTCTGGGCCCTCTCGGTAATACACATCATAATAAGCCTTGCAAGCAAATGACTAATGAGTTAGTCACAGATGATGTATTACGGAACGAGTAAAGAGACTTGCCGGTAACGAGATTAACTAGGTATGGTGATACCGATGATCGAATCTCGGGAAAGTAACATACCGATGACAAAGGGAACAACGTATGTTGCTATGTGGTTTAACCAATAAAGATCTTCGTAGAACATGTAGGAGCCAATATAAGCATCTAGGTTCCGCTATTGGTTATTGACCGGAGATGAGTCTCGGTCATGTCTACATAGTTCTCGAACCCGTAGGGTCCGCACGCTTAACGTTTGATGACGATCGGTATTATGAGTTTATGAGTTTTGATGTACCGAAGGTAGTTCGGAGTCCCATATGAGATCACGGACATGACAAGGAGTCTCGGAATGTCTGAGACGTAAAGATTGATATATTGGACGACTATATTCGGACACCAGAAGTGTTCCGGAAAAGTTTCGGATTTAACCGAAGTGCCGGAGGGGGTTACCGGAACCCCCCCGAGGGAGTATGGGCCATAGTGGGCCATTGAGGGAAAGAGAGAGGCAGCCCATAGGTCTGGCCGCACCCTCCCCCTAGGAATCCTAGTTGGACTAGGAAAGGGGGGAGGCGCCGCTCTTCTTCCTTCTTCTCTCCCCCTTCCTTTCCTACTCCTAGTAGGAATAGGAAAGGGGATTCCTATTCCTACTAGGAGTAGGATTCCTACTCCCTTGGCGCGCCCCAAGCCTGGCCGCACCTCCCCCTTGTTCCTTTATATACGGGGGCATGGGGCACCCAAAGACACAGAACAAACATTGTTCTAGCCGTGTGTGGTGCCCCCTCCACAGAAACACACCTCAGTTATACCATTCTAGTGCTTAGGCGAAGCCCTGCGCCGGTAGCTTCATCATCTCCGTCAGCATGCCGCCGTGCTGACGAAACTCTCCTGTGAAGCTCAACTGGATCAAGAGCTCGTGGGACGTCATCAAGCTGAACGTGTGCTGAACGCGGAGAGGGGCACCGCACACGGCTAGAACAATGTTTCTTCTATGTCTTTGGGTGCCCCCTGCCCCCGTATATAAAGGAGCAAGGGAGAGGTGCGGCCGGCCCATGTATGGCGCGCCAGGAGTAGGATTCCTACTCCTAGTAGGAATAGGAACCCCCCTTCCTATTCCTACTAGGAGTAGGAAAGGAATGAGGAGAAGAGAAGGAAGGAGAGGGGCGCCTCCCTCCTCTCCTAGTCCAACTAGGATTCCTAGGGGGGCGCGGCCAGCCCTATGGGCTGCCTCTCTCTTTTCCCTCAAGGCCCACTATAGCCCATACTCCCTCGGGGG
>LR738710.1:597442903-597555478 GCA_902687465.1 Secale cereale
GGGGGGGGGGGTTCCGGTAACCCCCTCCGGCATCCGGTTATACCCGATAACACCCGGAACACTTCCGGTGTCCGAATATAGTCGTCCAATATATTAATCTTTATGTCTCGGACATTTTGAGACTCCTCGTCATGTCCATGATCTCATCCGAGACTCTGAACTACCTTCGGTACATCAAAACTCATAAACTCATTATACCGATCGTCATGGAACGTTAAGCGTGCGGACCCTATAGGTTCGAGAACTATGTAGACATGACCGAGACTTATCTCCAGTGAATAACCAATAGCAGAACCTGGATGCTCATATTGGCTCCTACATATTCTACGAAGATCTTTATCGGTCAAACCGCATAACAACATACGTCGTTCCCTTTGTCATCGGTATGTTACCTGCCCGAGATTCGATCATCGGTATCTCAATACCTAGTTCAATCTCGTTGCCGGCAAGTCTCTTTACTCATTCCGTAATACATCATCTCGTGACTAACTCATTAGTCGTTTTCTTGCAAGGCTTATTATGATGTGCAGTACCGAGAGGGCCCAGAGATACCTCTCCGACACTCGGAGTGACAAATCCTATTCTTGATCTATGCCAACACCACGAACACTTTCGGAGACACCTATAGAGCATCTTTACAAACACCCAGTTACGTTGTGACGTTTGATAGCACACAAGGTCTTCCTACGGTATTCGGGAGTTGCATAATCTCATAGTCATAGGATCATGTATAAGTCATGAAGAAAGCAATAGCAGTAAAACTAAACGATCAAGTTGCTAAGCTAACGGATGGGTCTTGTCCATCACATCATTCTTCTAATGATGTGATCCCGTTGATCAAATGACAACTCATGTCTATGGCTAGGAAACATAACCATCTTTGATCAATGAGATAGTCTAATAGAGGCATACTAGGGACACTCTGTTTTGTCTATGTATTCACACATGTACTAAGTTTCCGGTTAGTACAATTCTAGCATGAACAATAAACATTTATCATGATATAAGGAAATAAATAATAACTTTATTATTGCCTCTAGGGCATATTTCCTTCAACATACCTTTCAAAGATGATTCTGTTGACTAGCTTATCTCACTTTCAAACAATCGGAAGTTCTGTAAAAATAGTATTTAGGAGGTTTTAGTGTTTAAATTCTTAGGACAATGGAGTGAAGCATATGAGGTGCCTTATCTCATCAATGTCGTTGCATTCCATCCAATATTTCTTTTGTCCTAAATCATGTGGAAGGTCGCGATTTGTTGCGTTTTTTGCCGAATGTCAAAGATGCAACTACTGGATTAAGGATACTTGGACTATGCATTGGTAGTGGTAGCTAATAAGTTTTTATGAAGTAATTTAGGAGGCTTCATAATTTGAGTTCTATGCAATCGTGGGTGTTCATCCTAATGTCCCGACGAAGTCTTTCTCACCGTTTAGGGTAGAATGTAACACTGAATATTATCCGAGCTTTTAGTTTGTCTCAGTTTACTTCTAATGTCATGAACTGATGATTTCTCCAAGCTTGTATATGTGTGGAAATTGGATCAAATAGTAAAGCTATTACCCAAATCGTCCTAAAAATTTAAACACTGAAACCTCCTAATATTCTGAAATCGTCCTTTCTCTTTCCTCTTCTTTTTTTGAAAGTAATTAGGTGGACGTTTTATTCCATGAATTATGTAGCACAATTGGAGCTATCTTTATCACATTGTAATGACACAAGCTCATTAGTTTAGCTAGATGAGCCTGCGTGATTTTGTATGTGGAACTACTACTCCTCGCAGTTCCCTATCTCGGGATCGTCCCATTCCAGCCAACTTCTCTTCCGTAGTAGTTAAGAACATGCACCAAGGAAGCGCAATATGTTTTGATACTTTGTGAGCAATAACGCATGCGCTTCTATTGCAGTTATTGAGATGATGATGCCTCCAAGAATGGGACTTGATATCAACGGATGATCTCAATTATTCAACGTGTTGGCGTCTTACTTATTTGGTATGGTAATTGATATCTTTCCCCCTTTGTTGTGCTAGGAATTCATTTGAGTATTTTGTAGTATAATTAAATGCTTAAACTGAGCGGAAGTTTTTGATGGTATGATTCGTCTCAGAACACAAGCTCCAAACAAATAGAAATGACAACCCATGTTATTACTCGGAACTTTGGAAGGATGAAATTGGCAGTGAAACAATGGACATGACCACCCTTGTTTTAACAAGGAAGGCACATATGAACAAGCATAGTATATACTGGATACTTGAGCCACTGTTGACGATTATGCTGGGAGAAGCCGGGTATAGTACACGTTCTGCTTGTGGTAGACTTTGTGCCATACACGCCACTATCATAGTCTCCTCTAGAGGGTTACAACTCATGATAATTAAGGGTCTCCCAGTAGACACGGCCTCTCTAAGGGTTCTCCGTTATTCCCCGGTTAATTGCAAAGGCTAAGAGCGATAAGCTTTTACTATCACCTCGAATTACCTTTGCGTGGTAAACCTTAACAACCATAGTGATGCACTTCATGGCCATAAGGCACAAATGCTGAGTGGGGCACCTTCACAACATTCACAAAGTCATTAAACTAAGCATTCAACCGAGGATATCATATCCACATTAAACATTTCACATCCTACACATACCAAGGTTAATCCATATCCCCGAGAACTTGAGGTCTACTAACACATGAGGGCAACAAACACCATGACAATGTAATGGAATACATGGATGAGAGATTCAAATGATACACCAAAGGATCCACTAGGGTTCTTGATGTTGCAAACGATAAGGATTTGGATGATGATGGCGATGATGTAGTAGATGACAATGACGATGGTGATGACGTTGTCCTCTTCCGTGGTGAGAAGGATCCCCTCCTTCTCCTTGAATAACCCCTCCTCTGGATGAACTCCAGAGGCTAGGGTTCTACCTTCTGGATGAGTTTCTGGTGTCTCTAGGCGTCTGATTCATGATCTGATTCGACGGGGTGAAAACACTTGATCCAGCGATGGTGACGGCGTGCCATATGACTACTCATACGGGGGTCGCGGTCATATGGAACGCCGTCTTTCGTGCTGGAGGAGCGACGATGTGTGTTCCTTTGGCCTCTTTGCTCGATTCTTTTATGGAAAGTGGCCATCACCTAAAATATGTGTTTCCACCACCATTTCTGGGGATTTTCCACATTAAATGATAATTGATCCAAAAGACATTACATGAGGGATTATCAACAAAAAGAAGTGTGCAAACGCGGTAAAATACCGCAAAGCCTATTACGTAGGCACAAAATACTTAGTAAAAGCATCACATAAACTAGACTCATCACCAGACTGGTAAGAAACTTCTACATCACAGGTACCTTCCACCTCACCTCAATGATACAAACATTACATTTATTCCAAAAAAGTTGGTTTGCCATTTTCCATCAGACTTTAGACCAATTAGCCTCTATAATGTCATTTATAAAATAATTGCTAAGTCGTTGGCTAATACTCCCTCCGTCCCAAAATTCTTGTCTTAGATTTGTCTAGATAGGGAAGTATCTAACACTAAAATGTGACTAGATACATCCGTATTGAGACAAATCGAAGACAAAAAATTTGGGACGGAGGGAGTAGATTGAAAGAACACTTGTGTGAGTATATTCAACTTCACAACAAGCCTTCATAGAGGGAAGACGCATTACAAACAATACCATTGTAGCCTAGGAAATTGCTCACTCATTCTCTCTTCTTCATGGGATGTGCTTGATTTCATGCTCAAAATTGATTTAGCTAAAGATTTTGACAGAATTGAGCAGAATTTCATAGCCTCAACTCTTGCACGTAAAGGTCATCAATCCCATTTTATAAATCTTGTGCATGATGGCATATCTTCGTGCACTTTCTCGGTTATCATTAATGGCCAGTCTTCTACTCGCTTTAAAAGTAGCAGAGGCTTTAGACAAGGCTACGCCTTGTCCCCATCACCTTTTGTCTTTGTAGTGAATGAGCTCTCTTTGTCACTACATGATGCACTTCAAGACAATCACTTGTCAGGTATCTCTCCTAGACCAAATGGTCCTCCTATACATACTTTGATGTTTGCAGATGATCTGCTTGCATGTGGCAAAGCTGCCATGTAGGAAGCAACTTACATATCCGACATTTTAAATCAGTTCTGCCATAATTCAGGACAACTCTCGAACTGGTCAAAATCCGGTACAATGTTTAGTAAAAAGGTTGGTCTGCACATTAAGTAAGATATCAAGTGCATCTTCCCAGCCCCATATATTGACAGTAATACCATTCATCTAGGACATCCTCTCATCCTTCCTGCAAAAGGAAGATCAAAGAAGAACCAACTACAAAGAGTCTTTGTCTTAGAGCTTGGGCTGACATTTGCATTGAAAAAAGATCGGTGGCCTAGGTGTTAGAAACTTGCACGCTATTAATCAAGGTCTAATTCTTTAAGTGGCCTAGATGTTAGCAAAAGAACCTGCCAATCAACTTGCCCTCATTCTCAAGTCAAAATACCAGAACGACACATCCATTTGGAGGGCAGAACAAAATATACCAAAAGTCAACCTTCTGGATAGCAATTCTTAAGGTAAGACCTCTTTTAGTTTCGGCCTCTTTCTACCAAATAGTCGATGGCAAGAACTCCATTTGGACTTCCCCTTGGTTTTCTTAATGGCAGAGTATTCATGATAATTTTATTATTCAACAACATCCTTTTGCTTACCTAGTTGTTGTTAAGGACCTTTGGATCTCCAACCAGAAAACTTGGAATGTTGAACTGATCAATTCTCTATTCATGCCACAAACGGCTCATGCTATTTTGCAAATCCCTATTGTTAATGCTCTGGGGCAAGATGTTCTTGTTTGGAAACTAACACCTACATGTGAATGCTCTTTGAAATGTGCCTACAAGCACTGTTTTACTAATCGTGTGATGCCTGCAAACAAGAGACCAAAAGTTGTTCCTCCACAGAATGTTAATCTTTTTACTCAGGCATGGCAAGAAAAACACATAGTGCCAAGGTTCAAACTTTCGCTTGGAAACTTCTTCGTCGAGCGCTACCCACTGGCAAGAGAGCAAGTAAAAATTTCAAACATATTGATGAAGATTGTCCTATATGTGGCAGCTTAGAGGACGAAATGCACATGTTTTTCCTTTGTCCTTTCTCAAAAGCTGATTGGTTCTCATCTCCTTGGTTCGTCGAAACTAAGGCCATTGCTGCAAATAATCACTATGTTGCCCAAATGATCCAAGCCATACTTTCATCCAACATCCCCATATGAGCCTCACCAGTTTATATACTTTGTGTGGTGCTTATGGAAGGAACAATGCTCTTTTTGACAAGAAATTCGGCAAACCCTCCCAGATATTTCCGGTTGCTAATGCAACTATGCAGGGCTCTAAATTTGAGAATATGGAGTCCTTCGAATATCACCGCTCTACCTGCTCTACAGTACAACAATAGGCGACACAACAAGACCCATCTCCTATTGCAGGTACTGCCAGTTTTCATTGACGAGGCTTGGAAGATTGAAAGGGAGGTGTTCCCTTAAGCTTCTTGTTATTTGACTTTTGATAAGGTGCTTTTCATCACTCGGTTGCAGTAGTTTTCTTCGTTATAGCTTTCAACATGCGAATGGCCTTGGACTCCCTGATGTGTTTCAAGTACTTTTTCTCTGGTATACCCATGAACTTAGATTTTTTTTTCGAAACGTGCAACATGGGGTCATTACAATATTTAATTCAAGACATAAATCTTTTACTTTTGATGTTCTGAAGAAAGATTTTATGCTATCATAAACAGGATCAACCTTACTCTTTTCCTTTGAGCAAAGGTATCAATTCTCAGCATTATACCTTATCCTGTCAAAAGATCCAAGCCTCTGATATTTCAGTCCCTAGAAAAGAGCCTCTAAGAGCAAGATCTAAAGCTTGTTTTCTTTGTAAGTCAAGTCCACCACAAAATAAATTAATAATTAAGTAATCAGGACAATGGTGTTCAGGACATGAAGAGAGTATCTCTCGATACCTTATATATGCGTCAACTAGTATCTCTCCTTCTCTTTGTCCAAAGCTTCTGATTTTTCTTTTCAGTTTATATAACTTTCCTTGAGGAATATAATAAGTGAGGAAGGCTTTCACCAATTCTGGCCAGCTCCTTGAGACGTTCCCTCCCTGGCGTTCTAACCATTCATGAGCTCTTCCATCTAATGAATATGGAAATATTTTTTCTTTTGTTTGTTCATTGGTTATGTTCTGCAACTGAAATGTTTCACATGCATGTTTCAATTCTTTAATATGCTTATACGTACATTCAACTGCATAACCTAGGAATATATTTTCTTTCACCATAGTAATCAACCGGGATTTATCTCATATATTTTGCCAGGTAGATCAGGGCCAACTGATATATAATTCTCTCCCAGAGGTGGTCCAACAACATATTCCACTCCCACCTGACAAATTTGCTCTTGAAGGACCATGGTTGCTTCCTATCTGCAAAAATCATTCGGACACAAAATAATTCAAAACTTAAGACAAAGCCCAAAAGTGCTCAGCTCCCTGGCACGGCGTCAGAAAAAGCTTGATGGCCTGCAAGTGCACAAGGTTTAGTTGTAGCCTTTTCGAAGTAAGAGTATCGATCCCACATGGAGCACATGAATTGGACTATTGCCTCTTGTAAAGAACTATATTTTTTTGGCCTGCAAACAATTGTAGACTGAAAGTAGAGTGAGGGCGGATAAAAAGGATTATTGAGTAATGTTCATAAATCATAACTAAATAACATAAAAAGAAAATGATGTGTGAGGATTGTGTTGACTAGTGAAACAATAGAAAATGGCTCTCCCAGGGAGTCCACAATCCCCATTGGTATGTTTCTAACGCACATATGCATAAGCATAATATATACTAGATACTTGATCCACTGTTGGCGATTATGCTAGGCGGAGCCGTACAGTACACGTTCTACTCGTGGTAGACTTCATGCCACACATGCCACTATCATAGTCCGCCGAAGGGTTACACTCATGATAATTAAGGGTCTCCCCGTGGACGCGGCCTCTCTTAGGGTTCTTATTCCCCCGTCAATTGCAAAGGCTAAGAGTGATAGGCTTTTACTGTCACCTCAAATTACCTCCACGTCTTAAACCTTAACAACGACAATGATATAATTTGCGGCCATAAGGCACAAATGTTGAGTGGGGCCCCTTCACAACATTCACGAAGTTATTAAACTAAGCATTCAACAGAGGAACTCATATCTGCATTAAACATTTCAGATCTTACACATACCAAGGTTCATTCATATCCCCGAAAACATGGGGTCTACTCACACATGAGGGCAACAAACATCATGATAATGGTAATGGAGTACATGGATGCGAGATTCAAATGATAAAGCAAAGGATCCATTAGGGTTCTTTATCTTGCAGATGATAAGGATGTGGATGATGATGGTGCTATTGTAGTGGATGGAAATGAAGGTGGTGATGACATTGTCCTCTTCTGCGGTGAGAAGGATCCCCTCCTTCTCCTTGAATAATCCCTCCTCTGGATAACTCCAGAGGCTACGGTTTTGCCTTCTGGATGAGTTTCTGGTGTCTCTGGGCGTCTGATTCACGATCCGATTCGACGGGGTGAAAATATTTGATCAAGCGGTGGCGGCATGCCATACGACCGTTCATACGGGCGCTTGCAGTCGTATGAAATGTCGTCTTCGGTGTTGGAGGCGCGACGACGTCTGTTACTTTGGCCTCTTTGCTTGATTCTTTTATGGAAAGTGACCATCACCTAAAATACGTGATTCCACCACCATTCCAGAGGATTTTCTCCCTTAAATGATAATTGATCCACTGCCATTCGTCTTTGCATTGAATGGACTCTCTTTGTTGCTGGAGGATGCACTTCAAAACAATCACTTGTCAGGTATCTCTCCTAGACCAAACTATCCTCCTATACAGGCTTTGATGTTCGTGGATGATCTGCTTATATGTGGCAAAGCTACCATGCAGGAAGCAGCTTACATATCCGACATTTTAAACCAGTTCTGCCATAATTTAGGAGAGCTCCCGAACTGTTTGAAATTCGGTATAATGTTTATTAAAAAGGTTGGTTTGCAGGTTAAGCAAGATATCAAGCGCATCTTCCCAGTCCTAGATATTGATAGTAATACCATTCATCTGGGACATCCTCTCAACATTCCTGCAAAAGAAAGATTGACAACCTAGAACTTTGTTTATGACAAATTTTTAAATCTAAGTGGAGTGCTTATAAAGCCAACATGCTGCTAGGCTAACCCTTATTAAATATGTCTTTTCGTCTATGCCTGTCTACTATGTGTCCAATATACTTTTCTCAAAAAAGTTTCTAACTAAGCTCAGAACTATTATAAGGAACTTTTGGTGGATATGAGTCAAAGAAGAACCAACTACAAAGAGTCTTTGTCTTAGAGCTTGGGCTGGCATTTGCATTGAAAAAAAGATTGGTGGCCTAGGTGCCACAAACTTGCAGGCTATTAATCAAGGTCTAATTCTTTCGGCGGCCTAGATGTTAGCAAAAGAACCCCACAATCAACTTGCCCTCATTCTCATGTCAAAATACCACAGCGACACACCCATTTGGAGTGCAAAACAAAATATACCAAAATCAATGTTTTGGACAACGATTCTTAAGGTAAGATCTCTTTTAGTTTCGGCCTCTTTTTTACCAAATAGTCGATGGCTGCACGTCCATTTGGACATCCCCTTGGTTGTCTCAATGGCAAAATATTCATGATAATTTTAATATCCAACAAATTTGCTTACCCAACTGTTGTTAAGGACCTTTGGATCTCCAATCAAAAAAACATGGAATGTTCGACTGATCAATTCTTTGTTCACGCCACAAACGGCTCTTGCCCTTTTGCAAACCCCTATTGTTAATGCTCTAGGGCAAGATGTTCTTGTTTGGAAACTAACACCTACATGTGAATGCTCTTTGAAATGTGCCTACAAGCACTGTTTTACTAATCCTGTGATGCCTGCAAACCAGAGACCAAAAGTTGTTCCTTCATAGATTGTTAATCTTTTTAATCAGGCAGGACAAGAAAACCACACAGTGCCAAGGGTTCAAACTTTCACTTGGAAACTTCTTCGTCGAGCGCTACCCACTGGCAACAGAGCAAGTAAAATTTTCAAACATATTGATGAAGATTGTCCTATATGTGGCAGCTTAGAGGACGAAATGCACATGTTTTTCCTTTGTCCTTTTTCAAAAGCTGTTTGGTTCTCGTCTCCTTGATTCCTCGAAACTAAGGCCATTGCTGCAAATAATCACTCTGTTGCCCAAATGATTCAGGCCTTACTTTCATCTCAATGTCCCCATATGAGCCTCACCACTTTATATAGCTTTTTGTGCTGCTTATGAAAAGCAAGAAACGATGCTCTTTTTGGCAAGAAATTATGTAAACCCTCCCAGATATTCCTAGTTGCTAATGGAACTATGCAGGAGCTAAATTTGAGAATATGGAGTTCTTCGAATATCACCGCTCTACCTGCTCCGCTGTACAACAACAGGCACAACAAGACCCATCTCCTGTTGCAGGTACTGCCAGTTTTCGTTGACGCGGCTTGGAAGATTGAAAGGGACATGGATTCAGTACCAGCGGGCATAGGAATCATCATCAGAACGGATACCAATCAACACGTCAAATAAATTGCATCTTTCAGCCCTATCTCCACCAGCAACATTTCATATTCAAGCAGAAACTTTTTCCCTGCTTCTAGCGACCATGTTGACTCAATTAAAAGCTCCGCATATAGGAACAAACTTTTTTCACACATTCCGCGATATTGGCTTCGGAGGCGGCAACTACGTCCATCTTCAACACCGCGGGTCATTAGGTCACCAGACCACTTCTTGCAGCTATTCAACGGTCCGCAGTTTTCCATCCAACCAGAATAGCTCATGTTAACAGGTGCTTCAATGTAAAAGCTCATCATCAGGCTCAATTAGCTCTCAAAATTCAGTTTAGATCTCTAGCTGTTAGGTGTCTGTCTTCAGGTTTAGGTCAATGTCCATTGTTCAGTGTGAGTCCCTTGACACTTTTCTCTGTAAAATGTTGCTTGATGAATAAAATCTTTTCATGTCCAGGAAAAAAAAACGCCAAACGCCCTCTTCTCCCTATCCGTCTCGGCTCCGGGCCGAACGTTGCGGAAACCGCTTCCCCCGGGGAGTACCTGGTACTGCACCTAATATATAGCGCCACGCGTGGCGCACCCAGAACGGCGCGGAAGAAACTAAACTCGAGAGGCGAGGAAAAATAAGGGAGAAACAAGTGGAGTAAAGCAGTGAAGGAAGAACAGATTGCTTGTGGGATTCGCCGGCGAGGGAGACGGAGGGGAGTCTGATCGGTCCGGTGATGGGGGTGAGGGAGCCGGTGGCGATGGAGATACCGTCGGAGGACGGGGCGGCGTCGAGGGTGCCGCCGAGGATCAGGAGGAGGCTGCTCGAGGGCAGGACCAGCGGCGGCGGCAGTCCGGCCAGCGCCGAGGAAATCGAGGCCAAGCTCAAGGAGGCCGACCACCGTAGGCAGGTAGGTTTCCTACATTTATCTTTCGCTTTTCCCCTTCTTCCTCCTAACTGTGAATTCGAAGTGTTGAGGACTGCTTTCTTTCTATGCACTACTAGTATCCTCGTGTTGTCTCGTCGGTGGTTCCCATCCTTACTGGTGAACGATAGTTGCGTTTCCTGCTGTTGAAGTGGTATTACTACTGTACTATTTTTATTCTACAGAAGTGGTATTGTTCCTGGAAGATTTTACAGTAACTTTAGGCGTCTAAGTATAAGTATGTGAAATGTAATTGTGAAAGTTGCGGGTATGTGAAAGAATTCCTTTGGTTGAGCTTGTTCGTGGTGGAGTGGAAGTAACATTCTTTGGGAAATTTTTGTTGGATTTTGCCGCGTTTTTCCTTTTCTTTTCTAGTTTGGGGTTTTCCGGTGTTTGGATTGAAGCGTTTTCCCCCTATTGAAAAACTCTCAATTTCAAATTCAAAAAAAAATCTCAATTTTATCTGCAGTTCGGTGAAAGCGTAAATAAGGACAATTAGATTAGAGTATCACTAGTAACTAACTATTGCCTGTAAAAAGGAACGTTTTTTTCCCTAAAAAAAGCACTTTTTTAGTGAAATAATAAAGGTGAAATTATTGTAGGTTCTAACTGCTTTATTGAAGAGGAAGGCTCATGCTCGGCTCATGCATATTCAACGAGCAGCCATGACTGTAAGCAGCCAGAGAGAAGCAGAGAGGATTAAATTGAAAGAAGTTCTTGAAAGCAAACTTCAGAGGGTATGTGTTGTCATACATACTCTGATTACAATTTTATACTTCTCCTGTTCTGCTTCTTATCTGATTTGTTATCTTATTGAACAGGCCAAGAGGAAGAGAGCTGAATATTTGAAGCAGCGAGGAAGTCCATGCAGTTCTGCTCATGCCGATTACATCAAGCATGCAGATCTTCTTTCAAGAATGCTTGCAAGGTATTACTACCATACAGTAAATTATTTCACTACTAACTATTTGGTTGTATTTGCACGTTCGAGTTAATTGAAGTTTTCGTTTCGTATACTGTAGGTGCTGGAGAAGTTTTCTGAAGTCCAGGAAGACAACACTTGCCTTAGCTCAAGCTTATGATGCTTTGGGAATTAATGAAAAATCTGTGAAGTCAATGCCATTTGAGGAATTAGCTATGCTGATGGGATCTCCCGCAGCTCTTGAGGCTACTAAGGCATTTCTTGACCGGTTCGAGAGGCGTGTGACTCTTTGTCAGTCAGCAAGTTCATCATCTGCAGAAAATATTGACCATCTACTGAAACGCCTTGTGACTCCAAAGAGGAAGGTACCTCCAAGTAGAGACGGAAGAACAAGGGTTGCAGCAAAAAGGCCAGCCACAACTTCTGAAACAAGCAGGTTGTCCAGATATTCACTGAGGGTGGCACTCTGTGCTTACATGATCCTGGCTCATCCTAGTGCTGTTTTAAGTGGAGATGGTGAGCAAGAGAAGCTACTCATGGAGTCAGCAGCAAACTTTGTCAGGGAGTTTGAGCTGTTGGTTAAGACAATACTCGAGGGACCAGGAAGAGCCTCAAGGCAGCCATGTCTTGATGGTGCTGGATCATCTAGTTGCCAGAAGTCTTATGATGTTGCCCGTCAAAGTAAATTCAAGACTCAGTTGGTTAATTTTGACAAAGCGTGGTGCACCTACCTTTACAGATTTGTGGTGTGGAAAGTAAAAGATGCAAGATCATTGGAGGGTGATCTTGTTAGGGCTGCATGCAAGCTTGAGCTCTCAATGATGCAAACATGCAAGCTAACTGCCGACGGGCAGTCACACAACCTCACCCATGATATGAAGGCGATCCAGAAACAGGTTTCTGACGACCAAAAACTCCTAAGAGAGAAGGTTCAGCATCTGACTGGTGATGCAGGCACCGAGCGTATGGACTCTGCTCTCTCAGATGCAAGGTCAAAGTTCTTTGAAGCAAAGGAGAATGGAAGTCCATTGGCAACACCTGTTGCAAACGTATCTACTCCTCTGATCATTAATTCGTCTGGAAAGCTCCCCCCTTCTGAGGTTAATGTTAGTTCCAAAACAGATGCTGAAGGATCAAGGTCTGTTGTCCGATCCTTGTTTGGAGCTTCTGCAGCATCAAGCAGCACATCACCAGTGAATCTGCCAACAGAGAATGAGCAGATGGTCAATGAGATGCTTCATGAGGATAGTCGTGCGATTGCTAGCAATTCTAATGATGCACATACCACCGAGAAGGATTTCCAAGTCAAAATAAGGGAAACAATGGAGAAAGCTTTCTGGGATGTGGTTACTGAGTCAATGAAAGGAGACAAACCTGACTACAGCCAACTGATCAACCTGGTAAAGGAAGTGAGGGATTCGTTGCACGACTTGGCTCCCAAGGGATGGAAGGAGGAAATCTATGAGAACATTGACCTCGAAATTCTATCCCAGGTAAGATCCCAGTGTTATGCATATAGAAATTTGTCATCGAGTTCCTTTTTTTTCTTATTCATGAAACATTGACATGATTTTGTTCCTTTACAAATGAAGGTACTCGAGTCAGGCTCCCAGGACACCCAATATCTGGGGCAGATTTTGCAGTACTCTTTGGATATGGTTAGAAAGCTGTCTGCTGCTGCAAAGGATGATGAGATGAAGGCAAGTCATGGCAAATTATTGAGTGAGTTGGCTGCAAGTTCTGAAGTTAACGATAATGGAGTCAGCTCATTCGTCATTGTTGTCATCAAGGGCCTGCGTTTCACTCTGGAAGAAATAAAGGTGTGCTGAGCGTTAATACATTATATAAACTTGTCCTATAATTAACTGCAGTTGTTTTTATGCAGTGGAATTCTAACATTTTTCCGTTATAAACAGCAACTACAAGTAGAAGTGAGCAAGGCATATATTCAGCTGATTCAACCGACGATAAAAGGCTCTGCTGGAGTGGAGTACCTGCAGAAGGCTTTCGGCGATCGCTATGGACCTCCCGCCAATGCGTCAGCTTCTCTCCCAGTAACTCTGCAGTGGATTTCAGCATCAAAGAGCATCGTGGACGCAGAATGGAGGGAACATCTGGGCTCTCTTTCAGTTCTGCCAGCAGCAAATCATGTAAGTTTCCAACAACATCAGCAGCATAGCGGCATTCTATTTGTTATCAGGTTCCTGACACTAGTTTAATCCTTTGTGGCAGGCTCAGCCCCTTGTTACAGTGCTCCGAGCTGGCCATGGAGCTCCAACAGCTGCTGTACCTTCAGCAGGTAGTTCAGGTTTACCTGAGTGCAAGGGAGAAAAGATTGACAAGCTTGTGAGGGTTGGCTTGTTGCAGCTTATTAGTGGTATGGAGGGCTTGCAATTGCAGTCAACTCCTGAGAGCTTCCACCTCAACTTTCTGAGATTGAGGGCCGTGCAGGGCCAGTTTCAAGAAGTGATTGTGATGGCTACGAGGTAAACAACTATCTTATACTACTCAGGTTAATCTAGCCTAGTCTGCAGGATGAAAACTTCAATGTGTGCTAACTGAACTTACTGTTTGTGCAGCATGCTCGTCCTGCGTCAAGTCCTGATGAGTGAAAATACTAAGGTCACTCCTCTGGAGCTGGAGACTGTCATCTCAGAACTCTTCGGCGCTCTGGTGAAGCTGCTGGATAACTCCCCCGAAGCATGCACTGAAGAGATCGCGGAGGCGATGATGAGCGCGTCGGCCTCCGCCGGCTCTTTGTCGGATGCCAAGATTCAGGCCAGGAGGCAGATAATAACCCGGGTGCTCCTCAAGAGCCTTCAAGCGGACGACGTCGTCTTCAAGAAGGTCTCCCGGGCGGTCCACTGCGCCTTCCGCGGCGTCCTCCTCGGCGGCAGCGGTGCCAAGGGCCAGAAGCTGGCGGATGCAGCCCTACGCCGCGTCGGCGCGGGGAAGCTCGCCGACCGGGTGGTGAAGGTGGCTGAAGTGCTCATCAGGGTAGCCACGGTCTCGGAGAAGGTCCACAGCCCGTGGTACAAAGCGCTCGCCTGAATGTGAATATAGCTTACTTTGGTTGGTTCTTGTGAATACACACGTTAGGACGATTGTAAATTCTAATTCCGCCGGATGAGGTGGGAATAAGTCATTGTACAGAGATTAGTTAGTAGTTCAGGATGTTTAGAATTCTTGGTGTAGGGCAAATATGAGCTCCAGAATTTAGTCAGTCAGGGCCCGGGGATGCTCAATGGCACATGGGTTACGCCAATAATGTAGGGCGCGGTCGATGTAATAGAACTAAATAATGTGGTTATTACTTTGTCTATGCTGTAAATATATACTTCGTTTGTTTAAGTAGTTGAATGTTAAACTCTCGAATCCCTGATTCTGAAAAGGAGATGTGGAATGATCATGTATTGATGATGTGTTAAAGGCTGTCTCCACTTCGGGCACCATGTTCATGCCCCTAGCTTTCGTGTCACATGTACTCATTCTATCTTCTTCTATCAATGAAATAATACGCAAGCTTTGCGTATTCGCCAAAAAAATGATCTGTTAAAGGCTCAAAGGCTTGTATATTTGATGTGGCAACCAGGTTGTTGGCTCAGCATTGCAGGTGCGGCTGGTGTTGAGACCTGCCTTCAAGGGCTTGTATATGTACAAAGACCTAGCTACCATCTTCCAGATCCCGTGGCTAGAGCTTGTTGAAGGTGGTGGATTGAAACAGTTCCCTCCGGCGCTCCCCCCTCCCTCCCTCCCCTCCCTCGGCGCCGCCTCCTCGGCGGCGCGTGGGGACCCCTACCTGCTACGCCCACCCTTGCTCTCCCTCCTCATGGCTGGCGCAACCTCGTCGCCCCCCGCTCCCTCCCTCGCTGCTGCCCCCCGCTGCGACTCGATCTGATGCATTAATGGCGGGGGATGGACAGCTGCTTCCCTCCTTCAAGGAGGCCTTGCTCGGCTCTCCGCGTGCGGCAGGTTCGCCTGGGCTGCTGTAGGGCATGGGGACTCAGGCGGGGCCATCTTTCCGGCCTCGCCTCCAACCAATGATATGCGTCCCTCCTCAGCCCGGTCCTCGGCCGGTCTCCCGCATTGATGAGGAGGGATGGACGATGGCGGGGAGGGGCAGGAGACCAACCTTTTACCAGCGCCCTCCACCTCGCTCCTCCCGTCCCAAGCCCTCTCCTTTCCGCGAGCTTCTGCGCAAGAAAGCTTGGGGAAAGTGCTTCAAGTGCCTAGAGCCCTACCACAAGATTGCTGTGTGCACCAACCTCGCCAAGTGCCTCATGTGCGGTATTGCCGGCCACAAGGCGAGGCGCTGCAGCTCGTCGGGTCCGCCGGCTACCGGCTCTCCACATTCGCGCTCCACCCCGCTCCCGCCTCCACCATCCCCCGCCCCCCGATGTCGTCCGCCTTCCCATGGACGCCCCTGCGGCTGATGTGGAGGTGCACCGCGGCCTGGTGGTGGCCTTTGCTTGCCGTTCCGCCTCTCAAGCCGAGGCGGAGCGACGCCTCGCCAGATGCGGAGTGCTGGCGGCCATCATCGGTTTCCACCCTTCCATCGGGCTCGCTACTGTCAAACACGCGACGGCTCAGCGGTTCCGCATCCACATCGACGCCGTTAAGGTCTGTTGGAAATATGCCCTAGAGGCAATAATAAAATGGTTATTATTATATTTCCTTGTTCATGATAATTGTATGTTATTCATACTTGAATTGTATTGTACGGAAACAGCGATACATGTGTGAATACATAGACCACAATATGTCCCTGGTAAGCCTCTAGTTACTAGCTCGTTGATCAACAGATGGTCACGGTTTCCTGGCCATGGAAATTGGATGTCATTGATAACGGGATCACATCATTAGGAGAATGATGTGATGGACAAGACCCAATCCTAAGCCTAGCTCAAGATCGTTGTAGTTCGTAATGCTAAAGCTTTTCCAATGTCAAGCATCTTTTCCTTAGACCATGAGGTTGTGCAACTCCCGGATGCCGTAGGAATACTTTGGGTGTGCCAAACGTCACAACGTAACTGGGTGACTATAAAGGTACGCAACGGGTATCTCTGAAAGTGTCTGTTGGGTTGGCACGAATCGAGATTGGGATTTGTCACTCCGTATGACGGAGAGGTATCTCTGGGCCCACTCGGTAAGACATCATCATAATGAGCTCAATGTGACTAAGGAGTTAGTCATGGGATGATGGATTACGGAACGAGTAAAGAGACTTGCCAGGACGAGATTGAACAAGGTATCAGTATACCGACGATCGAATCTCAGGCAAGTACCGTACCGATGGACAAAGGGAATTGCATACGGGATTGAGTGAATCCTTGACATCATGGTTCATCCGATGAGATCATCGAGGAACACGTGGGAACCAACATGGGTATCCAGATCCCGCTGTTGGTTATTGACCGGAGAGTCGTCTCGGTCATGTCTACATGTCTCCCGAACCCGTAGGTTCTACACACTTAAGGTTTGGTGATGCTTGGGTTGTAGAGATATATGCACACGGTAACCCGAATGTTGTTTGGAGTCCCGGATGAGATCCCGGACGTCACGAGGAGTTTCGGAATGGTCCGGAGGTAAAGAATGATATATAGGAAGTCCAGTTTCGGCCATCGGGAGAGTTCCGGGGGTCACCGGTAGTGTACCGGGACCACCTGAAGGGTCCCTGGGGTCCACCGGGTGGGGCCACCCATCCCGGAGGGCCCCGTGGGTCGTAGGGGGAGGGGGACCAGCCCCTAGTGGGCTGGCGCACCCCCCTTGGGCCTCCCCCCTGCGCCTAGGGTTGGGAACCCTAGGGGTGGGGGGCGCCCCCCTAGGCTTGGGGGGCAAGCCACCCCCTTGGCCGCCGCCCCCCTAGGAGATCCAATCTCCTAGAGCCGCCGCCCTCCCTGGCCCCTATATATAGTGGGGGGAGAGAGGGCAGCCACACCTCAGCCCCTGGCGCCTCCCCCCCCCCTCGTTAGACCTCTCCCTCCTCCCGCAGGGTCTTGGCGAAGCCCTGCAGCTTTTCCCGTTGCATCCACCACCACGCCGTCATGCTGCTGGATCTCCATCAATCTCTCCTCCCCCCTTGCTGGATCAAGAAGGAGGAGACGTCGCTGTAACGTATGTGTGTTGAACGCGGAGGTGCCGTCCGTTCGGCGCTGGGATCATCGGTGGTAGGGATCACGACGAGTACGACTCCATCATCCATGTTCCATCGAACGCTTCCGCTCGCGATCTACAAAGGGTATGTAGATGCACTCTTTTATGCTCGTTGCTAGATGACTCCTTAGATTGATCTTGGTGAAGCGTAGGATTTTTTTTGAATTCTACTACGTTCCCCAACAGTGGCATCAGAGCTAGGTCTTTGCGTAGCATCTTGCACGAGTAGAACACAAACAAGTTGTGGGCGTTGATTTTGTTCAATTCTCTTGCCGCTACTAGTCCAATCTTGATTCGGCGGCATCGTGGGATAATGAAGCGGCCCGGACCGACCTTACACGTACGCTTACGTGAGACTGGTTCCACCGACTGACATGCACTAGTTGCATAAGGTGGCTGGCGGGTGTCTGTCTCTCCCACTTTAGTCGGATCGGATTCGATGAAAAGGGTCCTTATGAAGGGTAAATAGAAATTGACATATCACGTTGTGGTTTTGGCGTAGGTAAGAAACGTTCTTTCTAGAAACCTATAGAAGCCACGTAAAAACTTGCAACAACAATTAGAGGACGTCTAACTTGTTCTTGCAGCATGTGCTATGTGATGTGATATGGCCAAGAAGATGTGATGAATGATATATGTGATGTATGAGATTGATCATGTTCTTGTAATAGGGAATCGCGACTTGCATGTCGATGAGAATGACAACCGGCAGGAGCCATAGGAGTTGTCTTATTTATTGTATGACCTGCGTGTCACTGAATAACGCCATGTAATTACTTTACTTTATTGCTAAACGTTAGCCATAGTAGTAGAAGTAACTTTGGGCGAGACAACTTCATGAAGACACGATTATGGAGATCATGGTGTCATGCCGGTGACAAAGATGATCATGGTGCCCCGAAGATGGAGATCAAAGGAGCAAAAATGATATTGGCCATATCATGTCACTTTATTTGATTGCATGTGATGTTTATCATGTTTATGCATCTTATTTTCTTAGAACGACGGTAGTAAATAAGATGATCTCTCACTAAAAATTTCAAGAATTGTGTTTCCCCTAACTGTGCACCGTTGCTAAGGATCGTTGTTCCGAAGCACCACGTGATGATCGGGTGTGATAGACTCTAACGTTCGCATACAACGGGTGTAAGCCAGATTTACACACGCAACACACTTAGGGTTCACTTGACAAGCCTAGCATGTACAGACATGGCCTCGGAACATGGAAGACCGAAAGGTCAAACATGAGTCGTATAGAAGATACGATCAACATGAAGATGTTCACCGTTGATGACTAGTCCGTCTCACGTGATGATCGGACACGGGCTAGTCGATTCGGATCATGTATCACTTAGATGACTAGAGAGATGTCTATCTGAGTGGGAGTTCATTAAATTTGATTAGAAGAACTTAATTGTCATGAACTTAGTCTAAATTCTTTACAATATGTCTTGTAGATCAAATGGCCCACGCTCATGTCACCCTCAACTTCAACGCGTTCCTAGAGAAAACCAAGCTGAAAGACGATGGTAGCAACTATACGGATTGGGTCCGTAACATGAGGATCATCCTCATAGCTGCCAAGAAAACTTATGTCCTAGAAGCATCGCTAGGTGACGCTCCCGCCCCGGCAAACCAATATGTTATGAACGCTTGGCAGTTGCGTTGTGATGATTACTCCCTGGTTCAGTGCAGCATGCTTTACAGCTTAGAATCGGGGCTCCAAAAGCGTTTTGAGCACCACAGAGCATATGAGATGTTCCAAGAGCTGAAAATGGTTTTCCAAGCTCATGCCCAAGTTGAGAGATATGATGTCTCCAATGCATTCTACAGTTGTAAGATGGAGGAAAATAGTTCTGTCAGCGAGCACATACTCAAGTTGTCTGGGTTGCACAATCGCTTGTCTCACTTGGGAATGAATCTCCCAGACGAAGCGGTCGTTGACAGAATCCTTCAGTCGCTCCCACCTAGCTACAAGAGCTTCGTGTTAAACTTCAATATGCAAGGGATGGAGAAGTCCATTCCCGAGGTGTATTCAATGCTGAAATCAGCGGAGGTGGAGATCAAGAAAGAGCATCAAGTGTTGATGGTAAATAAAACCACTAAGTTCAAGAAAGGCAAGGGTAAGAAGAACTTCAAGAAGGACGGCAAAGGAGTTGCCGCGCCCGGTAAGCAAGTTGCCGGGAAGAAGCCAAAGCATGGACCCAAGCCTGAGACTGAGTGCTTTTATTGCAAGGGAACGGGTCACTGGAAGCGGAACTGCCCCAAATACTTAGCAGATAAGAAGACCGGCAACGTCAAAGGTATATATGATATACATGTTATTGATGTGTACCTTACCAGCACTCGTAGTAGCTCCTGGGTATTCGATACCGGTGCAGTTGCTCACATTTGTAACTCAAAGCAGGAGCTACGGAATAAGCGGAGACTGGCGAAGGACGAGGTGATGATGCGCGTCAGAAATGGTTGCAAGGTCGATGTGATCGCCGTTGGCACGCTACCTCTACATCTACCCTCGGGATTAGTTTTAAGCCTTAATAATTGTTATTTAGTACCAGCTTTGAGCATGAACATTGTATCTGGATCTCGTTTAATGCGAGATGGCTACTCATTTAAATCCGAGAATAATGGTTGTTCTATTTATATGAGAGATATGTTTTATGGTCATGCCCCGCTGGTCAATGGTTTATTTTTGATGAATCTCGAACGTGATGTTACACATATTCATAGCGTGAATGCCAAAAGATGTAAAGTTGATAATGATAGTCCCACATACTTGTGGCATTGCCGCCTTGGTCATATTGGTGTCAAATGTATGAAGAAGCTCCATGCAGATGGACTTCTAGAGTCTCTTGATTATGAGTCATTTGACACATGCGAACCATGCCTCTTGGGCAAAACGACCAAGACTCCGTTCTCCGGAACAATGGAGCGAGCAACCAACTTATTGGAAATCATACATACCGATGTGTGTGGTCCAATGAGTGTTGAGGCTCGCGGAGGCTATCGTTATGTTCTCACCCTCACAGATGACTTGAGTAGATATGGGTATGTCTACTTAATGAAACACAAGTCTGAAACCTTTGAAAAGTTCAAGGAATTTCAGAGTGAGGTTGAGAATCAACGTGACAGAAAAATAAAGTTCTTACGATCGGATCGTGGGGGTGAATATTTAAGTCACGAATTTGGCACGCACCTAAGGAACTGTGGAATTGTTTCACAATTGACACCGCCCGGAACACCTCAGCGTAATGGTGTGTCCGAACGTCGAAATCGTACTCTGTTGGACATGGTGCGATCTATGATGTCTCTCACCGACTTACCGCTATCTTTTTGGGGTTATGCTTTAGAGACTGTCGCATTCACTTTAAATAGGGCTCCGTCAAAATCCGTTGAGACGACACCGTATGAACTTTGGTTTGGCAAGAAACCTAAGTTATCGTTTCTGAAAGTTTGGGATTGCGATGCTTATGTCAAGAAACTTCAACCTGAGAAGCTCGAACCCAAATCGGAAAAATGCGTCTTCATAGGATACCCAAAGGAAACGATTGGGTACACCTTCTACCTCAGATCCGAAGGTAAGGTTTTCGTTGCCAAGAATGGATCCTTTCTGGAGAAAGAGTTTCTCTCGAAAGAAGTGAGTGGGAGGAAAGTGGAACTTGATGAGGTGATAGTCACCCCTTCTGTCGTGGAATTGTCACGGCAGATGTCCTAGGGTAAGGACTTAGTCGTGAGGCCGTGCATCTATGCAGTAGCTTGAGAGGGGTTGAGCGGAATCGAGAGACGCAACGCAAGACAAGGATTTAGACAGCTTCGGGCCCCGGGAAACATCATCCGGTAATAGCCCTACATGTTGTTTGAGGCTAGATCTCATTATCACCCTCATGGTGTCGCCTGGTAAACCGGCTCTTGGTGTCTAGCCCTAAAGAATATGTTGTCTCCAACTTGTGAGAACTTCTCCCCCTTTGGGGAGCCCTGTCCCTCCTTATATATGTTGAAGGGGCGGGTTACATGACTAGTCCTAGTAGGATTAGGATTACTCTATTACAAGGAGTCCTAGTCTTGCTTCCTTTGTAGAAGAATATTCTTTATGCTTTCTTCATAAACCGGCCCACCATAACATGAACCGGCCTTCTGGGCCTTGGGCCTTGTCATCCATGATCCACCCACCGGGTTACCAGTGAATTGCCAAGTGTAAACCGGGTCTCAAATAAACCGCCAAGTCCGGCCGGGTTACGCTGCGGGGTATATCCCCGACACCTTCCGAACCGGAAAGTAGCGCAGCGCAGGAAATTGTTCCTGAGGTTCCTGCACCGACTAGGGAGGAAGTTAATGATGATGATCATGAAGATTCAGATCAAGTTACCACTGAACTTCGAAGTTCCACAAGGACACGTTCCGCACCAGAGTGGTACGGCAACCCTATCATGGAAATCATGTTGTTAGATAACTGTGAACCTTCGAACTATGAAGAAGCGATGGCGGGCCCGGATTCCAACAAATGGCTTGATGCCATGAAATCCGAGATAGGATCCATGTATGAAAACAAAGTATGGACTTTGGTGGACTTGCCCGATGATCGGCACGCCATAGAAAATAAATGGATATTTAAGAAGAAGACAGAAGCGGATGGTAATGTGACCATCTATAAGGCTCGGCTTGTCGCTAAAGGTTATCGACAAGTTCAAGGGATTGACTACGACGAGACTTTCTCTCCCGTAGCGATGCTGAAGTCCGTCCGAATCATGTTAGCAATTGCCGCATTCTATGATTATGAGATATGGCAAATGGACGTCAAAACGGCATTCCTTAATGGCTTTCTCAAGGAAGAACTGTATATGATGCAGCCAGAAGGTTTTATCGATCCTGAAAATGCTAGCAAGGTATGCAAGCTCCAGCGCTCGATCTACGGGCTGGTGCAAGCATCTCGGAGTTGGAATATTCGCTTTAATGATGTGATCAAAGCGTTTGGTTTTATACAGACTTGGGGAGAAGCCTGTATTTACAAGAAAGTGAGTGGGAGCTCTGTAGCATTTCTCATATTATATGTGGATGACATACTGCTGATTGGAAATGATATAGAATTCTTGGAGAGCATAAAGGCCTACTTGAATAAGAGTTTTTCAATAAAGGACCTTGGAGAAGCTGCTTATATATTAGGCATCAAGATCTATAGAGATAGATCGAGACGCCTCATTGGCCTTTCACAAAGCACATACCTTGACAAGATATTGAAGAAGTTCAATATGGATCAGTCCAAGAAAGGGTTTTTGCCTGTATTGCAAGGTATGAGATTGAGCATAGCTCAGTCCCCGACCACGACAGAAGATAGAGAAAAGATGAGTGTCATCCCCTATGCCTCAGCCATAGGATCTATTATGTATGCCATGCTGTGTACCAGACCTGATGTGAACCTTGCCATAAGTTTGGTAGGGAGGTACCAAAGTGATCCCGGTATGGAACACTGGACAGCGGTCAAGAACATCCTGAAGTACCTGAAAAGGACTAAGGATATGTTTCTCGTTTATGGAGGTGACGAAGAGCTCGTCGTAAAGGGTTACGTCGATGCTAGCTTCGACACACATCTGGATGACTCCAAGTCACAAACCGGATACGTGTATATTTTGAATGGTGGAGCAGTCAGCTGGTGCAGTTGCAAGCAGAGCGTCGTGGCGCATTCTACATGTAAAGCGGAGTACATAGCTGCTTGCGAAGCAGCGCAGGAAGGAGTCTGGATGAAGGAGTTCATCACCGACCTAGGAGTCATTCCAAGCGCGTCAAGCCCGATGACTCTCTTCTGTGACAACACTGGAGCTATTGCCATTGCCAAGGAGCCCAGGTTTCACAAGAAGACCAAGCACATCAAGCGCCATTTCAACTCCATCCGGAATTATGTTCAAGATGGAGACATAGATATTTGTAAAGTGCATACGGATCTGAATGTTGTAGATCTGTTGACTAAACCTCTTCCACGGGCAAAACATGATCAACACCAGAACTCTATGGGTGTTCGATTCATCACAATGTAACTAGATTATTGACTCTAGTGCAAGTGGGAGA
The DNA here is from genome assembly GCA_902687465.1 of Secale cereale. Taxonomy (NCBI): domain Eukaryota; kingdom Viridiplantae; phylum Streptophyta; class Magnoliopsida; order Poales; family Poaceae; genus Secale; species Secale cereale. The sequence continues at coordinate 597,466,628 of LR738710.1, forward strand.
ATGTTGGAAATATGCCCTAGAGGCAATAATAAAATGGTTATTATTATATTTCCTTGTTCATGATAATTGTCTATTATTCATACTTGAATTGTATTGTACGGAAACCGTGATACATGTGTGAATACATAGATCACAATATGTCCCTGGTAAGCCTCTAGTTACTAGCTCGTTGATCAACAGATGGTCATGGTTTCCTGGCCATGGACATTGGATGTCATTGATAATGGGGTCACATCATTAGGAGAATGATGTGATGGACAAGACCCAATCCTAAGCCTAGCTCAAGATCGTTGTAGTTCATAATGCTAAAGCTTTTCCAATGTCAAGCATCTTTTCCTTAGACCATGAGGTTGTGCAACTCCCGGATGCCGTAGGAATACTTTGGGTGTGCCAAACGTCACAACGTAACTGGGTGACTATAAAGGTACGCAACGGGTATCTCCGAAAGTGTCTGTTGGGTTGGCATGAACCGAGATTGGGATTTGTCACTCCGTATGACGGAGAGGTATCTCTGGGCCCACTCGGTAAGACATCATCATAATGAGCTCAATGTGACTAAGGAGTTAGTCACGGGATGATGGATTACGGAACGAGTAAAGAGACTTGCCATGACGAGATTGAACAAGGTATCGGTATACCGACGATCGAATCTCGGGCAAGTACCGTACCGATGGACAAAGGGAATTGCATACAGGATTGAGTGAATCCTTGACATCGTGGTTCATTCGATGAGATAATCTAGGAACACGTGGGAACCAATATGGGTTTCCAGATCCCGCTGTTGGTTATTGACTGAAGAGTCGTCTCGGTCATGTCTACGTGTCTCCCGAACCCGTAGGGTCTACACACTTAAGGTTCGGTGACGCTAGGGTGGTAGAGATATATGCACACGGTAACCCGAATGTTGTTCAGAGTCCCGTATGAGATCCCGGACGTCAAGAGGAGTTCCGGAATGGTCCGGAGGTAAAGAATGATATATAGAAAGTCCAGTTTCGGCCATCGGGAGAGTTCCGGGGGTCACCGGTAGTGTAGCGGGACCACCGGAAGGGTCCCGGGTGAGGCCACCCATCTCAAAGGGCCCCGTGGGCCGTAGGGGGAGGGGGACCAGCCCCTAGTGGGCTGGCGCACCCCCTTGGGCCTCCCCCTGCGCCTAGGGTTGGGAACCCTAGGGGTGGGGGCGCCCCCTAGGCTTGGGGGGCAAGCCACCCCCTTGGCCGCCGCCTCCCCTAGGAGATCCAATCTCCTAGGGCCGGCGCCCCCCTGGCCCCTATATATAGTGGGGGGAGAGAGGGCAGCCGCACCTCAGCCCCTGGCGCCTCTCGCCTCCCGTTACACCTCTCCCTCCTCCCGCAGGGTCTTGGCGAAGCCCTGCAGCTTTTCCCGTTGCATCCACCACCATGCCGTCGTGCTGATGGATCTCCATCAACCTCTCCTACCCCTTGCTGGATCAAGAAGGAGGAGACTTCGATGTACCGTACATGTGTTGAACGCGGAGGTGCCGTCCGTTCGGCGTTGGGATCATCGATGGTAGGGATCACGACGAGTACGACTCCATCATCCATGTTCCATCGAACGCTTCCGCTCGCGATCTATAAAGGGTATGTAGATGCACTCTTTTATGCTCGTTGCTAGATGACTCCGTAGATTGATCTTGGTGAAGCGTAGGAAATTTTTTGAATTCTGCTACGTTCCCCAACAAGGTCTCCGTGTGGGCGACGAGCGAATATCTGCTCATATTCGACGACGCAAGCGTCCGCGACTCCGCCATCGCCATCCAAGGGCCAATCACCATTGGCAAGGTGTCATTCGCTCTCTCGCCCTGGTCGCGCTTCCGCCGCGCCGTCCCTCCAAGCTGCCCTTCAAGGGTAGAGTCTGCCTGGAGGGTGTGCCGGAACATGCCTGGGATGTGGAGTCGGTGCGCAATCTATTCGATCCTTCGATGATCATTGATGGCATAGATTCGGAGGTGCGGTAGGAGGAGCAGACAGGCTGTCTGCGGCTGTGGGTGTGGACAGATGATATCCAAAAGCTCATGACTAGAGGGGTTCTGCAGCTTGAAGAGCCGCAAGAGAGAAGCTCGCCGGAGAGAAGCTTCCCAGATATTGGGATCTTTGAAGATGTTCTTGTGCGTTGGGGCCAGATTGGTGTGCTTGGCCACCCTATCCTCATCCATCTAGATAGGGTGGTGCATTTCCGTTATCCGCCGGACTCTAGCTCCGACAGCGGGCGTAGTTTTGGCAGTGACATAAGCGGCATGCCTTTGGAGATCTCCACCACCCCTTCCTGGCCAGCAAAGTGGGGATATCGCTGGTACCTGCACTACAAAGATGGAGACTTCCCCCCACCTCCGCCCAAAGCACCGGCACACTCGCGCATTTGCTTCCCGGAGCAAGGTGGAGGAGGAGATGATGGCGCCAGTGGTGGCGGTCCTGGTTCGAGCAGAAACCCTCCCAGTCAGGGTTACGTGAGGCGGCAGTATGGTCATGAGCATGCTGGCTTCTCCAGGATGGCAACAGCAATGCCAACTCCTTCAACGGGGGCAGACGATTTGCTTCTAGGACCGACGGTGACGAGAGGACTTCTGCGACCACCGCATGGCCTCTCATTGACACTGAGTTCTCCGCCTCGCCGTCGATGGCCGGTGACCCGTTCTTGGGCTCCGCCGGTGCTCCCTTGCTGTCTTGCATCCCCAAGGAGGCCTAGACTCTGCTGACGTCAGCCACTTTTTTGGCAACCAAAGAGACGCAAGACGGTGTGGGACAGGGATACAGTTGCCATTCCCATGCAAGTTTGGGGCTTGGGGACTCTGTGGCTGGCTCTGGCTCTGCTCCCCCTGCGGCGTGCGTCGATCTGCTGGAGCTGGATGACCAACGGGGTTGCATGGACCGAATATCCGAAGAAGATCCCTCTGTTCACCAAGATTCTTTGGTCTAAGCCAATGGGTCATGTGGGATGCAGATGGAAATGGGCTTGGGCCTGGATTCTGGGCCATGCCTTCTCTCCTGCATGACGGCTGCAGATGCTGGGCTGGGGCAGGGCGGCCCAGGAAGCGACGCGGCCTAGGAGACAGGAGTGGATGATGGCCCCAACGGGGTGTTAGACCAGATCTGCTCCTGCTCAACCTCGCCCTGCCTCCCGCTCCGCCAACACCGCCTCCACCTCCTTCCGCTGCAGCAGCTTCGGGCCTGGTCGATGGCCGCGGCCCCCCTTGGAGCAGCGGTAGGCTGGCGACCAAGCCGTCCTCCGGTTTGAGCGCAATGGACAAGGCCAGGCTGGTGCTGATGAAGAAGGATGGAATCTTCTCCGGAGAGGGCCAGCCCCCGCCAGATGTGCTGCAGAAATACAAAGACCTGTACAAAAAAGAGCTGTCGCAACACTTCATCGATGCTGTTACTGACCTAGTTGAAGCCACATATGTGATCAAGAAGAAGAAGAAGAAGCAAGCCCCTGCAGCGGCCACCATGGAGAGGGAAGTGGCCGCTTAGTCGTGGCCTCGCTGTGTGCTCCGCCCCATCGATGCTTTGTTTCCCATGTTTAGTCTGCTTATTGTTATTCAGTTGTGGGGATTTGGGGACTGCCCTTCCCTGCTATTGTCGAGTTCGTCCATCAGTGTTCGCTTTCTTGCAACTCTAGAGTTAGTTTCTCTAAGGTTGATGGAACCCTGGATCTTTCTATGGGGGTCCTTATTGGCTCTTTTGTGTCTGTTGTGGTTTACTCGATTGTTTAGGTAGATGGAATGGATTGTGTCAGCCGTCACTTGGCGGCTGGAGGTGTACTGGTTTTTATGGATCTAAGACTTTTTAACTGGAATGTGAGGGGACTGCACAATCCGGCTAAGAGGAGGGCAGTAGCTAAGATGATTGATGAGCTTAAATGTAACATTATTTGCTTGCAAGAGACAAAAATGGAGCTGCTGGACAGGGCCCTTGTGGCTGAATCTGTTGATGCCAGTTTTTCTGATAATTTTGTTTTCAAGCCAGCGGATGGCACCTGAGGAGGCATCTTGATTGTTGTTTCTGGAGATTTCTCGATTGAGCCTTTGCTTGCGGTGCCTGATGAATTCACTCTTTCGGCAACCATTACAGACAAATCTAACAATGCTTCTTGGACGATCTCTGCCGTCTATGGTCCCCAAAGCTCTCCTGATAAGCTACGCTTCCTCATGGAGCTTGCAGCGCTGAAGCCTTTGGTTCTTAGTGAATGGCTGGTGGTTGGGGATTTCAACCTGATCTCCAAAGCTGATGAGAAGAGCAACTCCAATATTAATTTGCGGATGATGGGTCAGTTCAGGAACACCATTGACCTGATGGAAATGAGGGACTTGCCGCTTATTGGTAAAAAGTTCACTTGGTCCAATGAGCAAGCTGGCACAACTCTTACGAAGATTGATCGTGTTCTCATATCCAATTATTGGGAGCTGAGATACCCCCAATACCAGCTCACTCCGGCATCATATGCTATCTCGGACCACTCCCCCCTGGTTCTCAAGAAAATGGATGTCAAGATTTTCAAAGGGTTCAGATTTGAGGCATACTGGTTAAAGATGGCGGGCATTGATACAGTGGTCGCGCAAAGTTGGAACAAGCCCCTAAGATCTACTGAGCCGGTGAGGAGACTGCATTCCAAGTTGGCTCACACTGCCAGAGCCTTGAAAAAGTGGGATAAAACGATCAAAACTTCTGCGAACCTGGCTTTCAATGTGGCAAACGAGGTTATATTCAACTTGGACTTGGCAATGGAAAGCCTAGAGCTTTCGGAGCCTGAATGGGCGCTCCGTAGATCTCTCAAGGCTAGGCTGTTGGGGATCGCTGCCTTGGAGCGGATTGCTTGGCGCCAACGCTCGAGAATCTCCAAGATCAAAGCAAGTGATGCAAGCTCCAAACTGTTCCACCTCCGAGCTAATGGGCGCAGAAGAAAAAACCACATTCCCATTTTAAATGGCCAACATGGAGATGTAACGGAGCACAAGCTGAAGGAAGATATTCTTTTGTAGCATTTGAAATCCATTCTGGGTTCGCCGGGGGCAAGGACGAGGGTAATTAACTGGGATTTGCTGCAACACCCTTCCATGGATCTGCAACACTTAGACCTGCCATTCTTGGTGGAGGAAATTAAAAAGGCGGTTTTCGATATGCATGATGAAAAAGCTCCTGGACCAGATGGATTCATTGGCAAATTTTTCAAGAGATTCTGGAATCTTATAAAGGATGACTTGGTGGCTGCTGTCAACCAGCTGTTTTGCCTCAGAGGGGACAATTGGAAGCTGCTCAACTCTGCACACATTGTTCTGTTGCCAAAGATTGATGCGGCCGGAAGTGCTTCTCATTTTAGGCTAGTGAGCTTGATTCATAGTTTTGCAAAAAAAAACTACAAGTTGCTGGCAAATCGGCTGGGACCGGAGCTCCGAAAGCTAATATCCTGCTCTCAGAGCGCTTTCATTCGTGGGAGATCCATTCAAGACAATTTCCTCTATGTCCATAACACTATCAAATATGCACACAAAAAGAATATTCCCCTCGTCTTCCTGAAGCTTGATTTTGCAAAGGCGTTTGATTCTGTCCTTTGGCCATACTTGATTGATGTCATGAAGGCTTATGGGTTTGGACAACGATGGAGAGACATCATCAGTCAGCTGCTTGCTTCCTCCACTTCGTAGATTCTGCTTAATGGTTGCCCTGGGCCAATGTTTGCTCACAAGAAGGGATTGCGACAGGGAGATCCTCTGTCTCCAATGCTTTTTATCCTGGCTATGGACCCCCTGCTATGGATGTTGGATGACGCTACAAGGAGGGGCCTGCTCCTCCCAATTCCTCAGAATACTGTTAGATTGAAAGCAAGCCTTATGCAGACGATGCTGCAATATTCGCTTCTCCCGACCCTTTGCAAATTAAGATCATACTCAGGATCCTTGATGTCTTTGGTAGCATATCTGGCCTCTGTATCAACCCTGAAAATGTGTCCTATACCCAATCCGCTTCCACCAAGATGAACTTCAGGGCCTGCTTGAGGATTTTGAGGGCTCGGTTGGCTCCTTTCCTTGCAAATACTTAGGCTTGCCACTCTCCTTCAGGCGTCTCAGAAGGATTGATATGCAACCTCTGCTTGACAAGAGTGCAGGTAAATTGAGCAATTGGAAAGGAAATCTCATGAACCGGACTGGTCGTCTTGACCTCATCAACTCAGTCCTCACGGCTATGATCACCTTCTTCCTTACCTCTTTTGCCCCCAACGCCTGGTTCACGAAGAAACTTGACAAGATGAGGAGGAATTTCCTTTGGGTTGTTGATGAAGAGGCCCATGGAGGAAAATGCCTCGTCAACTCGAAGAGGATTTGCGCTCCAACGAGTGTGGGGGGCCTTGGCATCAAGGATGTTCAGGCCTTTAGCAGAGGCCTTCGGCTGAGGTGGCCTTGGTATGAGTGGGACAGCTCGGACATGCCCTGGAAAGGAACACCTGTGCCCTGCGAGAAGGCCGATCTGAACATCTTCGGGACCTGCACCTCGATCTCTCTGGGAGATGGCGCGCAAAATTCTGGACTCATAGATGGCTCTCTGGAAGTTCACCATGTGAACTGGCCCCTGATCTATTCCATTTGGCCAAATCTAAACAGCTTCTGGTGCGCAAGGCTTTAGCAAATGTTGCTTGGATGAGAGGGTTAAGGAACATCAACTCGCCTGACCAACTGGACTCTTTCATTGATCTATGGTGGAGACTACAGAATACGGTCTTGTACTCGCGGCCAGACACAATCTCTTGGAACCTCTCTGCCAATGGAGAATACTCAGCCAAGTCAGCCTACGTGGTTCAGTTCCTCACTAGGATTCCACAGCCGCATCTGCAGAAGGTTTGGAACATTAAGGCCAAACGCAAGGTCAAATTCTTTATATGGACCCTCCTCCAGAACAGACTATGGGCTGCGGACAGGCTATTAGCTCAAAACTGGGATCACAATGATGCTTGCTCAGGATGCGATCAAACGCTGGAATCAGCCAAGCACCTAATCCTTGATTGCCCCTTTGTAAAAGAGGTGTGGTAGCTCGTGATGATTTACCTCTTGCTGCACAGGCTGCTTTGGACGCGACTTCGATTTTATCTTGGTGGAACACAGTTCGGAGCCTCAAAAAAAGAGGAAGGGATGCTGATGAGTGCACTGCAACGGTGTACATTGCTTGGAATCTGTGGTTGGAAAGGAACAACCGGATTTTCAAAGACAAGACAAACACAAGCGCCGCGCTTCTCTTGCTGGCAAAGGATGAGTTAGGCCTCCTAATGGAGGCATGGGAGTAGTCCTCTTTTTACTTTCTGGCAGCTAGGCTGCCTTTCTTATCCCCCCCCCCTTTGTTCCTCTTTGGCTGTTCATAGCCATGTACAGATTCCCCCCTACTTTAATGAAAAAGCAAAGCTCCGGCAGTTACGGTCAAAAAATATGTACAAAGACCTACCCTCAAGGACATTCAACATCAAGCGAAAGCGACCACATTGCTCAATTTTCTTACTTATCGGGGTATTAAATACTGGAGTATTGTTAATGTTGAATATGAACATACAAATTAAGGATTTATGCGTTGAAGTTATAATTGTACGATGCAACAAAATGTTCCATGATGAAATCTTTGAGGGTAGATATTTAATTTCTACCTCATGGTCACGTATTCAGCAAGGTCACGACGCAACAAAATGTATGATGCAACAAGGTCACATATTCGTTGGCTTCAGGAAGGAGATGCTAGCACCAAGCTGTTTCACCTCATGGCTAATGGTAGGAAGGCAAAGAACTTTATTCTGACGATCATGCATGAGGGTAACCTCATCTCCGACCACCACGACAAGGAGGAAATCTTCTACCAAACTTACCAGAGCTGCTTGGCTCGGCTACGGGGCGAGAGAACACCATTGACCTACATTTTCTTGTGGTCCAGCCTCTGGACTTATTGGACCAGGATGTGTGCTTCACGGAGGAGGAGATCTGGGCCACGATCAAGGAGATGCCAGCAGATCGCGCGCTGGGCCCAGATGGGTTTATCGGCCTCTTTTTCCAGAAGGTCTGGAGCACTATCAAAGGGGACTTACTTGCGGCCATCCACCATCTCTTTCTTGGCAATGGCCATGGGTTCAGAAGACTAAATCAAGCCCTGATCACGATGATTCCTAAGAAGGCCGGCGCTTGCCGTGTGGGTGATTTCCATCCTATCAGTCTGGTCCACAGTTTGCCCAAGATAGCCTCCAAACTACTTGCAAATCGCTTGCGTCTGCGCATGCACGAGCTTGTCCACTCCAACCAATCGGCATTCATCAAGGGGAGGAATCTGCACGATAACTTTTTGCTTGTAAGACAGGTGGCTAGAGCCCTACACCGTCAGAGAGCGAACTGAGTCTTACTCAAGTTGGATATTTCGCGAGCATTCGACACTCTATCTTGGTCATTCCTTTTTGAGGTTCTTCGTGCCAAAGGGTTCTCGGAGACTTGGTTGTCCTGGATAACGATCATGCTCTCTACGGCCAGCTCCCGTGTGGTGGTTAACGGGCATGCGGGGCAAAAATTTGCTCATGCTAAGGGGCTTCGGCAAGGAGATCCGGTTTCCCCGTTGCTCTTTGTTATCGCTATGGATGTTCTCACGTCCCTTATCATGAGGGCCCAGGAGAGTGGAGTCTTGAGTAAAATTCCGGGTTGCACCCCTCTCCAAAGACTCTCCATCTATTCGGACGAAGTGGTCCTATTTGTCGGACCAACCACCCAAGATCTCAGATTTGTCAAGGAGGCATTACACATATTCGGGATGGCATCGGGCCTTAACATAAACTACTCTAAGTCCATGGCCATCTTGATACGAGCAGGAGATGGCGACAAGGAACTTGTGGAAAGTGCTATGCCGTGGAACATGGAGCCTTTCCATGCAAGTACCTAGGGCTTCATCTCTCCATTTGGCAACTAAAGCGCTCTGAGTGGCAGCCCATAGTGGACAACGTACTAAACTTTATGCCTGGCTGGCAAAAGGGGCTCATCACTAGGGCAGGGAGGCTTGTGCTGGTGCATGATGTGGTCTTGACGTGTCCCACTCACCACCTCATCATTGCGGATGCCCCTAAATGGGCGATCGAGCAAGTCAACAAACGGTGCCGAGCATACTTCTGGGAAGGGTCCGAAGTGATTCATGGAGGAAAATGTCTTGTGGCCTGGCAAAGAGTTTGCAGACCAAAGGAGCTAGGTGGTCTTGGGTTGAGGGACTTATACCACCATTGCCTAGCTCTCAGGCTACGTTGGGAGTGGCTTAGGCGTACTGACGCTACAAGGCCCTGGCATGGTTTGCCGATGGCGAGCGACCCTCAGGTGCAGAGTGCATTTGACAGCTTGGTGCATTGGAAACTTGGTGACGGCAACAAGGTCTTGTTTTGAAAGGATAGATGGATGGATGGTATGTCGGCCAAGGAGATTGCACCGGGCATCTGGGGCAAGGTCCGCACCCAGACGGTCAACAAGCGGACATCCTAGGAGAGCAGACCACTGACGACCTAGTCCAGCTAATCAAGCTATGGGAGATTGCCATTTCCGCGCACCTCGACCCTACCTTGCGAGATGAGGCTATATGGCCCTGGAACCCAAAGCAAGTCTACTCTTCGGCTTCCGCCTACCAAATGCTTTTCAAAGGTGCTATCAATGTGGCCTATGCGCGATGGATTTGGAAATGTTGGGCACCTCTCAGCTGCAAGATCTTCATGTGGCTTGCGATTCAACATAGAATATGGACGTCTGGCCGGAGATTGCGGCATGGATTGCAGGACAACCCTTCTCCTTGCTATATGTGCGACCAGGAGGAAGACAACGTGGACCATCTACTTGTACAATGCTCATATTCACGACAGGTCTGGCACATGATCCTGTCCAGCGTCAGGGTTGCGCCTGCTGCTGCGCCTATGCCGCTCGATAACTTGGAATCTTGGTGGGGTAGCACCAGGAATCAGTTGCGCAAGGAGATCCGGAAAGCTTTTGATAGCCTGGTGATCCTGGTGTGTTGGTGCTTATGGAAGCAAAGAAATATGCGAGTTTTCCACCCCACGAACCCATTTTATACGGCCCATGAGCTAGTACTTACGATTCTTGACGAGCTGCGCATGTGGGCGACAGCGGGCGGAGATGGAGTTGACATCATTGTGTGAGGAGTTAGCTTAGTGTGTGGAGTTGGAGCTGACCGTAGCCCAGTTGGCCTGTGACTGATGGCTACTTTTGTAACACTCTTGTACATGTTTTTCCTATCTTCTATAAAGCTATGGTACGCAAGTTGCGTACTCTCGAAAAAAAAAGATATTTAATTTCTAGAAAATGAAAATTCTTTGGTTACTTCGTCCCAGGGGACCAACACTTGTGGTTACTTCACCCCATAACCTTTACTTTGTGCTATTACGTACTTTCTTGCTAGTTGTACCTTGTATCTCATCATATAGGACTTGCATCCGTAGAGAACTTATATTTTTGTAATCGCTTTAAAATCAACTAAGAAAGGTATATTTTCATATTGCCTATGCAACACCCCCCCCCACCCTAGTCGACATCTCAGATATCTTTGATCCTTCAATATTTTTGAAATAATAAAAACAACATTTGTTTTCATGATTTTTTGCTAGATGGGACGATTTTATGCAAAACTATTTTCATGAATTTTATAAGCCGTGGCTGAAGCAAAAAAGTTAAATCTAATAAAAAGAAATGATAGCTAAAATAAAGATTTTTTATAACAAGTAAATAAATGGTTAAATTATAGAAACAAATAACGAAATAGCTACCCAAGAGCCGAACTGTACTACATACTAAAGCTTCATGCTCCACATGCAAACACAAATTGGGAACCCCTAGGTGGAGGTCGGATGGAGGGTGGGCCCACATCACTCGCGACTAAATTAAGATGTTGATATCGTATGTCCCATCATTACAATAAAGAAAGTCCTTGCACACAACATTTTCTTATACATTTGCAACATTGTCATAACATTTTTCCTATGGTCTATAGAAAACATGCAAGAAAATGTTGCAGCATTTTGAACACATCCATGCATGATTAATGTAATAAAAAAAAATCTGCACATGTTGCAACAAATCACTGAGAAAATCATCGAGGTTATGCCATATAGATTCCAAGGCTTGCAACAATGTAGAGAACAATTGCAACATGAAGACAATATTACAGCAGGCATGCCTAGTCACTGCAACACTAGTACTTTATCTTTGCAGCAAACAAAAGTGGTGGCTTTATCATGTCAAACAGACGTACATAACACCGAGAATCTCACTAAATCACTAACCTTCCACCACCAACATTTGGGTCGCCGACCTCGCCATTTTGGGCGCGTCGACCACAAATTTGACTCTCTGGAGCCCCGTTTAAACAGACCTCGACAAAGTAAACGGGTTGTACCAAAGGGTGGAAACGGTACCTGTTCCATCCTCATTCGTGTTGCATCCTTAGAGCATCTCTAGTCCATTGTCTTTGATATAGCTAACCACTCATGCCGAGTGGGTTATAGTATCTCTAGTCCCTCCCCTATAATCACTTAACTCCCAAAACAATTGAAAATATGGGGAGTTATCCCAGTGTAACTAAGCTTAGAGAGGTGGTTCTGGGAAATGGAAGTTACTAAATTTTAGGAGAAGGTTTAGAGATGCTCTTTTTTCCCGCATGTTTCATGGGATTGCATTGCTATTGTATTGTGTCAATTAGTCGATAGTATAACACATGTAATCTTTATGCAATCGTGATATTTACATCTGTGATCCCGAAATAGTAAAAGAAATACTCTGGTTAAGGTAATAAATCTCCGAGCAGTGTCTGGCGTTGCGTGCATCGGATGACAACCTTCCGCTGGGGGTAACAAATCCCCAGGACGAGACTTGCCTGCTCCCCTCACGTGTGCCCATCCGTGCTCCCGCGTACGTGGCTAGATTTGATTGGAGCAAAATAAGGCCCGACCCCACCCCCTTAAAATCAGGGGGGGAGATGGTTAGATTAGAAAAGAAAAAGGAAGAAGGACAGCCATAGGATGAAGTGGGAGCACGGATGGGAGCATAAGGAGGGAGCAGGCAAGTTTTATCCAAATCCCCAAGGGTTACGGTTTGGTGCCAAATATTGAGAATCCACAGCATGCAAACTTTCTATTGCTACGAGACGAGAATCAATTGCTACGATTTTGTGCTCTCCGATCCTCATTAGTTAGCGCGATCTCTCCATACGATGCATGCAAACTTTCTACTACTCCATTAATTGGCACCCTCCCTCCCTGCTTTTTTTTTGTTGAGGTAATCCCTAGTACAGGTATATATATGTAAACGCGAGGCGGCCATGGTTACTACCCCCTCACTCCTTTTGATTACCATCCAGCAAAGGGACAAATAAAAAATCGATCCAGTATGAGGAGGAATGACCTGCTGCACGTGATGACCATCTTGTTTCTCATCGGGTGCCTTGCGACAACGGAGTGTAAGCATATACACATCATGATTGTCTCCTTCTATCTACGTATTACAGTACTATACAAAGCATTCATATGCACGTATTGATGAATTTTGACACCCATGCATAATAATCAATGGATTAGGTCGTCTCGGAGCTGGAAGAGGCATCTCAGATGGCCAGACAAACACGACAACTGACGGCACTGTGGTCAACTCGACGGCGATCGGCGAGAGCAAGCGCAACGCCATATTTTGCAGTCTCAAGGGATGTACCGGCAATGGTGGGGAGCTGTATAAGTGCTATTGCTGCGTGAAGCCGGGCTTGACGTGTTTCCCGTCAGCGGATGACTGCGAGTTCTATTGCCATTGAAAATGGCCGGGATTACGTACGTACCATAAATTAGCTTGTGTGCAGAAAAAGGTGTAAAGATAGATCAGTACGTACTATTTGAGGGGATCAATGTACTGATGCGTAAGATATCTTTACCATTGAGTAATAATTTAAGTTCTATTTCAGCTTAGTACATGCACGTTAGCATGTATCTTAGTTTTGTTATTAATCAGGAATGATATCTGGCGAAAGTTCCCTAGGAGGTCAACCTTGATGAACGCCTTCCTTGCCGTTGCACGGATCTTGGTGTAGGGCCGATGCCATGTGAATCGGTTGTAAGCATTCGTTGTAAAGTGATTTGGCGAGCACTCACTTATTCTCTCCCAAAAATCCGTGCGAGGCGTGCGGGTGCGGTCGGTGAAACTTGAACTTGAGACCTTATGTTAGAACTATGTACTAAACTTCTTTTTACTAACCTATATATACCTATTCCCCATCTTCTTTCTAGGGTTAGCTAGGATTAGAACTAAAACCAATGGAGCTTAGCTCATGTATGTGCCTTTTGTGGGATCTATCTTCCCTAGTGGAATCAAGACCTCCTCTTGAGGAGAAGACTCCCTAGAAGCACAAGACCACCTCAAGGACTAGATTCGTCCACGGAATCCAAGCCCTCCTTGCTCTAGGACTTGGGAAAGGACATTATCATCTTTCACACTCTTATAACTGATTTGGATGGTGGATCTATATATGTGTATCTTTTAGTGCATCTTGTGTTTTGATTGTGTGTTTCCCCTTGTGTTCTTCCTTGATTCCATGAGTATTCCCCTTATTCTTATTGCTCTTCTTCAAATTCATTGCCTATTCATGAAGATCGGGCAAATCAAGGGCCTAGCGCTACATCATATGGTATCAAGAGCAAGGTTGCCACGAATTTGGAGACCCATACACTCCCATCTTTTAGCCTTATTTTGAATTTTTCTTGCCTAATTGAACAATCTCTTGCCCCATACCTATTTTCTTGTGATTTCTTGGATTTTGTGAGAAAAGGTTGGTATTTGATCCATGGATCTCTTCCAAAACTAATTGATCTACCTTCCTTTGTGTTCTCATGTCCCAGTTTGTTATTTTCCCATTAATTTTGACATCAAAAATGCAAAATTCCGCCTTAAAATAGAGTTTCGCACCCAAATATCATGATAAGGAAAAACTAGCCCGAACATCTGGCTTCCATCTCGAACCACTGCCTCCCATCTTAGATGTCCAGCTAGAACACTCAAAAAATCATCAACAAAGCCAAATGTCCGCCTTCCAACCCGGACGTCCAGCCTTACCCCATACAGTCCACCTTCCAAGCGAGACGTCTGCCCCCTAAAAAACTACTTTGGTTTGTTTCACCATTTGGCCATAACTTCCACATCCGGACTCTGATTCGAGTGTTCTTGGGTTCGTTTTGTAGCAATTGATGTGATCTTGACCATCATATTGGTTTCCACATCATTCATGAAAGAAAATTTTGGAGGTACTTTATCGACAAGGGAACACCTCCACCATTCATCACGTTTGTGCCACCGCTTCACTGCCCAAGCAACATCTACCTGATGTCAAAGGGTGATGGCGGGACGAAGACGGTGAATGATGAGGGGGGTTAGGGGTGACGATGGGATAGAGCATGGTGTAGGTAGGGCGGGAGGCACACATGTTCTTGGTGTAGGACGGATGCCACCATGAAAGAGGGGAGGTCAACTTCATGTTACATCTCCTGCATCAGCAGATGTTGCCGCCTACTCCACATTCGACCAAACCACCATCATCTTACATGAGCATAGTTATGAAGGTACATGATATACACATGATAAAATAACAGGATGATTGTGGACATGCATCGATTTGTATGCAATGATTACACATGATCAAATACATGATGATGCATGATAGCATATGTCAAATATATATTTCATTGCTAATAAGCACTAAAATGCATTCATTTTTTGATACACCAAATGTTAACTTAGTATTTTGCATAACACCCCAATATTATAGAGAGTGTCGATGGAAGCTGTGAGGAAGGCTAGTTTGTGTCATGTGATACATCAAACGTCAACCAAGTATTTTGCATAACGTCCCATAACATTACCATATTCTCTTGTTCTACAATGGAAGCTGGGAGGACGGCTAGTCTGTGCTCTTCCCTACTCATCTTGCTTATGGATTCTTCTAGCAAGTATAAATTGGCCTCACAAGGTTAGGGTTTTGCCTTACCAATTTATACTTACTAGAAGAAGCCATAAGCAGGACGAGTAGGAACGAGCACACACTAGCCTTCCTCATAGCTTCTGTTGTCGAACAAGAGAATGTGGTAACGATGGTGTGTCCTTGGGTGTCCTAACTTTGTGAGGTTCTTATAGTACGTGTTCTCACACCACATTTACCATAAATAGTTATGTTGTAAGGCCCATAGGAAAACGAGGAAGCTAAATTTACTTGAGGTAATGAAAGAGTGTAAAGCTAAATAAGTTAATTTGGCATGCTCCCTAGAACATGAAATAAACATAGACTTTGTCACCCCTCTCATTTTAGCATGCTAGATCAAATAATTTTGCACATGGATAGGTGAAAAATTGACGTACTAACCACTCATGTGCATGCTCTTCAAGAAAGAGCTCACACCATGGAAGCAGATGTTGCAAAAATAGTTGAAAGCCAAATTGTTATCCTTGCTAAGTTTGTAGGTAAACCATAGCCCAATCTGGTAGAAAGTGTCTAGATGAGGAGGAGCAACGAGGGTACTACAGAGGGGCTTGACAAGAGCCATCTTCCCGAACATAGATTTTAAATTGGAGACTTTCTCAAAATAATAAAGTTAAAGCACCCATTACCAATCGCAAAGGATGACAAAGCATATAAAAGATTTATTCATCAATTTGCCATCAAGGTACGTGAACTTGATATGGAGTGCAGGAAATTGCATGAAAAGCTACATACTAAGCGGGAAGATTGAAAGGTACAAAGCAAGGCTTGTGGCGAGGGGGTACAACCAGACCTACGACATTGACTATGATGAGACCTTTGCTCCAGTAGAAAAAATGAACATTGTGAGGATCCTTACATAAAATTGATGTGAAGAATGCTTTCTTACATTGGGACCGAGGAGATCTATATGGAGATCCCACCGGAAATCTCTATGCATGAGACTGTTGGCAAGGTATGCATGTTAAAGAAAGCTCTTTATGGTCTGAAACAGAATCCGAGAGCATGGTTCGACAAGTTAAGACATGTTGTATGTAATAGGAGGTATGGGCAGCGTAACTATTATACACTGTTCTATGGACATAAAGACATGGCAACAACGTACAAGTAGACCACGCAGAGTAGAGCACGCAACCCAGGATAGTATCGTCCCACGCACAGCACACATAGTAGACAACGCCATCACAAGACGTGAATAGAGGGGAAAGAGAGAAGGTTTGGTCCATGAGGCGGCGGCGGTGGGGAGTGGTGTAGGATCAAAAGTAGGTCAGGAGGGGTGATTGGACTACTTGACCAAATAAAAATCTAACATTTTCCAATTTTAATTGTGGGCGGATTTTAGCAATTAGCACAAGTCAAGCAATCAGCTTACACATGCAATTCTAAGAGTGTAGCGGCGGAAAGTAAAACATTGCATATGAAGGTAAGGGGGGAGGGTTTGGAGATTGCAAACGCAATGAAGACACAGAGATTTTTGGCGTGGTTCCGATAGGTTGTGCTATCGTACATCCATGTTGATGGAGACTTCAACCCACGAAGGGTAACGGCTGCATGAGTCCACAGAGGGCTCCACCCACGAAGGGTCCACAAAGAAGCAACCTTGTCTATCCCATCATGGTCATCGCCCATGAATGACTTGCCTCACTCGGGTAGATCTTCACGAAGTAGGTGATCTCCTTGCCCTTACAAACTTCTTGGTTCAACTCCACAATCTTGTCGGAGGCTCCCAAGCGACACCTAACCAATCTAGGAGACACCACTCTCCAAAAGGTAATAGATGGTGTGTTGATGATGAACTCCTTTCTCTTGTGATTCAAATGATAGTCTCCCCAACACTCAACTCTCTCTCACAGATTTAGATATGGTGGAAAGATGATTTGAGTGGAAAGCAACTTGGGGAAGGCTAGAGATCAGGATTCTTGTGGTAGGATTGGTATATCTTGGTCTCAACACATGAGTAGGTGGTTCTCTCTCAGAAAATGTATGATGGAAGTGTAGGCACGTTCTGATGGCTCTCCAAAAAATGGAGAAGGAGGTGAAGGGGTATATATAGCCTCCACACAAAATCCAACCATTACACACATTTGACCAAACTCGGTCATACCGAATAGAAGAACTCGATGAGACCGATTCTGTTCAAAATGTGAACGTTAGGAATCTCGGTGGAACCGACTAGAACAACTCGGTGGGACCGATGTGCTAGATCTAGGGCAAAACCTCATCTCGATTACGTCGATTGCTTGAACTCGGTGAGAACGATTTCAGCAAAGAGCAGCCAGAGAGTTGGTCAGGCAAACTCGGTGTGACCGATCGCTCATTTCGGTGAGACCAAAATGTTACAAAAGAATCACAGAGAGTTTGCAGGGCCATATCGGTGAGACCGAGATCCGTATCGGTCTGACCAAATTGTTAGGGTTTCTGGCAGTGGCTGTGTCATGAGAACTCGGTGGCGCCGGATAGAAAGAATCGATGAGGCCGAGTTTGACTTAGGGTTTTGGACATATTTGGAAATGAGAAAGTGGTTGAGGGTTTTGGAGCAATATCACTAAGCACTTGAGCAAGTAGATCATTAAGCAACACCTCATCCCCTTTTAATAGTATTGGCTTTCCTATGGACTCTGATCTTGGTTCGCTAAAATATAAATGAAGAGTCTTGAGCTTTTGCCAGTATGTGTCCTTAGCGTTTTGAGGGGTCCACATCTCTAGTCCATGCCATGCCATTCATTGAACTTTCTGAAATATCAAACTTGAATGGATATTAATTCAATGAGCTATATGTTGTTATGAATTACCAAAACCACCCCGGGATTAGTTGCACTTTCAATCTCCCCCTTTTTGGTAACTGATGACAACATATAGATCAAAGCTTCGACAAATGATAATATGAATGAAATACATCATCGCTTTAAGAAGTATTTGATAAGCAAGAGCTCCCCCTAAATTTGTGCATTATTTAAAATTTGTGTTTGAATGCAAATGCACAATCAATTAGGATCATGGGTCACTCTTCCATGTCACATACATCTTGGTGGAGCGCACAAAATGATAAGAATTAAATAGCATGCATTCATCACCAAAACAAACAAGTGATTGATCACACAAACATTCATAGGGATAATCATGCAAGCACACATTAAGCACGATGTGATCAAACACATGACCACATAAGTATCTCACGAGCATAACGCAAATGTAGCATAGGGTAGCATCAACCAAACGAATCAAGTAGCAAGAGTAAAGCAAATAAAACCAACAAAGGAGAAAAGCTCTCTCTCTCTCTCTCTCTCTCGCTCGAAGCCTATGATCTATACACTTTCTCCCCCTTTGGCAACAAGTTACCAAAAAGTTTGAAAATGTATAGTGCTAAACGACACTCTAGGCACGATCTCAGGGAGCTGCTGAAGGGGTCTTATGGCTTGTCGCTCTGGTGTGCGTAGACGGCGTGGAGGGGACTCCATCTGCAAATGCCTCTGAAGAAGTTTGTGGAGCAGGAGGAGTGTTGATACTGGACGAACAATTGTGGCAATGGCTGTAGGTGTTGAGGTGGTAGCTCTGGAGTCTGGAACTGGCACGGCTAATGATCTTTGTGACCTTGACACTCTCTGGAATGTATCTGTTGTGGGTCTATCATCACTAACCTTAGCATCATCCCTTAGCTTCTCCACAACTGTCTGAATCTCAGTCACCTTCACATCAAGGTCATGCAACTTTTTCTCAAAGATCCTCTCAAGACTCTCCTGATTTTGAGTCAAGGTGGCCAAGATCTTCTCAATCCTCATTGTAGCCTCAAGCAGATAACTGAGTTGATATTGCTTGGTCTTGAGATTTGCAATGGAAGTTCTAGAAGCACTTGCTGCTTTTGCTGCTTTGGCAGATTTTGCCTTCTCAATCTTCTCTTGGCCTTCAACCGATGTAGGATGTGGTGCATCCATGACAACTTAATTGTCCTCAAGCTCTTGCCTAATAGGTATGCCCTTTGTCAAGAAGATATGTCCCAGTTCCCACCTTGGAATTGATCAACATTTGAATGTGTGGGGCATATCCACAAGATCTCTTTTGGTCGGTTGTTGTCCTCTTGACTGTCTCAACGATCAAGCTCATGACTTTGAATTTATGTGGCACATCAAACATGTGAAGCAGATTGATTGAATGAACATGTATCATCCTGTGATCTCTAGACTTGGGCAACAGAGTATGCCTCAGGATAGTGTTTGTGGTATTCAATCATGCAAGAAGATTGTATATAGATCCAAATATGTGTGCCTCTATGGCTGCTTCAGGAATAGGCTTGTACATGTTTGCCACGGAGTTGTGATCCTTCCTGGGTTTGCTATAGACATCAAGATCATCATCACTCTCCTTGGGGGCTTTTATGAGCTTAGCCCACTCAGAAATCGATGACTGGTATCTGATTCCCTCAGTTATCCACACAATATTCCCATCAGGGGTAGAAGTGGGCAGTGGAGTAAAATTGCATAATCATCTCATCGTTCCGCTTTGTCAATTCTTGACCAACAAATTTGTCAACTCCATTCAACCTTAAACTTGCATGCACATGGGGAAAATTATCTACATTGTTGTCAGTGTACTTCCAATCAACCCATTTCATGTCACACACTATGGGCTTCTTGCCCAATAGGACACTCTCATAGAAGTCTTGTTGTTCTCTGGTATGAAAATGATAGTCCACATCAGTCCTTCTCCTGGTGTCATATGGATTAGTATTTCTGTAAGCTCTCAGAACTGCATCATTTCTTAGCTTCATGTTTTCTGCCACTGGATGATCATCATTATGATCAGGGATCTTTGCTTCAACTTTTTGAGCACTGGTGGCTCATCGTCATCTTGAACTTCACTGGGGCCTTGTTCTTCTCCGCAGCTGAGATATTCCTTGTTGATCTCTTTGGGGCAGTAGGCTTGGGCTTTGAAGGAGCACCAGTCCTAATAGCATTCCCCAACAGCTTCTGAGACTTGGTAGAAGGTGCAGCTGGCCCTTCCTCCTCATCTTCCTCATCATCTCTCCTCATGGATGGTCTTCCAATCACTTTGGTAGTGGTCTTCTTGACCCTTTCTTTGCTCTTCTTTCCACCAGTAGCTTCTTCTTCCTCTCTAGGCTCAAGAGTAAATTGCATTGTTTCTTGAGTTGAAGCTCTGGTCTTGGACATTGGAGTCCTCTTGGCAGGAGCCTTCTTGGAAAGGCATGGCTTTATGGCACCAACAGCAGCATACTCTTTCTTGAGCATTGTTTTCTTGGAAGTTACTTCATCAGCCACAAAGTCCTCATCCTTACTATCATAATTTCTCTTCTTCCTCTGCCTGGTAGCAGCCTTTGGCAAGTTGCTAGGTGTGCTTCTGCTACCATCATCATGACTGCTAGAGGGACTAGTGCCCTCACTGAGGTGAACCTGCTCTTCAGACCTGTTCTGACTGTCACTGCCTTCTGACATCTCTATAAACTAACCCTGTGAATAGATGGGTGTGGACTGAGTAGATGAGCATCACAAAACATAGCTGATTTTTGCAAAAATTGAGACAATAACTTAACTTTAGTTTTTGTAGAAAGCATTTCGGAGCTACCGATTTCACAAAATCGGTGACACCAAAGCACAAACAGAGTCTAAACATGCAGTTTCGGTTAGATCGAGACGCAGTTCAGTAACTCCGAGCGTCTAGGGTTTCATAGAGAAAGTGAATTCGGTCTCACCGATTAGTACACTTCGGCCAGACCCAGTTATACTTAGTGTAATGGCCAGGGGCAATCGGTGTGACCGAAATCTTCAGATTGGTCGGTCAGAGATGGGTTTGGCGGAAACCTTGTTGGGAAACATAGCAGGCAATTTAAAAAAAAATCATACGCTCACACAAGATCTGTCTAGGAGATGCATAGCAACGAGATGGGGAGAGTGTGTCCACGTACCCTCGTAGACCGAAAGCGGAAGCGTTTGACAACGTGGTTGATGTAGTCGAACTTCTTCTCGTTCCGACCGATCAAGCACCGAACGCACGGCACCTCCCAGTTCTGCACACGTTCAGCTCGATGACGTCCCTCGAACTCTTGATCCAGCAAAGTGTCGAGGTATACTTCCGTCAGCACGACGGCGTGTTGATGGCGATGGTGAAGTGATCCATGCAGGGCTTCGCCTAAGCACTACATGAATCTCACCGGAGGCGTAAACTATGGAGGGAGGCACCGCACACGGCTAACAGATATTGTTATTCTGTTCTAGGCACCTCTCCCCCTCATATATATATAGGTGGGAGGGAGAGGGCGCAGCCAAGGGGGTGCCCAAGTAGGAGGAATCCTACTTGGGGCCCTAGTCCAATTCGCCCCCCCTACCATAACTCATGGAGGGGGGAGGAAAGGGGGAGGCCGAATCCTCCCATTTCCTTCTCCCTTCCCCTCCTTCTTTCTTCTCCTATTTTGGCCTATATGGGGGCGCACCAGCCCACTAGGGTTGGTCCGTCCCTCTCTTGGCCCATAAGGCCCATACTTTTGCCGGGGGTGCCCGGAACCCCTTTTCGGTGACCTGATATGTACCCGGTACCCTCGGAACACTTCCAGTGTCTGAATAACATCGTCCTATATATGAATCTTTACCTCCCGACCATTTCAAGATTCCTCGTCATGTCCGTGATCTCACCCGGGACTCCAAACAACATTCGGTCACCAAATCACATAACTCATATAATACAAAATCATCGTCGAACGTTAAGCGTGCAGACCCTACGGGTTCGAGAACTATGTAGACATGACCGAGACACCTCTCCGGTCAATAACCAATAGCGGAACCCGGATGCTCATATTGGTTGCTAAATATTCTAAGAAGATCTTTATCGGTCGTACCATAATGACAACATACGTTATTCCCTTTGTCATCGGTATGTTACTTTCCCGAGATTCGATCGTCGGTATCTTCATACCTAGTTCAATCTCGTTACCGATAAGTCTCTTTACATGTTTTGTAATGCATCATTCTGCAACTAACTCATTAGTAACATTGCTTGCAAGGCTTCTTATGATGTGCATTACCGAGAGGGCCCAAAGATACCTCTCCGATACTCGGAGTGACAAGTCCTAATCTCGATCTATGCCAACTCAACAAATATCTTCGGAGATACCTATAGAACATCTTTATAATCACCCAGTTACGTTGTGACGTTTGATAGCACACAAGGAACTTCTCCGGTATCCAGGAGTTGCTTAATCTCATAGTCGGAGGAATATGTATTTGACATGAAGAAAGCAATAGCAGTAAACTGAACGATCATTATGCTAAGCTAGCAGGTGGATCTTGTCCATCACATCATTCTCCTAATGATGTGATCCCGTTCATCAAATGACAACACGTGTATATGGTTAGTAAACTTAACCATCTTTGATTAAAGAGCTAGTCTAGTAGAGGCTTCCTAGGGACACGGTGTTTTGTCTATGTATCCACACATGTATCAAGTTTACGTTTAATACAATTCTAGCATGAATAATAAACGTTTATCATGATATAAGGAAATATAAAATAACGACTTTATTATTGCCTCTAGGACATATTTCCTTCGGTCTCCCACTTGCACTAGAGTCAATAATCTAGTTTACATTGTAATGATTCCAACATCCATGGAGTCTTGGTGCTGATCATGTTTTGCTCGTGGAAGAGGCTTAGTCAACGGGTCTGCCACATTCGGATTCGTATGTACTTTGCAAATCTCTATGTCTCCCTCCTTGACTTGGTTGCGGATGGAGTTGAAGCGTCTTTTGATGTGTTTGGTTCTTTTGTGAAATCTGGATTCCTTCGCTAAGGCAATTGCTCCAGTATTGTCACAAAAGATTTTCATTGGACCCGGTGCACTATGTATTACACCTAGATCGGATATGAACTCCTTCATCCAGACTCCTTCGTTTGCTGCTTCCGAAGCAGCTATGTACTCCGCTTCACACATAGATCCGGCCACGACGCTTTGCTTAGAACTGCACCAACTTACAGCTCCACAATTCAATAAAAATATGTATCCGGTTTGTGACTTAGAGTCATACGGATCAGTGTCAAAGCTAGCATCGATCTAACCATTTACGACGAGATCTTTGTCACGTCCATAAACGAGAAACATATCCTTAGTCCTTTTCAGGTACTTCAGGATGTTCTTGACCGCTGTCAAGTGATCTACTCATGGATTACTTTGGTACCTCCCTGCTAGACTTATAGCAAGGCACACATCAGGTCTGGTACACAGCATTGCATACATGATAGAACCTATGGCTGAGGCATAGGAAAACTTTCATTTTCTCTCTATCTTCTGTAGTGGCCGGGCATTGAGTCTGACTCAACTTCACACCTTCTAACACAGGCAAGAACCCTTTCTTTGACTGGTCCATTTTGAACTTCTTCAAAACTTTATCAAGGTACGTGCTTTGTGAAAGTCCTATCAAGCGTCTTGATCTATCTCTATAGATCTTGATGCCCAATATATAAGCAGCTTAACCGAGGTCTTTCATTGAAAAATTCTTATTTAAGTATCCTTTTATGCTATCCATAAATTCTACATCATTTCCAATCAACAATATGTCATCCACATATAATATCAGAAATGCTACAGAGCTCCCACTCACTTTCTTGTAAATACAGACTTCTCCAAAAGTCTGTATAAAACCATACGCTTTGATCACCTCATCAAAGCGTATATTCCAACTCCGAGATGCTTGCACCAGTCCATAGATGGATCGCTGGAGCTTGCATACTTTGTTAGTGCATTTAGGATCGACAAAACCTTCTGGTTGCATCACATACAACTCTTCTTTAAGAAAACCACTGAGGAATGCAGTTCTGACGCCCATTTGCCAGATTTCATAATCATAAAATGCGGCAATTTCTAACATGATTCGGACAGACTTAAGCATCGCTACGGGTGAGAAAGTCGCATCGTAGTCAACTCCTTGAACTTGTCGAAAACCTTTTGCGACAAGTCAAGCTTTGTAGATAGTAAAATTACCATCAACGTCAGTCTTCCTCTTGGCTTCCCGATCATCCGGTAAGTCCAACAAAGTCCACACTTTGTTCTCATACATGGATACTATCTCAGATTTCATGGCCTTGAGCCATTTATCGGAATATGGGCTCATCATAGCTTCTTCATAGTTTGTAGGTTCGTCATGAGCTAGTAACATGACTTCCATGAAGGAAATATGCCCTATAGGCAATAATAAAGTTGTTATTTATATTTCCTTATATCATGATAAATGTTTATTATTCATGCTAGAATTGTATTAACCGGAAACTTGATACATGTGTGAATACATAGACAAAACACAGTGTCCCTAGTAAGCCTCTACTAGACTAGCTTGTTAATCAATGATGGTTGAGTTTCCTGACCATAGAAATGTGTTGTCATTTGATGACGGTATCACATCATTAGGAGAATGATGTGATGGACATGACCCATCCGTTAGCTTAGCATAATGATTGTTTAGTTTTATGGTTGTTGCTTTCTTCATGACTTATACATGTTCCTCTGACTATGAGATTATGCAACTCCCGAATACCGGAGGAACACCTTGTGTGCTATCAAACAACACAACATAACTGGGTGATTATAAAGATGCTCTACAGGTGTCTCAGAAGGTGTTTGTTGAATTGGCATAGATCGAGATTGGGATTTGTCACTCCGTGTATCGGAGAGGTAGGGATGAAAATGGTGCGGATAATTTCCGTTCCGAATCCGCATCTGCATCCATATTTAAGGATATGGTATGCACTTTCATGAATCCGGTGGATATGGATACGGATATGGATTTTGGTCAACTGGATATCCGACGGATATGGTAGCGGATATGGTTTTGATAATATCCGGAGGATGTGGATTATCCGGTACTTTTTTAGGATTATCCGATGCTATCAAATAGGATTATCCGATAATTTTTGCCCAAATACCAAATAGACCGTTAATGAGAATCACCACTAATGAATATAATATAATCCTAACCCAAATAGCATCCTAGTACGACTGTACACCAACGAAGATTAGCAATATGTTATAATGTTCCATGATTTTCTAGATGGGTGACTCATGTAAGTTTAGGACATAGAAGGTATGCACCCACACAGCTTGCCCTCGGGCTCAAGCTGACCGTGGTAGCAAAGCACCATGCTGAATCAGCGCTTCTAGCAACCATGAACAACGCCATACACAACCATGGGAAAGTCTGCCCGCGCGATACGTGTCGAGACCCCAGTCTACATTCATATGCGTCGGGGTCATTATGCTACTCTTTTTGGCGAATAAACATGATATTTGCATGTATAAACGGAGTCAACAGGGGACTTGAGCGATCACTAATTGCTTACATGCACGTACAAGCACGTCCAATAGGCTTAAGAACATGTGTTGTACTAGTTAACTTAGCTAATATTTAAACCAATTATATGGTAGATTAGAGAACGCTATGCATCTATGATGGCTAAGGTCATGCTTGTTGCAGCTTCTTATTTTTAAAAGGGAAAATTCTTATTTCAAAATGCTTGCTGCAGCTTGTAAGCTATTAATCCCGTTAGTCAGTAAAAATTGATTAGTTACTTATATATGTATCATTCTTTTTTATATATATCATCTACGAAAATATATTATGGAGAAGATCTACATCAATTTTTTTTTGTCCGTTTCTAGTCCGAATCCGCTCCGTTTCCACTCCGAATCCGTAATCCAACATAATCCACATTCGAATCCGCATCCGACCATTATCCACTCCACTCCAAATCCGACAAAAAAATATGGGCAAGTGAAAGTGTAGTATATCGACTAGAGGGGGGTGAATAGGCGATTTTTATGAAATACTTCAAAACATGGTAGTTTCGAAGACAAACGATAAGCTCAAGCCTATTAGTATGCAGCGGAAAGTGGACTACACTAGATAAGCCATAGTCATGTATTCAATGAAGTGAAAGCATGAAGACTAATAGCAACTAGGCAGTAGTGATCATAAAGGAAGAAGGAATGAAGCCAATCACAACAAGTAGATACTCAGTGAAGACAATCAGATAAGGCAAACATGCAATGTCTTCACAACATAGAGCAGTAAGTAAAGGGAAGGAAAGGATAGAACCAGTAGCTCGGGGAAGACAGTGATTTGTTAGACTAGTTCCAGTTGCTGTGACAACTGTACGTATGGTTAGGGAGGCTGAGATTTAACTCAGAAGACCGTGTCTTCACCTAGTTCCCCTTGAGCTAAGGACACCTAGTCCTCGCCCAATCACTCTGGTAAGTCTTCAAGGTAGACTTCCAAACCTTCACAGACTTCGTTCACCGGCAATCCACAATGACTCTTGGATGCTCAGAACGCGACGCCTAAACGGCTGGAGGAAACACAGTCCTCAAGTGTAATAAGTCTTCAGGTCACACAGACAGAAAGACTTCAGTGATGCCTAACACTCTTTGGCTCTGGGTGTTTGGGCTTTGTCCTCGCAAGGATTTCTCTCTCAAATGCTTCGGAGGTGGGTTGCTCTCAAATGACAAAAGCCGTGCACTAACTCTGAGCAGCCACCATTTTATGGTGTAGGGGGTGGGCTATTTATAGCCACTGGGCAACCCGACCCGATTTGTCCGAAGTGACCCTGGGTCACTAAGGAACTGACACGTGTTCCAACTGTCAGATTTCAAACACACACGGCAACTTTACTTGAGCTCCAAGTAAAGCTGACTCATCCGCCTCTGGAAAAGATTTGCTCTCATAGTCTTCGCTCGAAGACATAGGATTTGGTTGAGCATCACTTCAGTCACTCTGACTTAGTTCACTTGGACCCCACTTAACAGTACGGTGGTTTCTATGACTCAACAAAAAAGAAAAGGAAACAACAAAACATCTACGTCTTCGCTCTCCATAGTCTTCACACAATGTTTTCTCATGTCATAGTCTTCAATATTATTATCTTCATATACCACCACTGTTATCAATGTCTTCATACATTTTTAGGGGTCATCTCCGTTAGGTTAACCGAATCAATGAGGGACTACTACATGTGTTATCCTGCAATTCTCACAAACACATTAGTCCCTCAACCAGGTTTGTCGTCAATACTCCAAAACCACTAGGGGTTGCACTAGATGCACTTACAATCTCCCCCTTTTTGGTGATTGATGACAAACTGGTTGAAGTTTTCAACGGGGATAAAGATATGTGAAATTGTAAAGGATAAGGTATTGTCTTCGTAAGTAGTAAAAGGCTCCCCCTGAAGATGTGCATATAGTTGATTTGCCTTTGAATGCAAATGCACATGGCAGGTTGTACTTGTGGAGATCCTCTTCAACTTATGAAGACAATTCATCATGCATAATTGATATGTCGAAGATAATGGCATGCATAATGAAAAATGGACGTCTGCAATAATGACTAAGTGCGGAATATAAGATAGCAGATGCGGAATTTATCATCGCATTACAGAGCAGCATAAAAACATAGCAGACGACCATCAGTTTAAGTGTTACAACTCAAAGAACCAAATGTAGCAAAGCGAGAGTTGTAAACACTAGGCAAATTATAAAGCACCCGCCCATATGGACCCGCTTGAAGACTATCAACTCATATGCTTCTCCCCCTTTTGTCAGTAAGGACCAAAATGGTTTGAAGACATAGAGCCTCTACTCGTTCCCAGGTGGAGGAAAAGTGGATGCAGGGTTGAAAGCACATTTGCTCCCTGGGTGGTTTTGGTAATTAATGACAACATACTTTGTGGTTGGACTAATGCTTTTATCAAGTATGTTTCAGGAAATCCAATCACATTGGCTATGGAAATGACTGAAGAAGTGGACCCCTCAAAATGCTAAGGCAAGCATTGGCAAAAGCTCAAGACTCCATTTTTGGTTTAGTGATCAAAGATCACATTGAGTCCATAGGAAAAGCCAATACTATTAAAAGGGGATGAGGTTGTGTTGATGATCTGGTTGCTCAAGTGCTTAGTGATTTAGCTCCTTCAACTATCAGCAACTTTCACTACTATACACACTCATAAGTAATCTCGGACAAACCGATTCTTCCAACTCAGTCCCACCGAGATGAACCACCTCAGCCATATGCCAAACCCTAGAAATTTCGGTCTATCCGATTTTGAGTTCGGTCTCACCGAAATATGGACTGCCAACCTTCTGTAACCATTTGACATCATATCGGAATAACCGAGTTTGCATTATCGGTCTTACCGAGATTGACAAGCTTCTGTCTTGGCTCAAATCGGTCTCACCGATATTGCATTTCCGGTCCCACCGAAACTGGCATGTTCCTGTCTTTTCTCAAATCGGTCTAACCAAGTTTTCTTTCTCGGTCCCACCGAAAATCCCAATGTTCATATCTTTGCACTTTCGGTCTCACCGAGATGGTATTTTCGGTCCCACCGAAAACCCCAACGTTCACTATATTTGAACTTTCGGTCTGACCGAGATTTCACTTCGGTCTCACCGAGATTACTCAAATATGTGTGTAACGGTTGGATTTTGTGTGGAGGCTATATATACCCCTCCACCCCCTCTTCATTCGTGAAGAGAGCCATCAGAAAGTACTACCACTCCTACCTTACACTTTCTGAGAAGAGAACTACCTACCCTTGTGTTGAGATCAAGTTGTTCCATTCCTACCATATGAAACTTGATTTCTAGCCTTCCCAAGTTGCTTTCCACTCAATCCTTTCTTCCACCAAAGCCAAATTAGTGAGGAGAGTTGAGTGTTGGGGAGATTATCATTTGAAGCACAAGAGCAAGGAGTTCATCATCATCAACCACATCTATTACCTTTTTGAGGGTGGTGCCTCCTAGATTGGTTAGGTGTCTCTTGGGAGCCTCCGTCATTGAGATGTGGAGTTGAACCAAGAAGTTTGTAAGGGCAAGGAGATCGCCTACTTCGTGAAGATCTACCCCGAGTAAGGCTAGTCCTCCGTGGGCGTAGGCCATGATGGAATAGACAAGGTTGCTTCTTCGTGGACCCTTCATGGGTGGAGCCCTCCGTGGACTCGCGCAGCCGTTACCCTCCGTGGGTTGAAGTCTCCATCAACGTGGATGTACGATAGCGCCACCTATCGGAACCACGACAAAAATCTCTGTGTCTCCAAATTGCGTTTGATCTTCTCCACCTCTCTTTACTACTTGTGCAATTTACTTTCCGCTGCCCATACTCTAGAATTGCATGTGTAGTATGCTACTTGACTTGTGTGTTATGCAAAATCTGCCAAAATATGTTCTTGTTAAAAGACAGAATTTTTATCTTGTCGAGTAGTCTAATCACCCCCCCCCTCTAGACACTCTCACCTTCTTCGATCCTACAATTGGTGTCAGAGCTTTGGTCTCCATTGCTTTGGTTTACACACCATTGGAGGAAGATGGACATGTCTACGTTTGGGAGTGTTAGCCATAGAGTGCCTGTTCTTAATGGAAGGTTCTATAACTCATGGAAGTCTGAAATGCTTAGTATCTTTAAAATGTACAATTAGTACAAATATATTGAGACCCCCTATGTGCCTCCTTTTGATCCCTTGCACCCTACCATGGATGAAGAGCTTGATTTGCTTCGTAACCTTAGAACTGTAAATCTTATCATTAGAGGGTTACCCGATGACTTGCTTAATCTTGTTACAAACTTTGAGTGTGCCTATGCTATGTGGAAATTCTTGGAAGAACTTTATCCGGACTACTCTTTGAGAAGTCTTGATGAAATTCTACACAAGACTATTGAATTTGATAAGTTGCACCCCAATGATCACAACTTTGATAAATGCTTCTTTGAGCTTCGTGATCTTATGAAAAAGAAGGGTGATCCCGGTCTTATCAATATTATAATTAGAAATGCTCTTGCATTGCATTCCGAAGATTATTGTCACATTGACCAAACTAATGCAAGTACTTATCAAATTGA
Source organism: Secale cereale (assembly GCA_902687465.1). Lineage (NCBI taxonomy): Eukaryota > Viridiplantae > Streptophyta > Magnoliopsida > Poales > Poaceae > Secale > Secale cereale. The sequence continues at coordinate 597,496,529 of LR738710.1, forward strand.
CCTAGGTGTTGATGATGAACAATCTATGGGTCAATATGATGATGAGCATGAGCAAGATGATGATTACTCCGATTCGGACACCGAGCTAGACAAGGTCATGAAGAGTCTCAATCTCATGGCAAATCTGAGAGACTACATGTCCGGCGGAAAAGAGTGGATTCTTGATAGTGGATGCACCGATCACATGACTGGAGATAAAGACATGTTTCGAGAGCTTGCAAAGAACGATGGTCCACGCAAGTATGTGACTTTTGGAGACAACTCCAAGGGTAAGGTACTTGGCCTTGGTAAGGTGGCCATATCTCATGATAGCTCTATTCAAAATGTCATGCTTGTAGAATCTCTTGGATACAATTTACTTTCCGTGTCTAGATTAGCTGACTTTGGATTCAATGTGCTATTCACCAAAGTAGATTGCCAAGTCTTTCGTCGTGACAATCAAAACATGGCTTTTACCGGTATCCGTAGAGGTGATCTTTATATTGTTGATTTCACTAAGAAAGCCCAACCTAGAGCTTGTTTCATTGCTAAATCCTCTAAAGGTTGGTTGTGGCATAGAAGGCTAGGACATGTTGGTATGCGTAATCTAGACAAGCTAATCAAAGGTGATCATATTCTTGGTGTTAAAGATGTTCTCTTTAACAAAGATAGACTTTGTAGTGCTTGTCAAGCAGGAAAACAAGTTGGTGGAAGTCATCCCGTGAAGAACATCATGACCACAAGGAGACCGCTTGAGCTTCTTCATATGGATCTCTTTGGTCCCAATGCTTACAAAAGCCTTGGTGGTAACTCCTTTGGTCTAGTTATAGTTGATGATTATTCCAGATTTACGTGGGTATTTTTCTTTGATGATAAATCGCAGGTTCAGAAAATCTTCAAGACCTTTGCCAAAAAGGCCCAAAATCAATTTGAGGTGAAGATCAAAAAAGTTCGGAGTGACAATGGAACGGAGTTCAAGAACGCCAATGTAGACTCTTTTCTCGATGAGGAAGGAATTCTACATGAGTTCTCGGCTACGTACACTCCTCAACAAAATGGAGTTGTTGAGAGGAAGAACCGAGCGCTCATAGAGATGGCAAGAACGATGCTTGATGAATACAAGACACCGAAGCATTTTTGGGGAGAAGCGGTCGAGACAGCTTGTCATGCTATCAACAGGCTTTATCTTCATAAGCTCCTCGGCAAGACATCATACGAGCTCCTCACCGGTAACAAACCCCAAGTGGGATACTTTCGTGTCTTTGGTTCAAAATGCTATATCCTTGATAAGCATCGTCGGTCTAAATTTGCACCTAAATCTCATGAAGGCTTTCTCCTTGGTTATGGATCAAACTCTCACACCTACCGTGTCTACAATAATTTCACCCGAAAGGTTGAAGAGACGGTAGACGTGAAGTTTGATGAATCTAATGGCTCGCAAGTAGAGCAAATGCCTATTGATGTAGGAGACAAGGACCCATCGGAAGCTATCCAAGACTTATCTGTTGGAAAGATCCGTCCCATGGAAGTGAAGGAGAGTACCTCATCTACATATGTGGAGCCACCTACCTCACGGCGAGATGAACCTCAAGGCAACATGGAGGCCTCCACAAGTGGAACTCACCAAGATGAGGAAGTGCAACAAGAAGATCCACCACAACCTCCTTCTCCACCGCCTCAAGACAACACCAACAACAATGAAGAAGAAGAAGAAGAGGAAGATGAAGATGATGAGGAAGCTCAGCCACAGCAACAACAAAAGCTATCCCGAGTTCGAGCAAGAGTCAAGAAGAATCATCCCGTGGAACAAATGATGAACGACATCAACTCCGGGAGAATTACTCGCTCGAAAACTCGCTTAGCTAACTTTTGTGAGCATTACTCATTTATCTCTAGCATTGAACCTATGAAGGTAGAAGAAGCACTTGAAGACCCGGACTGGGTGAACGCTATGCACGAAGAACTACACAACTTCGAGAGGAACAAGGTGTGGACTTTGGTAGAGAAGCCCAAGGATGATCAAAACATCATTGGAACCAAATGGGTGTTTCGGAACAAGCAAGATGAAGATGGACAAGTCATCCGCAACAAGGCTCGTCTCGTAGCTCAAGGTTACACACAAGTCGAAGGTATGGACTATGGTGAGACCTATGCCCCCGTTGCTAGACTTGAGTCCATTCGCATTCTTCTTGCTTATGCCAATCACCATGATATTACTCTCTATCAAATGGATATCAAAAGTGCTTTTCTAAATGGTGAAATTGAGGAGGAAGTATTTGTGAAACAACCTCCCGGTTTTGTGAATCCCAAAAATCCTAATCATGTTTACAAGTTACACAAAGCTCTTTATGGTCTTAAACAAGCTCCTAGAGCTTGGTACAAATGCTTAACTAGCTTTCTTCTTGAAAAAGGCTTTGAGATTGGAAAGATAGACTCAACGCTGTTCACGAAAAGGGTTAATGGTGAACTATTTGTGTGCCAAATATATGTTGATGATATTATCTTTGGTTCAACTAACCCCCATTTTAGCAAGAAGTTTGGACAGCTCATGTCGGAGAAGTATGAGATGTCCATGATGTGTGAACTCAAATTCTTCCTTGGGTTGCAAATCAAGCAATCTAAGGAGGGTACCTTTGTCTCACAAACAAAGTACACCAAGGATCTCTTCAAGAAGTTCAACATGCAAGAAAGCAAAGGTATGAGTACCCCCATGCCTACAAGTGGACAAAATGACTTGACAAAAGATGGAGAACCCGTTGATCAAAGGGTTTACCGTTCTATGATTGGTTCTCTACTATATCTTTGTGCTTCTTGTCCTGACATAATGTTGAGTGTATGCATGTGTGCACGATATCAAGCAGCCCCTAAAGAATGTCATCTTAAAGCTGTTAAAAGGATAGTGAGATACCTGATACACACACCAAACTTTGGCATTTGGTATCCTAAGAGAGCCTCTTTCGACCTTGTTGGCTATTCCGACTCGGACTATGCCGGTGACAAGGTTGATAGAAAGTCAACTTCGGGTACATGTCAATTCCTTGGTCGATCCCTTGTATCTTGGTCCTCCAAGAAACAAAATTCGGTATCATTATCCACTGCTGAAGCGGAATATATTGCTGCTGGTTCGTGTTGTGCTCAATTGTTATGGATGACACAACGCTTAAAGATTATGGGATACATGTGAGACGTGTTCCCTTGCTTTGTGACAATGAGAGTGCAATTAAAATTGGACACAATCCAGTGCAACACTCTCGAACAAAGCATATTGAAGTTCGTCACCATTTTATTCGTGATCATATTGCCAAGGGTGACATTAATCTTAAGCATGTTCGTACTGACAAACAACTTGCTGATATCTTTACTAAACCTCTTGATGAGAAAGTGTTTTGTCGCTTAAGGAGTGAGTTGAACATCATTGATGCTTCAAACTTGGAGTGATAACTTCATTGATGCATGCAAGGCATGAGCCCTCTTGACTAATCCTTGATATTTCTCTTATGATGATGATCATATGTCTTGGACACATTTTCCTCCTTGTATTGCATCTAACTCTTTGCAGGTACTTGGATGATCTACATTCCACAAGATTACCACACACTCAAATCATGAGTAATCTTGTCATTTACCAAGCATCTAGCCCTTTGGGATGTTGAGTTCAAGGAACAAAATTCCACATATCCTTTTTGACATCTTATACATCTTGTATTTCACTCTTGTCATCTTGGATATCCTCGAGTATTTCCTTGCTTGCCTAACCCATGTAGGAAGATGAACTACACAAGTAGAAATGGCGCTCCAACTTCACATTCAATGAGCACCTACATCGAGCTTACCTACATGAGCAAAGCATCAACAAGCCCAAGGTATGTTCTTCACATCTTTAAGGAGCTTTACTCAAAGTCATGAGTACAAGCAGCTTCATAAGATGTGATCACATCAAATGCTTAATCGAAAAATGGCAACCACATTTTGAGCTTAAATGATGAGTATGACCTATGATCAAATGTCCTCATTTGACTCCTAAGTCAATATACTCAAACATAGGTGACCTTGTCGCCGACCTTTATCTAGATGAAGTACATATGCTTTTGGAGTTTTTCTGTTTTCTCTTATGTTCTCTCATTGAGTTTTTCTAAAAAAAAAAACTTCATCTAGGAATCTTTTCTATTTCTATTTCTTATGTCTTTGTGAATATCCTTATGACTCTGATCAATTCCCCGAAAATCTTTTACAAATTCATTGCAAATCTTTTGAAACATTCCTCGCAGAGTGAGCTGAATTATTTCTGTACTTCCTTGGAATTAAACTCGGCGTCATCGATTTATTTATTTCGGTCTAACCGAAAAGGGTCTACCCTACCTCAGTTCGGTGTCACTGATTTATTTCCTCCAGGATATCATCTCCTGCAGCTCCACTCATTGTTTCTCTTGGAATGTTCTTATTTGCTCTGTTGTGACTCTTAAGGATCCCACTTCTTTCCTTTCATCTTTCCTGTCCTTCCTAGTTTGCTGTCCTTTTCGGCACTTGATGTCAAAGGGGGAGAAGACTTAGGGGGAGTAGGGAGAGAAGAGAAGACTTAAGGGGAGAAGAAAAGCAATCTTATCTTAAGGGGGAGAGAATCACATCAAAGCTTTGTCGTGTTTTACATTGGACATTACAATTGGCATCATTCTTTTGATTTTGCTGTTTCCATCACATCCCTGTTCTGAGAGAACTCAAAGGGAGAGGAATCTTCACAATTGATATCTTTATGGAAAGCAAAATCTCTCAGAGTTCATTGAAAATCTTTTAGTTTCGGAGACATGTTTGCTGATTCAAGCTTGTGCTCAATATGAGACACTCCTTATACATGTCATCCCTGGCTTGGTACTCTTGATGTTCTTGCAGTTGGTTGAAGGAATACTCTTGTGTTATCTAACCTTGTTTTCCCAAGTTTATCCCTTCAGGTACAATGCCAAGGAACCTCAAGGTAAGTATATGCATCTTGCAGAATGTGCATGATGGTGACTTGCTTGTAAATACTTGTTTGCAAGAAATCACCATGCACATACGCATTATCACTCACTTCTTTTTCTTCTGCTCTGATGCATATAGCCAAGCTGCATGTAGCACATCTTGCTTATCTCTCTTGTGTGCTTGTGGTAGTCCAAAACCATAATCTATGAAAATCTTGCACACTTGTAGGGGGAGCCTGTGTACTACATGCTTGTCAAAGCTTTCGTGATAATTCTGTCTTTCTTTCAATAAGCTTTGATGTCTTGTTTAGTGTGATTTTAGTGTGTTGCCATCAATTACCAAAAAGGGGGAGATTGAAAGCACATTTGCTCCCTGGGTGGTTTTGGTAATTAATGACAACATACTTTGTGGTTGGACTAATGCTTTTATCAAGTATGTTTCAGGAAATCCAATCACATTGGCTATGGAAATGACTGAAGAAGTGGACCCCTCAAAATGCTAAGGCAAGCATTGGCAAAAGCTCAAGACTCCATTTTTGGTTTAGTGATCAAAGATCACATTGAGTCCATAGGAAAAGCCAATACTATTAAAAGGGGATGAGGTTGGGTTGATGATCTGGTTGCTCAAGTGCTTAGTGATTTAGCTCCTTCAACTATCAGCAACTTTCACTACTATACACACTCATAAGTAATCTCGGACAAACCGATTCTTCCAACTCAGTCCCACCGAGATGAACCACCTCAGCCATATGCCAAACCCTAGAAATTTCGGTCTATCCGATTTTGAGTTCGGTCTCACCGAAATATGGACTGCTAACCTTCTGTAACCATTTCACATCATATCGTAATAACCGAGTTTGCATTATCGGTCTTACCGAGATTGACAAGCTTCTGTCTTGGCTCAAATCGATCTCACCGATATTGCATTTCCGGTCCCACCGAAACTGGCATGTTCCTGTCTTTTCTCAAATCGGTCTAACCAAGTTTTCTTTCTCGGTCCCACCGAAAATCCCAACGTTCATATCTTTGCACTTTCGGTCTCACCGAGATGGTATTTTCAGTCCCACCGAAAACCCCAACGTTCACTATATTTGAACTTTCGGTCTGACCGAGATTTCACTTCGGTCTCACCGAGATTACTCAAATATGTGTGTAACGGTTGGATTTTGTGTGGAGGCTATATATACCCCTCCACCCCCTCTTCATTCGTGAAGAGAGCCATCAGAAATTACTACCACTCCTACCTTACACTTTCTGAGAAGAGAACTACCTACCCTTGTGTTGAGATCAAGTTGTTCCATTCCTACCATATGAAACTTGATTTCTAGCCTTCCCAAGTTGCTTTCCACTCAATCCTTTCTTCCACCAAAGCCAAATCAGTGAGGAGAGTTGAGTGTTGGGGAGATTATCATTTGAAGCACAAGAGCAAGGAGTTCATCATCATCAACCACATCTATTACCTTTTGGAGGGTGGTGCCTCCTAGATTGGTTAGGTGTCGCTTGGGAGCCTCCGTCATTGAGATGTGGAGTTGAACCAAGAAGTTTGTAAGGGCAAGGAGATCGCCTACTTCGTGAAGATCTACCCCGAGTAAGGCTAGTCCTCCGTGGGCGTAGGCCATGATGGAATAGACAAGGTTGCTTCTTCGTGGACCCTTTGTGGGTGGAGCCCTCCGTGGACTCACGCAGCCGTTACCCTCCGTGGGTTGAAGTCTCCATCAACGTGGATGTACGATAGCACCACCTATCGGAACCACGACAAAAATCTCCGTGTCTCCAAATTGCGTTTGATCTTCTCCACCTCTCTTTACTACTTGTGCAATTTACTTTCCGCAGCCCATACTCTAGAATTGCATGTGTAGTATGCTACTTGACTTGTGTGTTATGCAAAATCTGCCAAAATCTGTTCTTGTTAAAAGACAAAATTTTTATCTTGTCGAGTAGTCTAATCACCCCCCTCTAGACACTCTCACCTTCTTCGATCCTACAAGGGTCAGTGTTGTCGTTTGGCGGTGCAGAAGTGGTTGGTGCAGTGTCGATGCGCGCTGAAGTAGGAGGCGGTGAAGTAGCATCATCCTGATCATCGATCACCCTGGCGTCAATAGTTGCAGCGAAGGAGGAGTATTCAGAATCTTCAAGGGATGGAGTTCGACGCATAACAACAGTCCTTGGAGGAGTGTTGTCAAACTTGAATCTCTCAGTGAAGCCATCGTCTTGAAGATCCGCTTCAGCACTCAGCAAGGTCAAACTCTTCCAAGACCTCCGACATGTTTCATGAGCAACAAAAGCATTCTTGGTGGCAAGATTCCGAATGCGATTGACATCCACCAAGAGGCTTTGCATCTGACGCTTTAACCAGAGGTGATGCTTGACCTATTTCTGATGAAGGGCTACAAGAAGCTCTCGGTTGTTCAGGACACGAGATCACTTCTGAGGCCTTTGAGCGATGGTGCTTTCAGTGGCTTCGGTATCAACGTGTCGAGGTAGACGAGTACGGCCAGCCAGAGGATAGATACGTGAGACTGCTGGAACCCCTTCAATCTGCTGAGTGAAGCTTTGATGAGCAGCGTTATGAAGACTAACAGGCTCTTTAGCAGGCTCTTGGTAAATGGCTACAGCTGACATATCAACCTCAGGCAAGAAAATCTGATGGTTGCGAGCAGAGGGCTGATAAGTGACAGCTGAGTGCAACTTGATGAGGCGCATTATCCAAGGGGCATAAAATTTCAGTCTAAATAGATCAGCTCCAGACATAGCCATTTGCCTGATGAAGAAATCTTGAGCATTAAAGCTGATGCCATTGAAGATATAGAAGACCAAAGTCTTCATAGTGCCTTCAAGCTTGGCTGATGAAGAATGTCCTTTGATTGGCCATAGAGTGCGCCTTATGATGTCATAGATGGTGCGCGGCAGGTACTCAAGGTCTTCAACAAAGAATTCCTTAGGATATTCAGCATCAGTTGGCAGAGGCTTCATCATGCTGAGCATTTGGCTCATGTTGGGCTGACGCTTCTGAAAGATATTCTCCAAGGCTTCAGTGTGCAGTTGTCAGCCAGGTTCATATAGATCTCCTGGAGTGGGCAGGCTAGTAAGCTCAATGAGATCAGAGGCTTTAGCTTCATGATGCACATTTCATGTCATCCACTCAAGGACCCATGTCTTTGGATCCTTGTTGTAGCCTGATGACCCACAACCGTAAGGGATCTATTGCAGCGTTTACGATAAGTAAGAGTGTCGAACCCAACGAGGAGCAGAAGGTATTGATAAGCGATTCTGAGCAAGAAATTACTGCAAGCACTGAAAGATAACTTTTTAGGGGTTTTCTTGATATAAGCAACAGGAAAGTAAAAGCAAGCAAAGTAAAAGGCACTGAGAGTAACAAGTGGCCCAATCCTTTCTGAGCAAAGGAGAGGCCTAGCAACTGAACTTATAAAGGCTAAAGCGTTCCCGAGGACACACGGGAGAGGTAGTCATGTGCTTTCGCCATATTCCGTATTGGTACTATGTTATGTGTTGATAAGTGTTGAGTGGGTGGATCTATGCTAGTACACTCTGTAGACTAAGATGAGTGCACTCTTATGATTAAACACCTTGCAAGCATCCGCAAATACAAGATAGTATTTAAGGCAAAAGCCTAACCATAGCAATACGATCGATGATCCATCGTTCCCTTGTGCAAAAGCGTGCGAACTGGGGTTCAGGTTTCTGTCACTCCGGCAACCCACCGTAAGCATTCTTTGTACACAATGTATTCCCCTAGGTCCTTAATAAGGCGAAGTGTTGAGTGTTCGACTCACACAACACCACTAGTAGAATGACAACACAACTTAAGTATCAAACAACACATATTACTTCAACAGCATATGACTACTAACAACAAGACTTTTCCCATGTCCTCAAGAACTAGGGTAATTACTCACAAGACATAAAAGAGATCATGATCAGTGGAGATAAATGGATGATAAACAATCTGGACATAATGATATTTCTCTAACAAAACTCAATAGCATTCACCACAAAGTAGTAATCAACACCGATGGAGTAGAGAGGATAGGTAGTACGAGTTACAACTCAAGTTGCAATTATGAGATGAGATTTGGATGAAGATGGAGATGGTGCTGATATTGGGGATGATGTTGATGATGATCTCGATGATGCCCGTGACGATGGTGATGACGATGGCGATGATCTTCCCTTCCGGGAGGTGATCTCCCCGGCGAAATCTGCCCGCCGGAGATGGCTTTTTCTTCTCTGTAGGTTTCCGCCACAGAGCGGCGGCGGAACTCCGTCAAAACTCTCGTTTTTAGGGTTTTCGGATAACGGAGAGTATATAGGCAAAAGGGGGCAGCTGGAGGTGGGCCAGGGGCTCCAAGCCCCCCCCCCCCCGGCGCGGCCAGGGGGGGCGCGCCCCCAGGGCGCCTGGACACCCTGTGGTCCCCCTCTGGTTGCCCTTTTGCGTGCCTTCGTGATCCGTCTGGAAAATACCCCCCGTCAATTTTTAGGTAATTTGGAGGTATTCTTCTTCAGCAACTCAACGTCCACTTTTTACTGCTGAATCATGCGTCTGCTACTTCGGCACCGGAAAGTTGCAAACTGTGTAAAATAGGCCAAAACAACATAAGAACATCATCGTAACGTGAAATATATCAATGAATAAGGATAAATTACGATATAAAATAGTGATGCATTTTGGACGTATCAACACCCCCAAGCTTAGACCTCGCTTGTCCCCAAGCGGATACTGAGCTCGGTAAACCTGTCCACAAGTTTAGAGAGTGAAGTGTCGATAAATAGAATACGGACAAGAAGCATCACAGTTTCTTCACCAACTCAAATATCCTCAACAGCAATCTTCAACTCATAAGGCCCTTATAAAAGAGTGGTAACACTTATATTCGGAAGTAGGGCTAAGGAAACTCATCAAATCATGGCAAACATGTCCTTTGGTCAAAGAACAACAAATAGCTTTAACTTTTGCTCTTTCTCTTTATGTTTTGATGAGATTAATTGAAGCTTTTGAAAGAACATGTTATTAGGCAAGAAGTGAAAGTGTTAACACAAAGGAAGATGTTTGCCTTAGCTAGGCTTGACAAACAACTTACTTATCAAATGATAATGTCAACAAGGATATGATATGACAAATCTTAATGCAACTTTATATGAATGAATCCTTGTCAACATCAAATGTCTGCTCTCTTTAAGAATAGAAGGAAGTAGGAATAACTGACTCAACCTAAAATTAAAAGATAGCCCCTGCTCTAGGGAAGTAGGGAAAACTCATGTGCTATCCTTAAATCAAACAGAATGAAAACAAGTTTTGAGAGGTGCATGATTTGTCAACGAATGCTAATAGATAACTCAATTGCTTCTCGAACTGGACAAGTTTCGAGGAACGGCTCCCGTACGGGGACGATCACATCCCCTTAATCTCCTTTGTTTATCACTGCCAAAGTTTTCTGATTTCTCATGAACAAAGCGTGAAGGAGGGTTTGTTTGTTGTATATATATTTTTTAATGAGCCGGGCGCACTCTTTGCCAGTTCCTTCTTGTATTAGGGGTTTGCATATTAGAGATGCAATCCCGGGGTGAAGCTTGTCCAACTCAAAAAGACCATGAATTAACTATTACTTCCTCATGAGCTAAAACAGAGGCACAAAATAAAAGATTTTGAACATTTCAGGATAACACATAAATTCTGTACTTTAGGAGGTGGTAGTGGAATACCACGAATAGGAAGGTATGGTGGACTCATATGGAAGGTATTGGTTTAAGGGTATGGATGCACAAGCAGAATTCCGCTTAGTACAGAGTTAGGCTAGCAAAGGTTTTGAGAGAACAGACAATTGATGATGACTAAGATGCAAAGCAATATAAAGCATAAACATTGAAATAAGCATAACACATCAAGTTGTCTTCCTTGTTAGCATAACACTTCAAGCATAATAACATAAAGGTTTTGGCTATGTCGATACTTTAAGAAAATCATGCTTGTTGTTATGACCAAAGCTATGTTTGCCAAGATTAAATAAAATTTTCACAGCTATACCTGATAGAAGGTCAATACTCCCCATAAGAATCATCATATAAGGTCGATTGCGCGAAGAGAATACCGAGTGCAGCAAAGGAACCAATAGACTTCTCATTAATATTCCATCATAGACGACTCCACACTTACGGATACAATCTCTCCACCGAAGGAGTGATAGACCTCAATGCACGCACCTATTTCATATAATAACCTCCCTAGACATGATACGACTCTACTTGACTCTAAAAGACAAAAGATAAAGATAAAGATACCGGGCACTCCCCCAAGCTTGGAACAAGCTAAGGGAATGTCGTTACCCAAGGAGATTTCACTCCTCATTCTTGTTGGCGTTGATCACGTAGTCCTCGGCGAAGCGCTTCCATGGAAGGGGTTCTACAGTCTCATATGAGAAGTTTGTCTCCTGAATCCTGCATGCAGCACCCATACCCATGCGCATAAACCTTAGTTCATACTCATAGTTCTGGTGATGTAGATCATAAATTTGCCCTTGGAGCTCTTCAATTCTTTCTTCCGATGCGGTGATGCTTTTCCACATCTCCTTCATCTCCTTCAGGAAGTAGGTCTTCAGCTCGTTGATGATGTCAAAGTTAGCTTCAACACCACGCTCGATCATCTTCTTGTAGTTGAAGACTTCTTGCTCCACTTCTTCTAGCCTGGCCTGGATGCTCCCCTCCTTGATAGGTCCCTTCAGATCTTCTTGATGGAGGACACCGTCCTCCATCCGAACAACCTGAGGGTGCTTCTTCACCTCAGCGAGGTAAGGGTTGATGACGTTGACGACGAACTTGTCCTTGGGGGAACTTGGAGAAGCCATGGCACCTAGATTCAGCTGAAAGATTCCCTGGCAGAAACAGATCGAAAAGAAAACACACGAAATCGCAAGATACATTGCCGGAACAATCCGGGCAAATATATAGCAAAAATTTATGCACAGAAAGGAAGGTAACAGGCTAAAACGGGGTCGGAGACGGACACCCGGGTGTCCAGGCGGCCTCCCGGCGCGGCCAGGAGGTAGGGCGCGCCAGGGGGGCGCCTGGACCCCCTGGAGCTCGTCTCCGGCTCCACTTAGGCTTAGAATTTTACTAATTTTGCAAAAACTCGTAATATAGAACTTTTATGGTGGTTTGCGATGTTTCCTTACCGTAATACATACCTTTTCTTTATTCTGCTTCTGCTGGCGTCTGAAACAGGGCTGCAACATGTTCTTCGTGAGTTGTTGTGTATATCATATTCACATCAACATTGACAGGATCTCCTGCTATGTAATGCTTAAGTCTTTGCCCATTCACAACTTGAGGTTTGGTGCCTTAAAAATTGTTAATCTTAATTGCACCAGACCGATAGACTTCTTCAATATGAAATGGCCCTTCCCACCTGGAAAGTAGTTTGCCTGGAGAAAACCTGAAACGGGATCTAAACAACAAAACTTTATCACCAACATTAAATTCACGTTTCAGAATCCTCCTATCATGTCACTTCTTTACCTTTTCCTTGAACATTTTAGCGCTCTCGTAAGCTTCACTTCTCCATTCATCTAGAGAAGTCAAGTTCATGAGACGCTTCTCACCAGCTAATTTTGGGTCAGCATTAAGCTCTCTAACAGCCCAGAAAGCTTTGTGCTCTAACTCTAATGGCAAATGGCAAGCCTTGCCATACACCATCTTATAGGGGGACATGCCCATGGGGTTTTTGTAAGCAGTTCTATATGCCCACAAAGCATCTCCTAACTTATTTGACCAGTCCTTTCTATTTCTGTTTACTGTCTTCTGCAAGATCAACTTAATCTCTCTATTGGTGAGCTCAACTTGCCCACTAGTTTGAGGATGATATGGTGAAGCAATTCTATGATTGACATCGTATTTGGCTAAAGCTTTCCTAAAATCTCCATGCGTGAAGTGTGATCCTCCATCAGTCATGAGATACCTAGGTACACCAAACCTAGGAAAAATTACATCTTTAAGCATTTTCAAAGATGTCTTGTGATCAGCACTTTCAGTGGGGATTGCTTCAACCCACTTGGTCACATAATCAACAGCTACTAAAATGTGAGTGTACTTGTGCGAAGAAGGAAAAGGACCCATAAAATCAAAACCCCAGCAATCAAAAGGTTCAATCACTAGTGAGTAATTCATAGGCATCTCATTCCTTCTACTAATGTTACCAACTCTCTGACATTTATCACAGGCTAAAACATAATTTCTAGCATCCTTAAAGAGAGTAGGCCAATAAAAACCTGATTGAAGAACCTTACGTGCAGTCCTCTCACCGGCATGATGTCCTCCATAGGGACTATCATGACACTGTCTGAGAATGTCCTTCTGCTCATGTTCCGGTATGCACCTTCTCAAGATCCCGTCGGGGCCTTCTTTGAAAAGATGTGGGTCATCCCAGAAGTAGTGCCTCAAATCATGAAAGAACTTCTTCCTTTGCTGAAATGTTAAACCTGGAGGCAAATACTTTGCAACAATAAAATTAGCATAATCTGCAAACCAAGGATCGGAAAGAGATTGTACTTTTACAACAACAAGTTGCTCGTCTGGAAAACTGTCGTTGACTGGGATGGGATCATGCGGTATATCTTCCATCCTTGAAAGATTGTCCGCCACCGGATTGTCTTCTCCTTTCCTATCAACAATCTGCAAATCAAATTCTTGAAGAAGGAGTACCCATCTGATAAGCCTTGGCTTGGCATCCTTCTTTGTCATAAGGTACTTAATGGCAGCATGATCAGTATGAATAATAACTTTGGAATCAACAATATACTGCCTAAACTTATCACAAGCAAATACTACAGCTAAGAATTCCTTCTCAGTAGTAGCATAATTCCTTTGAGCACTATCAAGGGTTTTACTAGCATAATGTATAACATTCAATTTCTTATCAACTCTTTGTCCTAAAACAGCTCCAACAGCAAAATCACTAGCATCACACATAATCTCAAAAGGTAAATTCCAGTCAGGCGGTTGTACTATAGGAGCGGTTATTAAAGCTTTCTTAAGGACTTCAAAAGCTTCCTTACAATCCTCATCAAATACAAAAGGAACATCCTTCTGGAGAAGATTAGTGAGGGGCCTCGAAGTCTTAGAAAAGTTTTTAATAAATCTTCTATAGAAACCAGCATGACCAACAAAACTGCGAATACCTTTGATGTCCCTTGGATAGGGCATCCTCTCAATTGCTTTGATCTTGGCCTTGTCCACTTCAATTCCCCTTTCGGAAATCTTGTGACCAAGAACAATTCCTTCGTTAACCATGAAGTGGCACTTCTCACAGTTGAGTACCAAATTTGTCTCCTCACATCTCTGCAAAACTTTATTAAGGTTGTGGAGACAATGGTCAAAGGAAGTTCCATAGACGGAGAAATCGTCCATGAAGACTTCCATAATATCACCACAGAAACCATGAAAGATAGCAGACATACACCTTTGAAAAGTAGCAGGGGCATTACATAAACCAAAAGGCATACGCCTGTAAGCATAAGTACCAAAGGGACAAGTAAAATTGGTCTTCTCTTGATCAGCAGTGTTAACATGAATTTGAGAGAAACCAGAATAACCATCGAGATAACAAAAGTGGGTATTTTTGGATAACCTTTCAAGCATTTGGTCGATGAACAGCAACGGGTAGTGATCCTTCCTGGTTGCCTTGTTCAGCTTCCCGTAATCAATACACATTCTATATCCAATAATAATTCTCTGAGGTATTAGTTCATTCTTATCAATAGGAACCACAGTTGTACCTCCTTTCTTAGGAACAGAATGTACCGGGCTTACCCACTTACTATCAGCTATAGGGTAGATAATACCTGCGGCTAGAAGCTTGAGAATCTCAGTTCTTACAACATCCATCATCTTCGGGTTCAACCGTCGTTGATGATCAACAACTGGTTTAGCATCAGGCTCAAGGTTGATAGTATGTTGACAGATAGATGGACTAATCCCCTTAAGGTCATCAAGGGTATAGCCAATTGCGCCTCGGTGTTTATGAAGTACTTCCAATAGTCGCTCTTCTTCATATCCTGAAAGGTTAGAATTGATAATAACAGGATATACTTTCTTTTCATCTAAATAAGCATACTTGAGCGTATCGGGAAGAGGTTTAAGATCGAACACCGGGTCTTCTTTCGGTTTGGATAAAATTCCCAAAGGTTCAACCGGAAGGTTGTGCTTCAGGATAGCAGGTTGCCTTAAGAATATTTCATCTAGTTCATTTATTTCCTGCATATGCAAATCATTCTCGTGGTCCTCCATATATTGCTGCAAAGGATCATTAGGGGGGATAGCAATAGAAGCAATACTTTCAATAATTTTATCATCACTAGGTAAATCGTTACCACGAGGCTTCTTAGAGAACTTAGAAAAATTAAATGCATATGGCTCACCATTGATTTCAACAGAAACCTTACCTTTCTTGCAATCTATTATAGCTCCACAAGTTCTAAGAAAAGGTCTATCAAAAATAATAGGACAAAAATTGTCCCTCTCTGAACCAAGTACTAGAAAGTCGGTAGGGTATTTTACCTTTCCACATAGGACTTCAACGTCCCTCACAATTCCGATAGGAGAGATAGTTGTTCTGTTTGCAAGATGAATGGTAACATCAACTTCTTCAAGTTCACAAGGGGAAATCTCACCGATGATCTATTCATAAAGTGAATAGGGGATAGCACTAGCACTCGATCCCAAATCGCATAGCCCATAATAATTGTGATCTCCTATTTTAACAGATACTACTGGAGTACCTGAAATTGGGCCTTTATTCTTGGCTGTGACAAGGTTAGTGGAAACAGCACAAAAATTTACATTGGAATCCAAAACATCATCAATAACAAGGTCTTTAACCAATGCAACTTGAGGATCGACCTTGATCTGGTCCTCAGGCTCATCAATTCTTCTCTCACTTTTATTTATTACGCCTGTCACAAGAGAATGCTCCCTTATCCTTGCGGGAAAAGGAGGCTTTTCATATATAACTGCAGGCAAAATAGGGTCAGCAACATGAATATCAACAGGTATCTCTTTGAAAGGTTCATGATGTTGGTCTCTTTTCTTTTTAAAAGAATCAACGTGGGAGGCAAAATTCTTACAGAAATCAATCATTAGATGGGAATCAAGACCAATCTTAGAGCAAAAAGTATTGAAGTAATCAGTTTTCACATAGCTCTCATTATAATCATGTTCATAATTTATAGCGGGTTCAATACCTTTATCGATTTCCCAATCTTCGGTATTCCTCTGGATCCTTTCAATGAGATCCCACCTTTCTTCAACACTCTTCGTCTGAAATACCCCACTAGAGGAGGCATCCAGCATCTCCTTATCCTGACGAGGAAGCCTGGCATAAAATTTTGTAAGTATAATTTCCTTGGGGAGCTCATGAATAGGACATTTGAGCATTAGGGACTTCAATCTCCCCCAAGCTTGAGCAATGCTTTCTCCGTCACGAGACCTAAAGTTATAGATATAGTTCCTGTCTCGATGAATTTCATGAAGAGGATAAAACTTAGTATAAAAGAGAGACATAAGCTCTTGCCAATCAAGCAAGTGCGAGTTATCGAGAAGCTTATACCAATCTGAAGCTTTATCTATAAGTGATACGGCGAACAATTTCCTCATGACAAACTCCCTCGATACACCTGCAAGCTTAAATAATGAACATAGTTGTGACAGATATAGCAAGTGTTCACCGGGATGTCTGTCTCCTACATAACGATTAGCCAAAACATAATCGATAATACCAGCTGGTATTTTATAGGGCACAATTTCAGTAGGGGGAGGAGCAACCACCACAGCTGTGGGGCGTCTTCCCACAAGCAACGATCCAATAGCAAGGTTGTCCATAAGGATAAAGAGCAGCAACAGCAAAAAATAAAAACAGAATTATAAAAACTTCCTTACCAGTTTCACTTTACCAATAGCGCTACGCTCCCCGGCAACGGCGCTAGAAAACGGTACTTGATGACCCACAACCGTATGGGATCTATTGCAGCGTTTTCGATAAGTAAGAGTGTCGAACCCAACTAGGAGCAGAAGGTATTGATAAGCGATTCTGAGCAAGAAATTACTGCAAGCACTGAAAGATAACTTTTTAGGGGTTTTCTTGATATAAGCAACAGGAAAGTAAAAGCAAGCAAAGTAAAAGGCACTGAGAGTAACAAGTGGCCCAATCCTTTCTGAGCAAAGGAGAGGCCTAGCAACTGAACTTATAAAGGCTAAAGCGTTCCTGAGGACACACGGGAGAGGTAGTCATGTGCTTTCGCCATATTCCGTATTGGTACTATGTTATGTGTTGATAAGTGTTGAGTGGGTGGATCTATGCTAGTACACTCTGTAGACTAAGATGAGTGCACTCTTATGATTAAACACCTTGCAAGCATCCGCAAATACAAGATAGTATTTAAGGCAAAAGCCTAACCATAGCAATACGATCGATGATCCATCGTTCCCTTGTGCAAAAGCGTGCGAACTGGGGTTCAGGTTTCTGTCACTCCGGCAACCCACCGTAAGCATTCTTTGTACACAATGTATTCCCCTAGGTCCTTAATAAGGCGAAGTGTTGAGTGTTCGACTCACACAACACCACTAGTAGAATGACAACACAACTTAAGTATCAAACAACACATATTACTTCAACAGCATATGACTACTAACAACAAGACTTTTCCCATGTCCTCAAGAACTAGGGTAACTACTCACAAGACATAAAAGAGATCATGATCAGTGGAGATAAATGGATGATAAACAATATGGACATAATGATATTTCTCCAACAAAACTCAATAGCATTCACCACAAAATAGTAATCAACACCGATGGAGTAGAGAGGATAGGTAGTACGAGTTACAACACAAGTTGCAATTGTGAGATGAGATTTGGATGAAGATGGAGATGGTGCTGATGTTGGGGATGATGTTGATGATGATCTCGATGATGCCCGTGATGATGGTGATGACGATGGCGATGATCTCCCCGCTGGAGGTGATCCCCCCGGCGAAATCTGCCCGCCGGAGATGGCTTTTTCTTCTCTGTAGGTTTCCGCCACGGAGCGGCAGCGGAACTTCGTCAAAACTCTCGTTTTTAGGGTTTTCGGATAACGGAGAGTATATAGGCAAAAGGGGGCAGCCGGAGGTGGGCCAGGGGCTCCAGGCGCCCCCCCGGCGCAGCCAGGGGGGGCGCGCCCCCA
The DNA here is from genome assembly GCA_902687465.1 of Secale cereale. Taxonomy (NCBI): domain Eukaryota; kingdom Viridiplantae; phylum Streptophyta; class Magnoliopsida; order Poales; family Poaceae; genus Secale; species Secale cereale. The sequence goes on from LR738710.1 coordinate 597,514,691, forward strand.
GGGTGCCTGGACACCCTGTGGCCCCCCTTTGGTTGCCCTTTTGCGTGCCTTCGTGATCCGTTTGGAAAATACCCCCCGTCGATTTTCAGGTAATTTGGAGGTATTCTTCTTCAGCAACTCAGCGTCCACTTTTTACTGCTGAATCCTGCGTCTGCTGCTTCGGCACCGGAAAGTTGCAAACTGTGTAAAATAGGCCAAAACAACATAAGAACATCATCGTAACGTGAAATATATCAATGAATAAGGATAAATTACGATATAAAATAGTGATGCATTTTGGACGTATCATAGCCTCGGATGTGGAGTGTTGCATAGAATTGTAGAAGCAGCTCTTCATTCCAATGCTCTTTATCTAGGACAAAATTGAGTAAGCCAGCATCACGGAAGCAGTCAAGGGCTTCCTCCAAGCAGGGCAGACCAGCAATAGCTTCAGTGTCAAGACGCATATGAGGGAAAATGCGCCCTTGACCATACAGTACTCTTGAGTAGTAGATGCGCTGTTGAAGGCTCCAGAACCTATCTGATGATAATCTTGGCTTGGAATATGGGTTCTTGGCGCTGTCAAAGAAGGTGTTGTGCGCAGTGAAGCTATTGGCATTGAATGACCCTGAAGATGTTGCAATACCTGGAAGCCTTGGCAGTCTTGGCTTAGGCTTCTGAACTTGGGGCCTGTGCGCAACATGATGATCAAACTGAGGACCAGCAGCACGTGGTTCAGTTGTAGGTGGCGGAATGTAACATCCCAAATTTTCAAATTTGGAATGTTATACATAGATCATATCTGTATTGCATGTTTTTTTTTTGCTTTTTTGTTTGTGGCGTTCCTCGAAATTCTAAGCAACTCAAGGACCTACGGAGAGAGTTGGGAATTTTACCGTTTTCGTATTTGAGTTCGCTCGAATACCGGCACGAGGACAGTGTGATTTTAATTATTTTTCTCTCCTAAAAATATTTCTAAATACAAAATATGAGCGGAGATAATATGACTTATCCAAAATAACAGAAATATTGGAGGAAAAATGTTAAAATCATTTTTGGTATTTTTCTGGATTTATTTGCGGATTTATTTGCATAGGAAAAATGCGCGTTTTTCAAAATTGCATTTAGGTCCGGGAAATATGTTCACTTTGTCCTAAATATTATTAGAGGACGGTGAAAGTTTATTTCGGGAATTTTGGGGTCTGTTTGGTACTTCTTTCGTTAGTTTTTCTGCGCCGGGACTCTTTTAAAAAAAAAAGTGAACCGACTTAGGATTCGTATAGGAGTAGGACTTTGGGCTTTATAAGCCGGCGCCCCGGCCCGTTTCGCCCCCAGCCCAGCGTCCGCCCCTGCCCTAACCCTAGCCGCGCCGCACCCCGCGCCGCCGCCTCCCGCCGCTGCCGCTGCCCGCACCGCGTCGCGCCGGCCGCCGCCCCGAGCCGCGCCGTCGCCGCCCCGCCGCCGGACTTCGCCGTCGTCGCCGAGGTAGCAACCGCCGCCGCCATCGGTTTTCTCCAAAAGACCGATCGGTTTTTTTAGGAAATCCCTAGATCTGTTTTTTTATTTAGAATAGATCGGTCCGGTTTTTCCGTCGGTTTAGTTATTTAGCGGACGTTCGTCCGTACGTTCGTTTTAACGAACGGTTTTCGTTAGTTAGCCGCAGACAGCGAACGTTCGTTCGTTAGCCTGTTCGTCCGTTTTCTTTTTCGGGGTATTTATCCGCGGTTATTCCGATCGTGATTTCTGCCCTGATCTTGTTTTTCGTTTTTCTTTTCGCTCGAGAGTCGGAATCAGGTGATTCAAAATCCCAGATCTTCGTCTCGAAGCCCTCTTTACGTTTAATCAACTGGAACAAGATTTTGGCTACTGTAAAATTTGACTTTAGGCCAACTAGTAAACCGGAGCTCGTTTCTTTTGCAGTTTGAGTTTCGTTGCCTCTTTCGAGTTGATTCTTTTTGCAAACCCGAGTTCTTAAGTTGAACTTTCTAGTTAGTTCTCTTATTTGAGTTTTATCCGTGCATTAGTTAAGTACTTATTGTGTGCTTGTTTGATTGCGATAGAGTACCCGGAGTGCGTCGCTTGCTACTTTGAGTCTCTAGGTTTTGCGAATCATCAGCAAGGCAAGTAACACTTTGATCATACTTTCCTATTACCCAGTTTTCATTACATTAGTCAAACCCTCACACGTTGCATCAGTAGGACCAATTAACTTGTGGGACTAGGAAGTAGACTGGGGTAGTACCTATTACCTGCATTACATTCAAACCTTTGGGAGTTACATCTACGTTTGCTGTTAGGACATGCCATGCTCGTAGACGTGGATTGGGTGAGTGAAATCCATGACAGATGTGAGTTGTTAATTAATGGTTCAACTTAAGGTGGCAACATTAATACACATCTGGGTGGATTGAGGCACCTGGTTATTCCAGTGATTGCCTTTTTTTCTTTTGGACCGCCACCCAGGCTCAAAGGGATCATGAGATTATTCATACTAGAAACTTCCGTGTGCAGCCACAATGCTATTATGGGCTCTAGCATAGTATGAGTAAGTCGTGCGAACTCTTACAGTGGTGGACTAGCAGATGTAGGGGATGTAGGTTGGTACGGTCCGCCCGATCGTAAGGTGCTAGCGCTTCTGAAAGACTATGTCTCGGTCATCCGTTTCTCAAACACCATGCAGTGCGAGAAACCAAACGGAGGCGATCGAGTCTTGTGGGAAAAGTGCACAAAGCTTTGCAGAGTGTACAAACTGATCATGATTAGCCGTGTCCCCGGTTACGGACGTCTTGAGTATCTAGTACTTGGATTTTCATGTGCATCTCATCATGTTACTCTAATTTAATATTGTTGGGTTTAATGATTATTTTAATTGGGGTTGAGAGGATGTCTATCTTCTCAACGATGTTTCAACTACCATGATAGTTAATTAAAATCTATTCCTTTGAAGTAGGGAAAAATTGGCTTTATGCAAAAACTTAACCATAGAGCTTTCCACCAGCCAAATATTGCATATAGTGTAGTCTTACTTTCTTTGCATTCTCTTGTGTTACCTTGCCAGCATATTCCATGTGCTGACCCGGCTGCAACGTTTCATGTTGCAGACTTTTCAGACGACGAGTAAGATGCCCTTTTAGGTCGTGGTTCTATACTCAGTGATGCCGCTGGAGTTGATGGACTCACTTATCTTCCAAGCCTTCCGCTGTTATCGTGTCAGATGGCCTTCAGCCATATTATTTGTAATAAATTCATCGTTGGACTATCGATGTAATAAGTGTGTGTTTGCTACTCTGTTATAAATCCTTCGAGTACTGTGCGTGTCAGCATTACTGATCGAGGGATGACACTGATGCACAGAGATCAGACTATTTGAGGTCTGGTCGCTACAAGATGGTATCAGAGCACACGCTGACTATAGGACACGACCACTAAGACAAGCCCTAGAGCACTATTCACTCTTCTCTTTTCTGACTCCTCATCTTTTCTACTCTTTAGGATGGTGGAAGCAAAGCACTAGTTCATGCAACCGGATGATGACACGCCATTTGGACGACGCCTGAAGGAAGTCACAAGATATCTCAATATTGGACTACCAAGTTTCACCGGAACCTACAATGCCACTCTACGTGAGGAGGAGCGAGTTCAAGTTCCAGGAAGGACGTTCGCACCCGTCACCTCACTCATAGCATTTTCCTTTAATGCACCTACATGGAGCCTAGGAAGGAGTATGGCAGCCCACATTGCTATGGGAAGGATTGGAGAAGTCTACAAGCAGGAGCTAAAGGACACTATCTACCAGATTTGTGGACGTCGAGATGAGAATTGGGATATGATCAGCACCCGGAAGGATAGATCCATTGCAGCATTCATCCAGGAGTTGAACCACCACATTCGTCGCCAGGAGCACCAGATGTGTGCTGGGATGATAGATTTGAAGAAAGCCCTAAATAGGAATTTGGAGCTAGAAGAAGAACTCAAGTCTACACGCGACGGATATGAGGAGGAGATGAAGATACTTATGGAGAAGAATGATGATTTGACCCGGAAGTTAGCGATACTCATGGGAGAATAAGACGAGGACGAAGAACCCAAGGAGATACCATCGGAAGACTATATCATCATAGATGACACGGATTCGGAAGCTGAGGATAGCAAGGATGAAGACTATGAAGATGAAGCTGGAGCAGATATTATGGAATCCTCTGCCGATCAATATTTTTAGATGACCACCCTGTGACTAGTAGTTTACCTCCATATATTAGATTTAGAGCACTTTTGTAACGATCGTTAGATTTGTAAGACCTTGTTTGAAATTGATTGGTGTGATATGATTGTGTGTTTGTCTCATGTGCATATGGGTAGTGATTTTTCCTTAGACCTCTTTTCTATTCTAATCTCTTCCCTCTACACCCATCAGATGCCTCCAAGATGCGAATTTGAGTTTCCCCCTGAGCTCACCTAGTTGATTCAGCAGCAGAACACCCTGATGCAACTTCTTGTCCAGAACATTCAGAACAACCAGAACAAGAACAACAACAACCCTCCACCACCACCACCCGTGGACAACCTGACACGTTTCTTAAGGTTGCAACCACCCGTGTTTGCTAGCAGCATCGAACCAATAGTGGCTGATGACTGGCTACGCAAGATTGGAAGGGATTTGACCACTGCCAATTGCTCGGATGCTGAGAAGGTGCGATTTGCCGCACACCAGTTGTCTGGACCAGCCGCAGCATGGTGGGAGAACTACACAGCCACTTACCCCGTAGCCAATGTCACTTGGGATCAGTTTCAGCAAGCTTTTCGTACCGCCCATGTCTCAACCGGAGCAATGAGTATGAAGAAGCAGGAGTTTCGCAACTTGCGCCAAGGAAATCGTACTGTGGCTCAGTACGTGGATGAGTTTAGTACCCTATCTCGTTATGCCCCAGATGATGTGGCCACAGATGCCAAGAAGCAGGAGAGATTCATGGAAGGGCTGAACGATGAGGTGAGTGTACAGTTGATGGTGGCAACTTTCAATAACTACCAGGAGTTGGTTGATCGCGCCCTAATGATTGAAAGGAAGCATCAACAGATTGAAAGTCGCAAAAGGAAGTATGGGCAAGGAAAGTATAATTCTGGAGCTCAGCAGAAGCCCCGTTTTACCCCTAAAACGGCAGGACAGTTTCAGCATACCCATGGAGGAGGTAGCTCGCACAATCACAATGGCACCAAGAATGGCAATGGAAATGGGAATGGAGCCAATGGAAACCAGAACCGCCCTACACCGTCCACACCCACCAAGAGGGATTTTAGCCATGTCACTTGTTATAAGTGCGGGAAGAATGGACATTATGCCAATGAATGCCCAGAAGTTAAGAATGGGAATGGCAATGGAAACGCCGGGAAGAAGCCCAACCCGTTCAACAAAGGACAAGTGAACCACGTGACTGTGGAGGAGGTAGAGGAGCAACCAGATGCGGTTATAGGTAAGTTCTTAGTTAAGTCCTTTATTGCACTCGTTCTTTTCGATACTGGTGCATCACATTCATATATTTAAAGGGGATTCGTGGATAAGTATAAGCTGCCGACCCAACCCCTTAGATCGCCCATGTTAGTAACCACACCAGGAGCGGAGTATATGGCTAAGTCATGGTGTGATCAGTTGCCCCTAAGGATTGGTAATTACATTTTCCCTTCAGACCTAATAGTATTGGAATCTCAAGGACTGGATGTGATATTAGGCATGGATTGGTTATCTAAGTATGAAGGGAATATTGAATGTGCCAGCAAGACCATTTTGCTTACTACGCTGGAAGGAAGAAGGATCAAGTATGTATCCCGGCATGAGTCAAAAAGGAGTAGGTTAAATTCCTTGTCAGGAGTTGTTCAGAAGGAAGTGCCAGTAGTGAAGGATTATCCGGATGTGTTTCCAGAGGAGTTACCTGGCATGCCACCGGATAGAGATATAGAGTTTTTGATTGAACTTTTGCCAGGCACCGGGCCAATTTCTAAGAGACCATATAGGATGCCCGCAAAGGATTTGGAGGAAATTAAGAAGCAGATTAAGGAGTTACTGGATAAAGGATTCATACGCCCAAGTTCTTCGCCTTGGGGTTCGCCAGTACTTCTAGTGGAGAAGAAGGATGGATCGTTAAGAACGGTTGTTGATTACCGAGGATTGAATGAAGTAACGATAAAAAACAAGTACCCACTGCCAATGATCAATGATCTGTTCGATAGATTGCAAGGAGCTAAGGTATTTTCCAAGATCGATCTGCGATCAGGGTACCATCAATTGAAGATCCGAGAGCAGGATATACCTAAGACGGCCTTTACCACTAGGTATGGGTTGTACGAGTATACCATTATGTCGTTTGGTCTGACAAACGCACCGGCATACTTTATGAACCTGATGAACAAAGTGTTTATGGAGTATTTGGATAAGTTCGTCGTAGTGTTCATATATGATATACTGATCTTCTCGAAGGATGAAGAGGAGCATGCAGAGCATTTGAGTTTGGTATTGGAGAAGCTCAGAGAACATCAGTTATATGCCAAGTTTAGCAAATGTGAGTTTTGGTTGAAGGAAGTCGGATTCCTCGGACATGTTATATCCGGAGAAGGAATAGCAGTAGATCCCGCCAAGGTGGACACTGTGACCAATTGGGAAGCCCCAACAACAGTTGGAGAGATACGGAGTTTTCTTGGACTCGCAGGATACTACCGGAGATTTATCGAGAATTTCTCAAAGATTGCAAAGCCAATGACGGAGTTGTTAAAGAAGGACACCAAGTTCAGTTGGACAGAAGAATGTGAGGCCAGTTTCCAGGAATTGAAGAAAAGGTTGGTCTCATCCCATGTGTTGATTCTGCCAGATCAACATAAGGATTATGAGGTGTACTGCGACGCTTCACGTCGAGGACTTGGAGCTGTTCTTATGCAGGAAGGAAGAGTTGTTTCGTATGCTTCACGACAACTGAAACCTCATGAGATGAACTATGCCACCCACGATTTGGAGTTAGCAGCCGTAGTGCACGCATTGAAGACGTGGAGACATTTTCTCATTGGAAACCATTGTGAAGTATATATGGATCACAAGAGCTTGAAGTATATATTCACTCAGAAGGAGCTGAATCTTAGGCAAAGGAATGGCTGGAACTCATTAAGGATTATGACATGAGATTGCATTATCATCCCGGAAGGGCTAACGTAGTAGCTGATGCGCTAAGCCGTAAGAGCCATGTCAATACCCTAATGATGGAAGGATTTCCAAAGGAGTTAGCCGAGGACCTACGAGAACTACGTATGGAGATAGTTCCGAGAGGCTATGTAGCAACATTAGAAATCCTGTCTACCCTGATGGATAAAATCAGAGAAGCTCAGAAAGCTAACAAGGAGGTTGTCGCTATAAAGGAGAGGATGAGCGAAGGAAAAGCTAAAGGGTTTTGTGAGGATGAACACGACACCTTATGGTTCGAAGACCGGGTTTATGTGCCCAATGACCCGAAGATCAGGAAGTTGATTTTACAGGAGGCCCATGATTCACCATACTCGATTCACCCAGGAAATACTAAGATGTATTTGGATTTGAAGGATATTTTCTGGTGGACCGGTATGAAGAAGTATATTGCAGAGTATGTAGCAGTTTGTGATGTATGTCAGAGAGTGAAGGCAGAACATCAGAAGCCAGCAGGATTGTTACAACCTATGCCAATACCCGAATGGAAGTGGGAGAAGCTTGGCATGGATTTTATCACCGGATTGCCCAGGACCAAAGCAGGATATGATTCAATCTGGGTAGTAGTAGACCGATTGAGGAAGGTAGCCCACTTTATCCCTGTGAAAACCACTTATACCAGTGCAAAGTTGGCAAAGATATACATGTCCAGAATTGTATGTCTGCATGGAGTTCCGAGGAGCATCGTATCAGATAGAGGAACCCAGTTTACCTCAAAGTTCTGGAATCAGTTACATGAAACTTTGGGTACCAGGCTAGAGTTTAGCACATCGTTTCATTTGCAGACAGATGGACAGACGGAGAGAGTAAATCAGATTTTGGAGGATATGCTGAGAGCTTGTGCATTAGATTATGGATCTAGTTGGGATGACAACTTGCCCTACGCGGAGTTCTTATACAACAACAGTTACCAAGCCAGTTTGAAGATGGCACCGTTCGAGGCATTGTATGGAAGGAGATGCCGAACACCGTTATCATGGGATGAAGTTGGAGACCGACAGTTATTTGGACCAGACATAATCAAAGAGTCTGAGGAGAAGGTTAAGTTAATTTGAGATAGACTGAAAGTAGCTCAGTCTAGGCAGAAGAGTTATGCAGACTCGAAGCGCAAGGAGATAACCTATGAGATCGGAGACAGAGCATACCTGAGAGTATCGCCTCTACGAGGAGTTAAACGTTTCGGAGTTAAAGGGAAGTTAGCCCCGAGATTTGTGGGACCTTACCGTGTATTGGAACGCATGGGAGAGGTTGCCTTCAAGTTGGAATTGCCCGAAGGATTGTCAGGAGTGCACGACGTGTTTCACGTTTCGCAGCTTAAGAAGTGCCATGCGGAGATGGCCGATATACCGCTTAGAGACACAGTACCCCAGGAAGCAATTCAGTTGGACAGTGATCTGACCTACGAGGAGAAGCCTGTTAAGATTCTCGAATTTTCGAGCAGAGTTACTCGCAGTAAGGTTATCAAGTTTTGCAAAGTTCAGTGGAGTCACCACACCGAGGAAGAAGCCACCTGGGAACGAGAAGATGATCTACGCAAGGACCACCCACACCTGTTCTCTAGCCAAGTCGAATCTCGAGGGCGAGATTCATTCTAAGGGGGTAGGTTTGTAACATCCCAAATTTTCAAATTTGGAATGTTATACATAGATCATATCTGCATTGCATGTGTTTTTTTTGCATTTTTGTTTGTGGCGTTCCTCGAAATTCTAAGCAACTCAAGGACCTACGGAGAGAGTTGGGAATTTTACCGTTTTCGTATTTGAGGTCACTCGAATACCGGTACGAGGACAGTGTGATTTTAATTATTTTTCTCTTTTAAAAATATTTCTAAATACAAAATATGAGCGGAGATAATAACTTCTCCAAAATAACAGAAATATTGGAGGAAAAATGTTTAAATCATTTTTGGTATTTTTCTGGATTTATTTGCGGATTTATTTGCATAGGAAAAATGCACGTTTTTAAAAATTGCATTTAGGTCTGGGAAAAATGTTCAATTTGTCCTAAATATTATTAGAGGACGGTGAAAATTTATTTCGGGAATTTTGGAGTCCGTTTGGTATTTCTTTCGTTAGTTTTTTCTGCGTCGGGACTCTTTTAGAAAAAAAAAAGTGAACCGACTTAGGATTCGTATAGGAGTAGGATTTTGGGCTTTATAAGCCAGCGCCCCGGCCCGTTTCGCCCCCAGCCCAGCGTCCGCCCCTGCCCTAACCCTAGCCGCGCCGCCGCCGCGCCGCCCCGCGCCGCCCCGCGCCGCCTCCCGCCGCTGCCGCCGCCCGCCGCCTCGAGCCGCGCCTTCGCCGCCCCGCCGCCGGAGCCGCCGGACTTCGCCGCCGTCGCCGAGGTAGCAACCGCCGCCGCCATCGGTTTTCTCCAAAAGACCGATCGGTTTTTTTAGGAAAACCCTAGATTTGTTTTTTTATTTAGAATACATCGGTCCGGTTTTTCCGTCGGTTTAGTTATTTAGCGGATGTTCGTCCGTACGTTCGTTTTAACGAACAATTTTCGTTAGTTAGCCGCAGACAGCGAACGTTCGTTCGTTAGCCTGTTCGTCTGTTTTCTTTTTCGGGTTATTTATCCGCGGTTAGTCCGATCATGATTTCTGCCCTGATCTTGTTTTTCGTTTTTCTTTTCGCTCGAGAGTCGGAATCAGGTGATTCAAAATCCCAGATCTTCGTCTCGAAGCCCTCTTTACGTTTAATCAACTGGAACAAGATTTTGGCTACTATAAAATTTGACTTTAGGCCAACTAGTAAACCGGAGCTCGTTTCTTTTGCAGTTTGAGTTTCGTTGCCTCTTTCGAGTTGATTCTTTTTGCAAACCGGAGTTCTTAAGTTGAACTTTTTGGTTAGATATTTTATTTGAGTTTTACCCGTGCATTAGTTAAGTACTTACTGTGTGCTTGTTTGATTGCGATAGAGTACCCGGAGTGCGCCGCTTGCTACTTTGAGTCTCTAGGTTTTGCGGATCATCAGCAAGGCAAGTAACACTTTGATCATACTTTCCAATTACCCAGTTTTCATTGCATTAGTCAAACCCTCACACTTTGCATGAGTAGGACCAATTAACTTGTGGGACTGGGAAGTAGATTGAGGTAGTACCTATTACCGGCATTACATTCAAACCTTTGGGAGTTACATCTACGTTTGCTGTTAGGACATGTCATGCTCGTAGACGTGGATTGGGTGAGTGAAATCCATGACAGATGTGAGTTGTTAATTGATGGTTCAACTTAAGGTGGCAACATTAATACACATCTGGGTGGATTGAGGCACCTGGGTATTCCAGTGATTGCCTGTTTTTCTTTTGGACCGCCACCCAGGCTCAAAGGTATCATGAGATTATTCATACTTGAAACTTCCGTGTGCAGCCATAATGCTATTATGGGCTCTAGCATAGTATGAGTAAGTCGTGCGAACTCTTACAGTGGTGGACTAGCAGATGTAGGGGATGTAGGTTGGTACGGTCCGCCCGATCGTAAGGTGCTAGCGCTTCTGAAAGACTATGTCTCGGTCATCCGTTTCTCAAACACCATGCAGTGCGAGAAACCAAACGGAGGCGATCGAGTCCTGTGGGAAAAGTGCACAAACCTCTGCAGAGTGTACAAACTGATCATGATTAGTTGTGTCCCCAGTTACGGACGTCTTGAGTATCTAGTACTTGGATTTTCATGTGCATCTCATCATGTTACTCTAATTTAATATTGTTGGGTTTAATGATTATTCTAATTAGGGTTGAGAGGATGTCTATCTTCTCAACGATGTTTCAACTACCATGATAGTTAATTAAAATCTATTCCTTTGAAGTAGGGAAAAATTGGCTTTACGCAAAAACTTAACCGTAGAGCTTTCCACCAGCCAAATATTGCATATAGTGTAGTCTTACTTTTTTTGCATTCTCTTGTGTTACCTTGCCAGCATATTCCATGTGCTGACCCGTTTTCGGGCTGCAACGTTTCATGTTGCAGACTTTTCAAACGACGAGTAAGATGCCCTTTTAGGTCGTGGTTCTATACTCAGTGATGCCGCTGGAGTTGATGGACTCACTTATCTTCCAAGCCTTCCGATGTTATCGTGTTAGATGGCCTTCAGCCATATTATTTGTAATAAATTCATCGTTGGACTATCGATGTAATAAGTGTGTGATTGCTACTCTGTTATAAATCCTTCGAGTACTGTGTGTGTCAGCATTACTGATACAGGGATGACACTGATGCACAGAGATCAGACTGTTTGAGGTCTGGTCGCTACACGGAATCAGAATGGGCTACCGGACAGTAACAAGCTGATCATCCTTGTTGTATGCTTGCTCAATGGTATGAGGCCGTGGAGGCGGAACAGGAGCAGAGGCATTGTCTTCAAGCTGCAGATTGGCGTCAGGTGCAGCATTAGCTTCAGGCATAGCACTGGCTTCAGGAGCAGCACTGGCATCAGGAGCAGTTACATCAGGCGCAGTCACTTCAGGCGCCACAGAGTCTTCTGGTGCCACAAAAGCTTCAGCCATGACCACGTCATTGGCTTCAGTGTTGGTGGTGGCAGCCTCTGGATTTGTAGCCTCCACTTCAGGAGCTGGAGGGTCGGACACGTTCTCCTCGAGAACAGGTGGTGCAGCAGTACTTTCTTCTTCAACTTGGGGTGTTCTTCTTCTTGTTGGGGTGGTTCATCTTCGGCTGATGCAGCCGGAATATCTTCAGCCGCTTTGGCTTCAAATTCTGAGGGGGTTCCAGTAGGAGCAGCATCAGGTGCAGATGGTTGCTCTACTCCTTCTGGACCACTTGGGGCAGTGACTTGAGGCCTTGGTCCTTTGTGAAGCCTGCGGAAAGCTGTTGACGCCTGGGGAGATGGAGGTTGTTGGGCCTCAAAGTCTTCGTCTTCAAGCACCATACTGGTGTCTTGAGTTTGCTGGGGAGTGTCTTGTGTATCCTGTGGGTGATCAGCCCACGAGTCATCCTGAGCAATTGGCGTCAATGGACGACCAATGCTGATGCGTTCGTTGTTCGTGAGAATAGGCGAAGAGTCAATGTTGTATTCGATCTGAGGAAGGACTTCATCATCTTCAACATTGTCGTGAGGACCAATGTCTTCAGCTGCGGTGTGGTCAACAGCTGGAATGTCTTCAGCCTCTGTGGGAGCAGGCTCGTGAACAGTCAGTCTTTGTTTTCTCTGGGTAGATGCAGGGCGAGCAACTGAGATTGGCTCGACAAAGATAGGCTCTTTGGAAGAATCCTTATCCTTCTTGGTCTTTCGCTTCTTGGTGGGTGGAGCTTCATCGGTAGATTCCTTACGTTTGCGAGCTTCAGCTTCAGCCACCTTAGTCTTCTTGAACTTTGAAGCGGTTGGAGTTGCCTTAGGCTTCGTGCCAGTCATGCTAGCAGGGATGACTATGCGAGGCATTTCCTGCCCAGAATCTTCAGCTTCGGGCACATGCTGCTGCTTCTTCTTCTTGGCAGCCATCCTTGGATCAATGCCAGGACGCCCAAGTGCCTTGCGCTTTTCAACTTCATTGAAAGCTTGAACGCATTTTGCAGCCAAGTCCTTGATGCGCTCTCGAGAACCTTTAGCTTCTTCACGCCGCCGGCGAAAGGCTTCCTTGAGCTCTTGCATCATAACTTTGAAGTTTTGAACTTCTTGCACGCTGGGCTTGTCCATATGCTTCTTGAACTGGGCTTTTTCATAATCTATCTTTTGCTTCAGCTCAACAACTCTCTAAGCCAGAGCCAGCTCAGAAGCAATGGCGCCATGGAAAGAGACGCTGAGGCCAATTGAAAGTTGAAGATCGTCGAAGCTCGGGTTGGGAGTGTCAAACCATTCATCAATGAAGTTATTGAGCACTTCAACGTCAAAGAGCGGCAAATCATTGAAGATTTCAGCATCCTGCTTGCTCTTGATCAATAGCTCCAGAGCATCATCTCCAAGATCTTCATCACTTGAGAGATCAAGGGCATCATTGGCAGTCTTCAGTACTGCATCTGGAGTGAGAGCTGGACTGGGGTTGCGTGTTGGCTTCCCCTTCAACTGTCTGCTCTTGGAGATTCTAGAGTGTTCCTCAGATTGCACACTTGGTGCAGGTGGAGCAGTGGTCAAAGGCTTCACTATAGAAGCTCTTGGTGGAGTAGCCTTTGAAGCCTTTGATTTCTTCTTCTGGGGCTTCAGCGTTGCAGGTGCTTCTTCAGAGTCATCATCTGCTTCAGGCTGATTTACATCCACCCCTTGAACCCTTATGTGACTGATGAGGCCCTCTAGGTTGTAGAAGGGCCCAACCATATTCGGTTCAGCTTCGCGCGTGCCATCAGCGCGGGGCGCAAAGGGGCCAGGATTGAAGTCTAATCCCCACAGCTTCTTGTTTTCTTTGGCCGAGTTCTTGGCGAATTGAAGATTTCGCTTGAACAGATTGTCGTCGCGACACCAGAGCAGAGAGCATGGATCAGCATTAGCAGGTTGAGGCCCTCTAACCATGCAGGGATAGAAGCCTTGAGCAATGGCTTCAGCACGAGTCTTGGGGGGAAGATTCTTATAAGTGATATCTCCCCATGGATGCTTGATGGCGTTTTTCTCGGCATACTCTTGGGGCACGAACCTATATTTGAACCATTGTTCAACCCAGTATCTTCGAATCCATTGGATTTGGGTGTTCCTCTGATTGTAATCCTCCTCTGGATCATTCTTGTATATTTCACTGAGATCAGGAGGCAAATCAATGGAGGTGTTGCCACGGCGCTGTCTGCCACCCTTTCTTACTGTCTTGTCAGTTGCCATTTGCTTCAACCTGAAGGGCTTCAAATTGAATGGCTTCAAAACTGGCAAATGCTTCGGTTTGCTGGTCAGAAAGGAACTGGCTTCAGGGGAATGAATGTGGCGCTGCAAAAACTCTGCAAATGAATGCCGACTATGAGAACCAAGGGATTCTCCCACGGACATGTACCTGTGACAGCATTAGAGATGCGAGGGAAGGGGAAGAGGTCATATGCGTTCTCAGAAGTTTTGAAGATTAAAACAGTTTTGAAGACTTTGACCTCATAGTGCGAAGACATTCACTCACGGGAGTTGGTTTCAGATTTGTACGAATCCATGAATAAGTACAAGTGAGGAATCTAACTATAGTTGAAGCATATGTGAATGTACTAGGCAAGATATGAGATGCAGACATGATATATCTATATATCTAAGTAGGCAGAAACCTCTTGTGGTAAAGTAGATGAATCTTTATGGATCTAGAAGATGGTAAAAAGCAAGTTTTATTTACCACACGATGAACTGCTTAGACGGAGTAGGAGTTGGATGCCCAGCAGTTTGGTCTTCCGTGCCCTAACTTGGCGATGGAGGACAGCTACGGCGATGGCGGAGTAGAAGATGTCCGCGGCCGGCGTGAGGACGGCGTTGACAAAGTTGCGGCAGCGAAGCGCTTTGTCGCCGGCATCGTCGAAAGCTAGCGGAGGCGCTAGGGTTGGTCGAGGTGGAGAGGTGGTGGAAGAAACTTTTGACCGTGATGGGACGTGCATTTATAGGCATGGGAGACGGCACAGCGTAATTACTCAGGTGCCCCTGACTGTTCACGTACGAGTTGTTGGGGAACGTAGTATTTTAAAATTTTCCTACGATCACGCAAGATCTATCTACCAGATGCATATCAACGAGAGGGGAGAGTGAGTCTACGTACCCTCGTAGACCGAAAGCGGAAGCGTTAGAACAACGCGGTTGATGTAGTCGTACGTCTTCACGGCCCGACCGATCAAGCACCGAAACTACGGCACCTCCGAGTTCTAGCACACGTTCAGCTCGATGACGTCCCTCGAACTCCGATCCAGCCGAGTGTCGAGGGAGAGTTCCGTCAGCACGACGGCGTGGTGACGATCTTGATGTTCTACCGTCGCAGGGCTTCGCCTAAGCACCGCTACAATATTTATTGAGAAGAACTATGGTGGAGTGGGGCACCGCACACGGCTAAGAGATCAAGAGATCAATTGTTGTGTCTAGAGGTGCCCCCCTACCCCCGTATATAAAGGAGGGAGGGAGAGGCCGGCCCTAGAGGGGGCGCACCAAGTGTGGGGAGTCCTACTAGGACTCCCAAGTCCTAGTAGGATTCCCCTTTTCTTTCCGGAGTAGGAGAGAAGGAAAGAGGGGGAGAGGGAGAAGGAAAAGGGGGCTGCACCCCTTGTCCAATTCGGACCAGAAGGGGGGTGCACGCCTCCTTCCTTTTGGCCTCTCTCCTCTATTCCCGTAACTCCCCGGTACTCCGAAAATACCCGAATCACTCGGAACCTTTCCGATGTCCGAATATAGTCGTCCAATATATCGATTTTTACGTCTTGACCATTTTGAGACTCCTCGTCATGTCCCCGATCTCATCCGGGACTCCGAACTCCTTCGGTACATCAAAACTCATAAACTCATAATAAAACTATCATCGAAACCTTAAGCGTCCGGACCCTACGGGTTCGAGAACTATGTAGACATGACCGAGACACTTCTCCGGTCAATAACCAATAGCGGAACATGGATGCTCATATTGGCTCCCACATATTCTACCAAGATCTTTATCGGTCAAACCGCATAACAACATACATTGTTCCCTTTGTCATCGGTATGTTACATGCCCGAGATTCGATCGTCGGTATCTCAATACCTAGTTCAATCTCGTTACCAACAAGTCTCTTTACTCGTTCCGTAATACATCATCCCGCAACTAACTCATTAGCTGCAATGCTTGCAAGGCTTATAGTGATGTGCATTACCGAGTGGGCCCAGAGATACCTCTCCGACAATCGGAGTGACAAATCCTAATCTCGAAATACGCCAACCCAACAAGTACCTTCGGAGACACCTATAGAGTACCTTTATAATCACCCAGTTACGTTGTGACGTTTGGTAGCACACAAAGTGTTCCTCCGGTATTCGGGAGTTGCATAATCTCATAGTCATAGGAACATGTATAAGTCATGAAGAAAGCAATAGCAGTAAAACTTAAACGATCGTAGTGCTAAGCTAACGGATGGGTCTTGTCCATCAGATCATTCTCCTAATGATGTGATCCCGTTGATCAAATGACAACTCATGTCTATGGCTAGGAAACATAACCATCTTTGATCAATGAGCTAGTCTAGTAGAGGCATACTAGGGACACTCTGTTTTGTCTATGTATTCACACATGTATTAAGTTTCCAGTTAATACAATTCTAGCATGAATAATAAACATTTATCATGATATAAGGAAATAAATAATAACTTTATTATTGCCTCTAGGGCATATTTCCTTCAGTCTCCCACTTGCACTAGAGTCAATAATCTAGTTCACATCGCCATGTGATTTAACACCGATAGTTCACATCGTCATGTGATTAACACCCAAAGGGTTTACTAGAGTCAATAATCTAGTTCACATCACTATGTGATTATCACCCAAAGAGTACTAAGGTGTGATCATGTTTTGCTTCGTGAGAGAAGTTTAGTCAACGGGTCTGTCACATTCAGATCCGTATGTATTTCGCAAATGTCTATGTGTCTACAATGCTCTGCATGGTGCTACTCTAGCTAATTGCTCCCACTTTCAATACGCATCCAGATTGATACTTAGAGTCGGCTGGATTTAGTGTCAAAGCGTGCATCGGCGTAACCCTTTACGACGAACTCTTTATCACCTCCATAATCGAGAAACATTTCCTTAGTCATCCAGTTACTAAGGATAATTTTGACCGATGTACAGTGATCTACTCCTGGATCACTATTGTACCCTCTTGACAAACTCATGGCAAGGTACACAACATGTTTGGTACACAGCATGTCATACTTTATAGAACCTATGGCTGAGGCATAGGGAATGACTTTCATTCTCTCTATATTTTTCTGCCGTGGTCTGGCTTTGAGTCTTACTCAACTTCACACCTTACAAGTCAGGTAAGAAATCCTTCTTTGACTGATCCATTTTGAACTACTTCAAAATCATATCAAGGTATGTACTCATCGAAAGTCTTATCAAGCGTCTTGATCTATCTCTATAGATCTTGATGCCCAATATGTAAGCAGCTTCACCAAGGTCTTTCTTTGAAAAACTCCTTTCAAACACTCCTTTATGCTTTCCAGAAAATTCTACATCATTTCCGATCGACAATATGTCATTCACATATACTTATCAGAAAGGTTGTAGTGCTCCCACTCATTTCTTGTAAATACAGGCTTCACCGCAAGTCTGTATAAATCTATATGCTTTGATCAACTTATCAAAGCGTATATTCCAACTCCGAGATGCTTGCACCAGTCCATAGATGGATCGCTGGAGCTTGCACATTTTGTTAGCACCTTTAGGATTGACAAAACCTTCTGGTTGCATCATATACAAGTCTTCTTTAATAAATCCATTAAAGAATGCAGTTTTGTTATCCATTTGCCAGATTTCATAAAATGCGGCAATTGCTAACATGATTCGGACAGACTTAAGCATCGCTACGGGTGAGAAAGTCTCATCGTAGTCAACTCCTTGAACTTGTTGAAAAACTTTCGCAACAAGTCGAGCTTTGTAAACAGTAACATTACTGTCAGCGTCAGTCTTCCTCTTGAAGATCCATTTATTTTCGATGGCTTGCCGACCATCGGGCAAGTCAACCAAAGTCCACACTTTGTTCTCATACATGGATCCCATCTCAGATTTCATGGTCTCAAGCCATTTTGCGGAATCTGGGCTCATCATCGCTTCCTCATAGTTCGTAGGTTCATCATGGTCCAGTAACATGACTTCCAGAACCGGGTTGCCGTACCACTCTGGTGCGGAACATACTCTGGTTGATCTACGAAGTTCAGTAGTAACTTGATCCGAAGTTTCATGATCATCATCATTAGCTTCCTCACTAATTGGTGTAGGAATCACTGGAACCAGTTTCTGTGATGTACTACTATCCAATTCGGGAGAAGGTACAATTACCTCATCAAGTTCCACTTTCTTCCCACTCACTTCTTTCGAGAGAAACTCCTTCTCTAGAAAGGATCCACTCTTAGCAACAAAGACCTTGCCTTCGGATCTGTGATAGAAGGTGTACCCAACAGTTTCTTTTGGGTATCCTATGAAGATTTACTTCTCCGATTTGGGTTTGAGCTTATCATGTTGAAACTTTTTCACATAAGCCTCGCAGTCCCAAACTTAAAGAAATGACAACTTAGGTTTCTCGTCAAACCACAGTTCATACGGTGTCATCTCCACGGATTTAGATGGTGCCCTATTTAACGTGAATGTATCTGTCTCTAATGCATAACCCCAAAAGCGATAGTGGTAGATCGGTAAGAGACATCATCGATCGCACCATATCTAATAAAGTACGGTTATGACGTTCGGACACACCATTACACTATGGTGTTCCAGGTGGCGTGAGTAGTGAAACTATTTCACATTGTTTTTACTGAAGGCCAAACTCGCTAACTCAAATATTTTACCTCTACGATCATATCGTAGAAACTCTTATTTTCTTGTTACGATGATTCTCCACTTCACTCTGAAATTCTTTGAACTTTTCAAATGTTTTAGACTTGTGCTTCATTAAGTAGATATACCCATATCTGCTCAAATCATCAGTGAAGGTCAGAAAATAACGATATCCGCCGCGAGCTTCAACACTCATTGGTCCACATACATCTGTATGTATGATCTCCAACAAATCTGTTGCTCGCTCCATTGTTCCGGAGAACGGAGTTTTAGTCATCTTGCCCATGAGGCATGGTTCGCAAGCACCAAGTGATTCATAATCAAGTGATTCCAAAAGTCCATCACTATGGAGTTTCTTCATGCGCTTTACACCATTATGACCTAAACAGCAGTGCCACAAATAAGTTGCACTATCATTATTAACCTTGCATCTTTTGGCTTCAATATTATGAATATGTGTATCACCACGATCGAGATCCAACAAACTATTTTCATTGGGTGTATGACCGTTGAAGGTTTTATTCATGTAAACAGAATAACAATTATTCTATGACTTTAAATAAATAACCGTATTGCAACAAATATGATCAAATCATATTCATGCTCAACGCAAATGCCAAATAACATTTATTTAGGTTTTACACTAATCCCGAAAGTATAGGGAGTGTGCGATGATGATCATATCAATCTTGGAACCACTTCCAACACACATCGTCACTTCACCTTTAACTAGTCTCTGTTCATTCTGCAATTCTCGTTTCAAGTTACTAATTTTAGCAACTGAACCGGTATCAAATACCCAGGGGTTGCTATGAACACTAGTAAAGTACACATCAATAATCTGTATATCAAAATATACCTTTGTTCACTTTGCCATCCTTCTTATCCGCCAAGTATCTAGGGCAGTTCCACTTCCAGTGACCATTTCCTTTGCAGTAGAAGCACTTAGTTTCAGGCTTGAGTTTTAGCTTTGGGTTTCTTCATGGGAGTGACAACTTGCTTGTCATTCTTCTTGAAGTTCCCCTTCTATCCATTTGCCCTTTACTTGAAACAAGTGGTCTTGTTAACCATCAACACTTGATGCTTTTTCATGATTTCTACCTTCGCCGACTTCAGCATTGCGAAGAGCTCGGGAATTCCTTTCGTCATCCCTTGCATATTATAGTTCATCATGAAGTTCTACTAACTTGGTGATAGTGACTAGAGAACTTTGTCAATTACTATCTTATCTGGAAGATTAACTCCCACTTGATTCAAGTAATTGTAGTACCCAGACAATCTGAGCACATGCTCACTGGTTGAGCTATTCTCCTCCATCTTGTAGGCAAAGTACTGTCAGAAGTCTTATACCTCTCGACACGGGCATGAGTATGAAATACTAATTTCAACTCTTGGAACATCTTATATGCTCTGTGGCGTTCAAAACGTTTTTGAAGTCCCGGTTCTAAACCATAAAGCATGGTGCACTTAAACTATCAAGTAGTCATCATACCGAGCTTTTGTCAAAACGTTCATAACGTCTACATCTGCTCCTCCAATAGGTATGTCACCTAGCGGTGCATCAAGGACATAATTCTCTGTGCAGCAATGAGGATAATCCTCAGATCACGGAACAATTCCGCATCATTGCTACTAACATCTTTCAACTTAGTTTTCTCTAGGAACATATAAAAAATAAACGGGGAGCAACATCGCGAGCTATTGATCTACAACATAGATATGCTAATACTACGAGGACTAAGTTCATGATAAATTAAAGTTCAATTTAATCATATTACTTAAGAACTCCCACTTAGATAGACATCCCTCTAGTCATCTAAATGATCACGTGATCCAAATCAACTAAACCATGTCCGATCATCACGTGAGATGGAGTAGTTTCAATGGTGAACATCTTATGTTGATCATATCAACTATATGATTCACGCTCGATCTTTCGGTCTCCAGTGTTCCGAGGCCATATCTGCATATGCTAGGCTCGTCAAGTTTAACCCGAGTATTCTGCGTGTGCAAAACTGGCTTACACCCGTTGTATTTGAACGTAGAGCTTATCACACTCGATCATCACGTGGTGTCTCGGCACGACGAACTTTCGCAACGGTGCATACTCAGGGAGAACACTTATACCTTGAAATTTAGTAAGGGATCATCTTATAATGCTACCGTCGAAGTAAGCAAAATAAGAAGCATAATAAGATAAACATCACATGCAATCAAAATATGTGACATGATATGGCCATCATCATCTTGTGCTTTTGATCTCCATCTCCAAAGCACCGTCATGATCACCTTCGTCACCGGCGCGACACCTTGATCTCCATCGTAGCATCGTTGTCGTCTCGCTAACTATTGCTTCTACGACTATCGCCACCGCTTAGTGATAAAGTGAAGCAATTACATGGCGATTGCATTTCATACAATAAAGCAACAACCATATGGCTCCTGCCAGTTGCCGATAACTTTACAAAACATGATCATTTCATACAAAACCGTATAACTCATCATGTCTTGACCATATCACTTCACAACATGCCCTGCAAAAACAAGTTAGCCATCCTCTACTTTGTTGTTGCAAGTTTTACGTGGCTGCTACGGGCTTAGCAAGAACCGTTCTTACCTACGCATACAAAACCACTACGATATTTCGTCAAGTATGTGCTGTTTTAACCTTCACAAGGACCGGGCGTAGCCACACTTGATTCAACTAAAGTTGGAGAAACTGACACTCGCTAGCCACCTGTGTGCGAAGCACGTCGGTAGAACCAGTCTCGCGTAAGCGTACGCGTAATGTCGGTCCGGGCCGCTTCATCCAACAATACCGCCGAATCAAAGTATGACATGCTGGTAAGCAGTATGACTAGTATCGTCCACAACTCACTTGTGTTCTACTCGTGCATATCATCTACGCATAGACCTGGCTCATGATGTCACTGTTGGGGAACGCAGTATTTTAAAATTTTCCTACGATCACGCAAGATCTATCTACCAGATGCATAGCAACGAGAGGGGAGAGTGAGTCTACGTACCCACGTAGACCGAAAGCGGAAGCGTTAAAACAACGCGGTTGATGTAGTCGTACGTCTTCACGGCCCGACGGATCAAGCACCGAAACTACGGCACCTCCGAGTTCTAGCACACGTTCAGCTCGATGACGTCCCTCGAACTCCGATCCAGCCGAGTGTCGAGGGAGAGTTCCGTCAACACGATGGCGTGGTGACGATCTTGATGTTCTACCGTCGCAGGGCTTCGCCTAAGCACCGCTACAATATTTATCGAGGAGAACTATGGTGGAGGGGGGCACCGCACACGGCTAAGAGATCAAGAGATCAATTGTTGTGTCTAGAGGTGCCCTCCTACCCCCGTATATAAAGGAGGGAGGGAGAGGCCGGCCCTAGAGGGGGCGCACCAAGTGTGGGGAGTCCTACTAGGACTCCCAAGTCCTAGTAGGATTCCCCTTTCCTTTTCGGAGTAGGAGAGAAGGAAAGAGGGTGAGAGGGAGAAGGAAAAGGGGGCTGCACCCCTTGTCCAATTCGGACCAGAAGGGGGGTGCACGCCTCCTTCCTTTTGGCCTCTCTCCTCTATTCCCGTAACTCCCCGGTACTCCGAAAATACCCGAATCACTCGGAACCTTTCCGATGTCCGAATATAGTCGTCCAATATATCGATTTTTACGTCTCGACCATTTTGAGACTCCTCGTCATGTCCCCGATCTCATCCGGGACTCCGAACTCCTTCGGTACATCAAAACTCATAAACTCATAATAAAACTATCATCGAAACCTTAAGCGTGCGGACCCTATGGGTTCGAGAACTATGTAGACATGACCGAGACACGTCTCCGGTCAATAACCAATAGCGGAACCTGGATGCTCATATTGGCTCCCACATATTCTACGAAGATCTTTATCGGTCAAACCGCATAACAACATACATTGTTCCCTTTGTCATCGGTATGTTACATGCCCGAGATTCGATCGTCGGTATCTCAATACCTAGTTCAATCTCGTTACCAACAAGTCTCTTTACTCGTTCCGTAATACATCATCCCGCAACTAACTCATTAGCTGCAATGCTTGCAAGGCTTATAGTGATGTGCATTACCGAGTGGGCCCAGAGATACCTCTCCGACAATCGGAGTGACAAATCCTAATCTCGAAATACGCCAACCCAACAAGTACCTTCCGAGACACCTGTAGAGTACCTTTATAATCACCCAGTTACATTGTGACGTTTGGTAGCACACAAAGTGTTCCTCCGGTATTCGGGAGTTGCATAATCTCATAGTCATAGGAACATGTATAAGTCATGAAGAAAGCAATAGCAGTAAAACTTAAACGATCATAGTGCTAAGCTAACGGATGGGTCTTGTCCATCAGATCATTCTCCTAATGATGTGATCCCGTTGATCAAATGACAACTCATGTCTATGGCTAGGAAACATAACCATCTTTGATCAATGAGCTAGTCTAGTAGAGGCATACTAGGGACACTCTGTTTTGTCTATGTATTCACACATGTATTAAGTTTCCGGTTAATACAATTCTAGCATGAATAATAAACATTTATCATGATATAAGGAAATAAATAATAACTTTATTATTGCCTCTAGGGCATATTTCCTTCACGAGTGACACGTGGCGGTCATGTAATGCATTGGGAGTTGTCCCACGATCCCACGTACACCATGAATGTCGGAGTAGTCATTCCGGCTTCTCCGGGTTTCAGGCATAATGGATGTAGCATTAAAATCAGATTTAAAGTTTGTCTCTGTATCTTCTGCTGACAAGGACACAGAGAAGATATTCGACTGTTTCAACAGAATGCATATGATTTGGACAGACAGAGTGTGAGATGAGAAAGCATAGAGAGGTTAGGGTCCGATCACATTCACTTAGTCCAAAAGATTCAAATACGAAGACATAGCTATAAGTGAATGTTGTTGAGGACAGAACACAGCTCTATATATATACATAAGTCCTATATGAAGACAAATCAAGTATGAAGACTTTGCAAATGTAACGCCACGAGAAAAGCTAAAAACAAGAATTTGGTGGTGGCGTTACCCACCGTATAGGAAGTATTAGACCCAGACACGGCGCACAATTATCGTGGCGCTCTGAAGTCAAATTCCATGTTAATGTATTCACACTTAGAATGTAAATCTTCATTGATTGAAGATATACTTTACTTTGTGTGTTGCACATCTAAGTCATCAATATGCATAAGTGTTATGATGTGTGCCTGATGTTGGGGAACGTAGTATTTTAAAATTTTCCTACGATCACGCAAGATCTATCTACCAGATGTATAGCAACGAGAGGGGAGAGTGTGTCTACGTACCCTCGTAGACCGGGAGCGGAAGCGTCAAATGACGCGGTTGATGTAGTCGAACTTCTTCGTGATCCAACCGATCAAGCACCGAACGTACGGCACCTCCGCGTTCAACACACGTTCAGCTTGATGACGTCCCACGAGATCTTGATCCATTTGAGCTTCACAGGAGAGTTTCGTCAGCACGACGGTGTGGTGACAGATATGATGTATCTACCGGCGCAGGGCTTCGCCTAAGCACTGTAACAGTATGATCGAGGTGTGTTTCTGTGGAGGGGGGCACCACACACGGCTAAAACAATTCAACTTGTGCGTATTTGGGTGCCGCCCTACCCCCGTATATAAAGGAGAAAGGAGGGAGGCCGGCCGGCCCCTTGTGGCGCGCCTAGGAGGTGCAATCCTACTAGGAATAGGATTGCAATCCTATTCCTAGTAGGAACTACCAAAAGGGAGAAGGGGGAAAGGAAGGAGAGGGAGAAGGAGAAGGAAAGGGGCGCCGCCCCCCCTCCCTCCTTGTCCAATTCGGACCAAGGGGTGGGGGGCGTGCGGCCCAGCCCTGGCCCTCCTTCCCTCTTTCTCCTACGGCCCATTAAGGCCCATAGCTTCCCCACGGGTTCCGGTAACCCCCCCTCCCCCCCGGTACTCCGGTAAATTCCGAAACTTTACGGAACACTTCCGTTGTCCGAATATAGTCGTCCAATATATCAATCTTTACGTCTCGGACATTCCGAGACTCCTCGTCATGTCTGTGATCTCATCCGGGACTCCGAAATACCTTCCGTACATCAAAACTCATAAACTCATAATACCGATCGTCATCAAACGTTAAGCGTGCGGACCCTACGGGTTCGAGAACTATGTAGACATGACCGAGACACATCTCCGGTCAATAACCAATAGCGGAACCTGGATGCTCATATTGGCTCCTACATATTCTACGAAGATCTTTATCGGTCAAAACGCATAACAACATACGTTGTTCCTTTTGTCATCGGTATGTTACTTGCCCGAGATTCGATCGTCGGTATCTCTATACCTAGTTCAATCTCGTTACCGGCAAGTCTCTTTACTCGTTCCGTAATACATCATCTCGTGACTAACTCATTAGTCTTTTGCTTGCAAGGCTTATTATGATGTGCATTACCGAGAGGGCCCAGAGATACCTCTCCGACACTCGGAGTGACAAATCCTAGTCTTGATATATGCCAACACCACGAACACTTTAGGAGACACCTGTAGAGCATCTTTATGATCAACTAGTTACGTTGTGACGTTTGATAGCACACAAGGTGTTCCTACGGTATTCGGGAGTTGCATAATCTCATAGTCATAGGAACATGTATAAGTCATGAAGAAAGCAATAGCAGTAAAACTAAACGATCATAGTGCTAAGCTAACGGATGGGTCTAGTCCATCACATCATTCTCCTAATGATGTGATCCCGTTGATCAAATGACAACTCATGTCTATGGCTAGGAAACATAGCCATCTTTGATCAATGAGCTAGTCTAGTAGAGGCATACTAGGGACATACTATTTTGTCTATGTATTCACACATGTATCAAGTTTCCGATTAATACAATTCTAGCATGAATAAAAGACATTTATCATGATATAAGGAAATACAAATAACATCTTTATTATTGCCTCTAGGGCATATTTCCTTTCAGTCTCCCACTTGAACTAGAGTCAATAATCTAGATTACAAAGTGACGATCCTCACACCCATGGAGTCCTGGTGCTGATCATGTTTTGCCCGTGGAAGAGGCTTAGTCAGCGGGTCTGCAACATTCAGATACGTATGTATCTTGCAAATCTCTATGTCTCCCTCCTTGACTAGATCGCGGATGGAATTGAAGCGTCTTTTGATGTGCTTTGTTCTCTTGTGAAACCTGGATTCCTTCGCCAAGGCTATTGCTCCAGTGTTGTCACAAAAGATTTTCATTGGACCCGATGCATTAGGTATTACACCTAGATCGGATATGAACTCCTTCATCCGGACTCCTTCATTTGCTGCTTCCGAAGCAGCTATGTATTCCGCTTCACACGTAGATCCCGCCACGACGCTCTGCTTGGAACTGCACCAACTGACAGCTCCACCGTTCAATAAAAATACATATCCGGTTTGTGACTTAGAGTCATCCGAATCAGTGTCAAAGCTAGAATCGACGTAACCATTTACGACGAGCTCTTTGTCACCTCCATATATGAGAAACATATCCTTTGTCCTTTTCAGGTATTTCAGGATGTTCTTGACCGTTGTCCAGTGATCCACTCCTGGATTACTTTGGTACCTCCCTGCTAGACTTATAGCAAGGCACACATCAGGTCTGCTACACAGCATTGCATACATGATACATCCTATGGTTGAGGCATAGGGAATGACTTTCAGTTTCTCTCTATCTTCTGCAGTGGTCGGGCATTGAGTCTTACTCAACTTCATACCTTGTAACACAGGCAAGAACCCTTTCTTCGACTGATCCATTTTGAACTTCTTCAAAACTTTATCAAGGTATGTGCTTTGTGAAAGTCCAATTAAGCGTCTTAATCTATCTCTATAGATCTTGATGCCTAATATATAAGCAGCTTCACCGAGGTCTTTCACTGAAAAATTCTTATTTAAGTATCCTTTTATGCTATCCAGAAATTCTATATCATTTCCAATCAACAATATGTCATCCACATATAATATTAGAAATGCTACAGAGCTCCCATTCACTTTCTTGTAAATACAGGCTTCTCCAAAAGTCTGTATAAAACCATATGCTTTGATCACCTCATCAAAGCGTATATTCCAACTCCGAGATGCTTGCACCAGTCCATATATGGATCGTTGCAGCTTGCATAGTTTCTTAGCACCTTTTGGATCGACAAAACCTTCTGGTTACATCATATACAACTCTTCTTTGAGATATCCATTCAGGAATGCAGTTTTGACATCCATTTGCCATATTTCATAATCATAAAATGCGGCAATTGCTAACATGATTCGGACAGACTTAAGCATCGCTACAGGTGAGAAAGACTCATCGTAGTCAACTCCTTGAACTTGTCGAAACCCTTTCGCAACAAGTCGAGCTTTGTAAACAGTAACATTACCATCTGCGTCGGTCTTCCTCTTGAAGATCCATTTATTTTCGATGGCTTGCCGATCATTGGGCAAGTCAACCAAAGTCCATACTTTGTTCTCATACATGGATCCCATCTCAGATTTCATGGCCTCAAGCCATTTTGCGGAATCTGGGCTCATCATCGCTTCCTCATAGTTCGTAGGTTCATCATGGTCTAGTAACATGACTTCTAGAACTGGGTTGCCGTACCACTCTGGTGCGGAATGTACTCTGGTTGATCTATGACGTTCAGCAGAAACTTGATCTGAAGTTTCATGATCATCACCATTAGCTTCCTCACTAATTGGTGTAGGAATCACTGGAACAATTTTATGTGATGTACTACTTTCCAATTCAGGAGAAGGTACAATTACCTCATCAAGTTCTACTTTCCTCCCACTCACTTCTTTCGAGAGAAACTCCTTCTCTAGAAAGGATCCATTCTTAGCAACGAATATCTTGCCTTCGGATCTGTGATAGAAGGTGTACCCAATAGTCTCTTTTGGGTATCCTATGAAGACACATTTCTCCGACTTGGGTTCGAGCTTATCACGTTGAAGCTTCTTCACATAAGCATCGTAGCCCCAAACATTAAGAAACGACAACTTTGGTTTCTTGCCAAACCATAGTTCATAAGGTGTCGTCTCAACGGATTTAGATGGTGCCCTATTTTACGTGAATGCAGCTGTCTCTAAAGCATAACCCCAAAATGATAGTGGTAAATCGGTAAGAGACATCATAGATCGCACCATATCCAATAAAGTACGGTTACGACGTTCGGACACACCATTACGCTGTGGTGTTCCGGATGGCGTGAGTTGTGAAACTATTCCACATTGTTTCAAATGAAGACTAAACTCGTAACTCAAATATTCTCCTCCACGATCAGATCGTAGAAACTTTATTTTCTTGTTACGATGATTCTCAACTTCACTCTGAAATTCTTTGAACTTTTCAAATGTTTCAGACTTGTGCTTCATTAAGTAGATATACCCATATCTGCTCAAATCGTCAGTGAAGGTCAGAAAATAACGATACCCGCCGCGAGCTTCAACACTCATTGGCCCACATACATCAGTATGTATGATTTCCAACAAATCTGTTGCTCGCTCCATAGTTCCGGAGAACGGAGTTTTAGTCATCTTGCCCATGAGGCATGGTTCGCAAGCACCAAGTGATTCATAATCAAGTGATTCCAAAAGTCCATCACTATGGAGTTTCTTCATGCGCTTTACACCAATATGACCTAAACGGCAGTGCCACAAATAAGTTGCATTATCATTATTAACCTTGCATCTTTTGGCTTCAATATTATGAATATGTGTATCACTACAATCGAGATCCAATAAGAATAGACCACTCTTCATGGGTGCATGACCATAAAAGATATTATTCATAAAAATAGAACAACCATTATTCTCTGATTTAAATGAATAACCGTCTCGCAACAAACAAGATCCAGATATAATGTTCATGCTCAATGCTGGCACCAAATAACAATTATTTAGGTCTAAAACTAATCCCGAAGGTAGATGTAGAGGTAGCGTGCCGACGGCGATCACATCGACTTCGGAACCATTTCCCACGAGCATCGTCACCTCGTCCTTAGCTAATCTGCGTTTAATCCGTAGTCCCTGTTTCGAGTTACAAATATTAGCAACCGAACCGGTATCAAATACCCAGGTACTACTACGAGCATTAGTAAGGTACACATCAATAACATGTATATCACATATACCTTTGTTCACCTTGCCATCCTTCTTATCCGCCAAATACTTGGGGCAGTTCCGCTTCCAGTGTCCAGTCCCTTTGCAGTAGAAGCACTCAGTTTCAGGCTTGGCTCCAGACTTGGGTTTCTTCGTGGCAGTAGCAACTGTCTTGCTATTCTTCTTGAAGTTCCACTTCTTTCCCTTGCCATTTTTCTTGAAACTAGTGGTCTTGTTAACCATCAACACTTGATGCTCCTTTTTTGATTTCTACCTCCGCAGCTTTGAGCATAGCGAAGAGCTCGGGAATTGTCTTCTGCATCCCTTGCATATTATAGTTCATCACGAAGCCTTTATAGCTTGGTGCCAGTGATTGAAGAACTCTTATCAATAACACTATCCTCGTCAAATTTGCAACCAAGTTGAGTCATATGATTGTAGTACCCAGACATTCTGAGTAATTGTTCACTAACAGAACTATTCTCCTCCATCTTGCAGCTGTAGAACTTATTGGAAATCTCATATTTCTCAATCTGGGCATTTGCTTGAAATATTAACTTCAACTCGTGGAACATCTCATATGGTCCATGACGTTCAGAATGTCGTTGAAGTCCCGGTTCTAAGCCGTAAAGCATGGCACACTGAACTATCGTGTAGTCATCAGACCGCGTCTGCCAGACGTTCAAAGCGTCTACATTAGCAGGAGGGGGTTTGTCACCTAGCGGTGCTTCAAGGACATAATTCTTCTGTGCAGCAATGAGGATAATCCTCAAGTTACGGACCTGGTCCGTGTAATTGCTACCATCATCTTTCAACTTAGCTTTCTCTAGGAATGCATTAAAATTCAAAGGAACGGTAGCACGGGCCATTGATCTACAACAACATAGATATGCAAAAACTATCAGGACTAAGTTCATGATAAATTAAAGTTCAATTAATTACTTAAAGAACTCCCACTTAGATAGACATCCCTCCGGTCATCTAAATGATCACGTGATCCAAATCAACTAAATCATGTCCGATCATCACGTGAGATGGAGTAGTTTCAATGGTGAACATCTTATGTTGATCATATCTACTATATGATTCACGCTCAAACTTTCGGTTTCCAGTGTTCCGAGGACATATCTGCATATGCTAGGCTCGTCAAGTTTAACCCGAGTATTCTGCGTGTGCAAAACTGGCTTACACCCGTTGTATTTGAACGTAGAGCTTATCACACCCGATCATCACGTGGTGTCTCGGCACGACGAACTTTCGCAACGGTGCATACTCAGGGAGAACACTTATACCTTGAAATTTAGTAAGGGATCATCTTATAATGCTACCGTCGTTCTAAGCAAAATAAGAAGCATAACAAGATAAACATCACATGCAATCAAAATATGTGACATGATATGGCCATCATCATCTTGTGCTTTTGATCTCCATCTCCAAAGCACCGTCATGATCACCTTCATCACCGGCGCGACACCTTGATCTCCGTCGTAGCATCGTTTGTCGTCTCGCCAACTACTGCTTCTACGACTATCGCTACCGCTTAGTGATAAAGTAAAGCAATTACATGGCGATTGCATTTCATACAATAAAGCGACAACCATATGGCTCCTGCCAGTTGCCGATAACTTTACAAAACATGATCATCTCATACAAAAACGTATATCTCATCATGTCTTGACCATATCACATCACAACATGCCCTGCAAAAACAACGTCCTCTACTTTGTTGTTGCAAGTTTTACGTGGCTGCTACGGGCTTAGCAAGAACCGTTCTTACCTACGCATACAAAACCACAACGATGTTTCGTCAAGTATGTGTTGTTTTAACCTTCACAAGGACCGGGCGTAGCCACACTTGATTCAACTAAAGTGAGAGAGACAGACACCCGCCAGTCACCTTTAAGCAACGAGTGCTCAGTACGGTGAAACCAGTCTCGTGTAAGCGTACTCGTAATGTCGGTCCGGGCCGCTTCAACTCACAATACCGCTGAAGCAAAATATGACATGCTGGTAAGCAGTATGACTAGTATCGCCCACAACTCATTGTGTTCTACTCGTGCATATCATCTACGCATAGACCTGGCTCATGATGCCACTGTTGGGGAACGTAGTATTTTAAAATTTTCCTACGATCACGCAAGATCTATCTACCAGATGCATAGCAACGAGAGGGGAGAGTGTGTCTACGTACCCTCGTAGACCGGGAGCGGAAGCGTCAAGTGACGCGGTTGATGTAGTCGAACTTCTTCGAGATCCAACCGATCAAGCACCGAACGTACGGCACCTCCGCGTTCAGCACACGTTCAGCTTGATGACGTCCCACGAGCTCTTGATCCAGTTGAGCTTCACGGGAGAGTTTTGTCAGCACGACGGTGTGGTGACAGATATGATGTATCTACCAGCGCAGGGCTTCGCCTAAGCATTGTAACGGTATGATCGAGGTGTGTTTCTGTAGAGGGGGGCACCGCACACGGCTAAAACAATTCAACTTGTGTGTATTTGGGTGCACCCTGCCCCTGTATCTAAAGGAGCAAGGGGGGAGGCCGGCCAGCCCCTTGTGGCGCGCCTAGGAGGTGCAATCCTACTAGGAATAGGATTGCAATCCTATTCCTAGTAGGAACTACCAAAAGGGGGAAGGGGAAAGGAATGAGAGGGAGAAGGAGAAGGAAAGGGGCGCCGGCCCCCCCTCCCTCCTTGTCCAATTCGGACCAAGGGGTGGGGGGCGCGCGACCCAGCCCTGTCCCTCCTTCCCTCTTTCTCCTACGGCCCATTAAGGCCCATAGCTTCCCCAGGGGTTCCGGTAACCCCCCGGTACTCCGTTAAATTCCGAAACTTTACGGAACACTTCTGTTGTCCGAATATAGTCGTCCAATATATCAATCTTTACGTCTCGAACATTCCGAGACTCCTCGTCATGTCCGTTATCTCATCCGGGACTCCGAACTACCTTCGGTACATCAAAACTCATAAACTCATAATACCGATCGTCATCAAACGTTAAGCGTGCGGACCCTACGGGTTCGAGAACTATGTAGACATGACCGAGACACAGCTCCGGTCAATAACCAATAGCGGAACCTGGATGCTCATATTGGCTCCTACATATTCTACGAAGATATTTATCGGTCAAAC
Source organism: Secale cereale (assembly GCA_902687465.1). Classification (NCBI taxonomy): domain Eukaryota; kingdom Viridiplantae; phylum Streptophyta; class Magnoliopsida; order Poales; family Poaceae; genus Secale; species Secale cereale. The sequence continues at coordinate 597,546,574 of LR738710.1, forward strand.
CGCATAACAACATACGTTGTTCCTTTTGTCATCGGTATGTTACTTCCCCGAGATTCGATTGTCGGTATCTCTATACCTAGTTCAACCTCGTTACCGGCAAGTCTCTTTACTCGTTCCGTAATACATCATCTCGTGACTAACTCATTAGTCTTTTGCTTGCAAGGCTTATTATGATGTGCATTACCGAGAGGGCCCAGAGATACCTCTCCGACACTCGGAGTGACAAATCCTAGTCTTGATCTATGCCAACACCACGAACACTTTCGGAGACACTTGTAGAGCATCTTTATGATCACCCAGTTACGTTGTGATGTTTGATAGCACACAAGGTGTTCCTACGGTATTCGGGAGTTGCATAATCTCATAGTCATAGGAACATGTATAAGTCATGAAGAAAGCAATACCAGTAAAACTAAACGATCATAGTGCTAAGCTAATGGATGGGTCTAGTCCATCACATCATTCTCCTAATGATGTGATACCATTGATCAAATGACAACTCATGTCTATGGCTAGGAAACATAGCCATCTTTGATCAATGAGCTAGTCTAGTAGAGGCATACTAGGGACATACTATTTTGTCTATGTATTCACACATGTATCAAGTTTCCGGTTAATACAATTCTAGCATCGGTTAATACAATTCTAGCATGAATAAAAGACATTTATCATGATATAAGGAAATACAAATAACATCTTTATTATTGCCTCTAGGGCATATTTCCTTTCACCTGATTACAGGACATTTGAGGATTCTAAGATATTTAGCTCACACCGCAACTTGCAAAACCTTTTCTCATCCAAGGGCTTTGTGAAGATATCTGCCAGTTGCTCTTCAGTGTTGACGTGTATGATATCAATATCTTCCTTCATAACATGATCTCTGAGAAAGTGATGACGAATTTCAATGTGCTTTGTCTTCGAGTGCTGAACTGGGTTGTTGGCAATCTTGATGGCGCTTTCATTATCACAGTAGAGTGGCACATGCTTCAGATGGACTCCATAGTCCTTGAGTGTTTGCTTCATCCAGAGAAGCTGAGCGCAGCAAGATCCAGCTGCAATGTATTCAGAGTCAGCAGTGGAGAGTGATACACAGTTCTGCTTCTTTGAAGACCAACATACAAGTGATCGTCCTAGAAAGTGACATGTGCCTGATGTGGACTTGCGATCAACTTTGTCACCAGCATAATCAGCATCTGAAAATCCTACTAGATCAAAGTTTGAGCCCTTTGGATACCATAATCCTAGTGTTGGGGTGTAAGCCAAATATCGAAGTATTCGCTTCACAGCTAAGTGATGCGACTCCTTTGGTGCCGCTTGATATCGAGCACACATGCAAACACTAAGCATAATATCTGGCCTAGATGCACATAAATAAAGTAAAGAACCAATCATGGAGCGGTATACTTGTTGATCAAACTCTTTACCATTGGCCTCGGGACCCAGATGATGTTTAGCAGGCATTGGCGTCGAGTACCCTTTGCAGTCTTGCATTCCAAACTTCTTCAGGCAGTCTTTAAGGTACTTCTCTTGAGATATGAAGATGGCGTTGCTTTGCTGACGAATTTGAAGACCAAGGAAGAACTTCAGCTCACCCATCATAGACATTTGATATTGTTCTTGCATCATGTGACCAAACTCATCATTGTATTTCTTGTCCGTGCAGCCGAAGATAATGTCATCCACATAGATTTGGCAGACAAATAGCTCATCATCATATGTCTTCGTAAAGAGTGTGGGATATAGGGATCTAGGTTTGAAGCCTTTGCTCTTCAGGAAGTCTTTGAGGGTGTCATACCAAGCACGAGGCGCTTGTTTGAGGCCATATAGTGCCTTGTTGAGCTTGTATACCATACCAGGACATTTTTGGTCTTCAAAGCCAGGTGGTTGTGCAACATACACTTCTTCTTCAATTCTTCCATTGAGAAAGGCACTCTTTACATCCATTTGATATAGAAGTATGTTGTGATGATTTGCATAGGCTAGCAGTATACGAATAGCTTCAAGCCTAGCCACAGGAGCAAATGTTTCATCGAAGTCAATCCCTTCAACTTGAGTGTATCCTTGAGCAACGAGACGAGCTTTGTATCTGACCACTTGACCATGCTCATCTTGCTTGTTGCGATAGATCCATTTTGTGCCTATAATGTTGTGCTTTCGAGGATCATGACTCTTGACAAGTTCCCACACATTGTTCAGCTCAAACTGTTGAAGCTCTTCTTGCATTGCTTGAATCCATTCAGGCTCCATAAAAGCTTCAGCAACTTTCTTGGGTTCAGATATTGAGACAAAAGCAAAGTGCCCACAGAAATTTGCAAGCTATGTTGCTCTTGAGCGAGTGAGTGGACCAAGAGCATTTATGCTATCAATTATCTTCTCAACTTGCACTTCATTTGCAACACGAGGATGAGCTGGACGAAGATTTTGCTCTTGCTGTGCATTGTCTTCATCAAGAGTATTGTCTTCAGGCTGAGTATTGTCGGCAGGTTGATTTGGAGCAGAGATGATGAGTTCCTCGTCAGGTTGTGCTTCAGAAGACATGATCTCACCAGTTCCCATTAGCTTGATAGATTCATTTGGTGAAGCTTCATCTAGCACATTTGGTAGGGATTCTCTTTGTGATCCATTTGTCTCATCAAACCTCACATCCACAGTTTCAACAGTTTTATAGAGAAAAATGTTGAAGACTCTGTAGGAGTGTGAGTCCTTTCCATATCCGAGCATTAAGCCTTCGTGAGCTTTGGGTGCAAATTTTGACTTATGATGAGGATCCTTGATCCAGCACTTAGCTACAAATACTCTGAAGTAGCTTACATTTGGCTTCTTTCCAGTGAGGAGTTCATAGGATGTTTTCTTCAGAAGCTTGTGAAGATAAACACGGTTGATAATATGGCATGCAGTATCAATAGCTTCGGTCCAGAATCTTCTTGGTGTTTTGTACTCATCGAGCATCGTTCGAGCCATCTAAATTAGAGTTCTGTTCTTGCGTTCAACGATCCCATTTTGCTTAGGTGTATATGGGGCTGAGAATTCATGAGTGATTCCCATCTCATCCAGATAAAGATCGAAGCCAGTGTTCTTGAATTCAGTGCCATTGTCACTTTTGATATGTTTGATCTTGATGCCATAGTTGTTCATGGCACGGTTGGCGAAGCGTCTGAAGACATCTTGCACTTCAATCTTATAGAGTATTATGTGCACCCATGTGTATCTTGAGTAATCATCAACAATGACGAAGCCATAGAGACTGACTGTGGTAGAGAATGTGGAGTAGTGAGTAGGGCCAAATAAGTCCATGTGGAGCAGCTCGAAGGGTTTAGATGTCGTCATGATTGTCTTCGAGGGGTGCTTGGCTCTAGTCATCTTCCCAGCTTCACAGGCACCACATAGATGATCTTTCTTGAACTTGACTTCCTCGATGCCTATGACATGCTTCTTCTTTGCGAGAGTGTGCAAGTTCCTCATGCCAGCATGTCCTAGCCTCCGATGCCAGAGCCAGCACTCTGAAGCTTTTGCTAGAAGACATACGGCCATCTGCGGTCCTGCTGAGAAATCTACCATATACATATCACCTTTTCTGTATCCTTCAAATACTAAAGACTTGTCAAATACCATTAGTACAATGCAACGAAATTTACCAAAGATCACAATCATGTTTAAGTCACAAAGCATTGAGACAGACATTAAGTTGAAGCCACGAGATTCAACAAGCATGACTTTGTCCATGTGCTGATCTCTTGAGATTGCAACTCTACCTAGACCCAACACTTTGCGTTTACCAGTATCAGCAAATGTGATGTGACTCTTGTTGGATGGACATAAAGTTGAGTCCATGAGAAGATTTTGATCACCAGTCATATGATTTGTGCATCCGCTATCCATAATCCATTCTGAAGACTTTGGTGTCACTCCCTACAATGCAGTTAGGAGGATAGGCTTCACCAAAAGCCATTATGAAGCATAAACATTTGATACATAAGTGGATTATGAAAGCTTTAGATGTAAGTCAGTACTGATAAGATGTTCAGCAAGTGATTTATGAATAGTATGAGCAGTAAGTCATTTTGGGCATTTGATCTTGTGCCCTACAAGTGTTTAAGGTCCCCAGCAATAGCATCAGAAGCCTTTGATTGTAGGCTGGAGACCTTTCCCTGCAAGAGAAAGTTAGTTCTTCCTAACCACCCACATCTTCAGGGGTGGCTTAGAAGCAATGAGTCTAAGAGCAGCATCTGAGAATTTTGGCTTTGGGGCCCTAGCAAATAGTCTTGCAGGAGGAGAATAATACTCATAAGAATAGGCAAAAAAAATTCTTGGATTTATGAACATAGCGGTTTGATGAAACACGCTCATATTCATGGGTCTGAGTATGGTTTCCCTGCAAAATATTCGTGTTAGGGTGACTCAGGTGAGTCCTTTGTCTATATGAAGCCTTAGGACCATATGAAGCCTTTAGTCTGGGGTTTGTCTTCATCCGAGGAGGTGTCATGACAGCATTTGCTGGAAGCTTCTCAAGACAACCTTTGGGTACCCAGATCTTCTTCATAGGTGGTCCATTCCTGCAGTTAGTACCAATATACCTGGCAAACACTTCACCATTTTGATTCTTAAACAGTTTATAGTTTGCATCAAAGGATTCATCAACGATAACAGGATTAGCACAGGTGAAGCCAGATAAGGTAGATGGATCCACTAAAGGTCCCTTTGCAGCAACCCATATGGTTTTGGGATACTGCTCAGGCTTCAGTATGAACCATCAACATTCATTTTCCTGTCGAACCCAACACCCTCTTTCCTAGGGTTTCGGTTCAGTATCTGCTTTTTGAGGACATCACATAGAGTCTAATGCCCTTTGAGGCTTTTGTACATCCCTGTTTCAAGCAAAGTCTTCAACCTAGCATTTTCATCAGCAATAGTAGTGGTTTCCTCAGCAGAGGGGTTAGTCACCACATCAATAGTTGAAGATATTGTAACAGTGGCAGCAGTAGAGCATTCAGCAATAGATGTAGCATTATCACATTCAATGCATTTTAGACATGGTGGTTCAAACTCTTCGTGAGAGGAGCTGATTAGTTGTGCGCTGAGTGACTCATTCTCCTTTTGAAGATCTTCATGAGCCGCTTTCACTTTCTCAAGTTCTCATTTCCTTTGAATGTAATCGTGGGAAAGCTTTTCATGAGTTTTTGAAAGCGATTCATAAATACCTTCAAGTTCCTGGTACTTAACATGAAGATTTTTTATGTCTCCAATTAAGGACTGAGAACGGGTCATTTCCGCGTCCAACAGGTCATCGCTTTTGTCTAACAGTTTTTGAATATGTTCCATGGCTTTCTGCTGTTCAGTGGCAATTTTAGCAAGTGTTTTGTAGCTAGGTTTTGATTCACAATCAGAGTCATCTTCACTAGATGTTTGAAAGTAAGCATCACGTGATTTTACCTTGGCACCGCGTGCCATGAAGCAGAAGGTGGGTGCAGAGTCGTCGTCCTCATCATCATTGTTGGGGACGGGGCCATTGTCTTCAGTGTTTAAGATGGACTTGCCCACATAAGCAGTGGCTAAAGCCAGACTTGCAGCACCAGAATCAGACTCTTCCTCCGACTCCACCTCCACCTCTTCAGAAGCAGACTCTTCCTCAGAATCCATCTCCTTGCCAACAAAAGCGCGAGCCTTGCCAGATGAATTCTTCTTGTGTGATGAATACTTTGATGAAGACTTTGAAGAAGACTTTGAAGAAGACTTTGAGTATTTCTTCTTTTTCTTGTCATCAGAATCATATTGCTTGCTCTTCTTTTTCTTCTTCTCGTTGTCCCACTGAGGACACTCGGAGATGTAGTGACCAGGTTTCTTGCACTTATGACATGTTCTCTTCTTGTAGTCATGAGTGGAGGCTTCATCATTTCTTGAGCTGGATCTTGAAGACTTTCTGAAGCCTTTCTTCCTGGTGAATTTCTGGAACTTCTTTACAAGCATGGCAAGCTCCTTTCCAATGTCTTCGGGATCATCAGAACTGCAGTCAGATTCTTCTTCAGATGAGGAAACGGCTTTTGCCTTCAAGGCGCGAGATCGGCCATAGTTGGGACCATAGATGTCACGCTTCTCAGATAGCTGGAACTCATGTGTGTTGAGCCTCTCAAGTATACCAGACGGATCGAGAGTCTTGAAGTCTGGGCGTTCTTGAATCATCAGGGCAAGGATATCAAATGAGCTGTCGAGTGATCTCAGAAGGGTCTTGACGATTTCATGCTTGGTAATCTCAATGGCGCCAAGTGCTTGAAGCTCATTTGTGATGTCAGTGAGACGATCAAAAGTGTGCTGGACATTCTCATTGTCATGTCTCTTGAAGCAATTGAAGAGATTGCGAAGGACGCTGATCCTTTGATCTCTCTGGGTAGAGACTCCATCATTGACCTTTGAGAGCCAGTCCCAAACTTCCTTTGACGTGTCCAGAGCACTCACACGACCGTACCGTCCTTTGGTCATATGACCATAGATGATGTTCTTGGCCGTTGAATCCAATTGAACGCGCCTCTTGACATCAGCAGGGTGATACCTTCACCAGTCTTGGGAACGCCGTTCTTGACGACAAACCAGAGGTCCACGTCAATGGCTTCAAGGTGCATGCGCATCTTGTTCTTCCAGTAGGGATATTCGGTGCCATCGAAGATGAGGCACGCAGCGGAGACTTTGATTATCCCTGCAGTCGACATAGCTAAAACTCCAGGTGGTTAAACCGAATCACACAGAACAAGGGAGTACCTTGCTCTGATACCAATTGAAAGTGCAGTATATCGACTAGAGGGGGGTGAATAGGCGTTTTTTATGAAATACTTCAAAACATGGTAGTTTCGAAGACAAACGATAAGCTCAAGCCTATTAGTATGCAACGGAAAGTGGACTACACTAGATAAGTCATAGTCATGTATTCAATGAAGTGAAAGCATGAAGACTAATAGCAACTAGGCAGTAGTGATCATAAAGGAAGAAGGAATGAAGCCAATCACAACAAGTAGATACTCAGTGAAGACAATCAGATAAGGCAAACATGCAATGTCTTCACAACATAGAGCAGTAAGTAAAGGGAAGGAAAGGATAGAACCAGTAGCTCGGGGAAGACAGTGATTTGTTAGACCAGTTCCAGTTGCTGTGACAACTGTACGTCTGGTTAGGGAGGCTGAGATTTAACTCAGAAGACCGTGTCTTCACCTTGTTCCCCTTGAGCTAAGGACACCTAGTCCTCGCCCAATCACTCTGGTAAGTCTTCAAGGTAGACTTCCAAACCTTCACAGACTTCGTTCACCGGCAATCCACAATGACTCTTGGATGCTCAGAACGCGACGCTGGAGGAAACACAGTCCTCAAGTGTAATAAGTCTTCAGGTCACACAGACAGAAAGACTTCAGTGATGCCTAACACTCTTTGGCTCTGGGTGTTTGGGCTTTGTCCTCGCAAGGATTTCTCTCTCAAATGCTTCGGAGGTGGGTTGCTCTCAAACGACAAAAGACGTGCACTAACTCTGAGCAGCCACCAATTTATGGTGTAGGGGGTGGGCTATTTATAGCCACTGGGCAAGCCGGCCTGATTTGTCCGAAGTGACCCTGGGTCACTAAGGAACTGACACGTCTTCCAACGGTCAGATTTCAAACACACACGGCAACTTTACTTGAGCTCCAAGTAAAGCTGACTCATCCGCCTCTGGATAAGATTTGCTCTCATAGTCTTCGCTCGAAGACAAAGGATTTGGTTGAGCATCACTTCAGTCACTCTGACTTAGTTCACTTGGACCCCACTTAACAGTACGGTGGTTCCTATGACTCATCAAAGAAGAAAAGGAAACAACGAAACATCTACGTCTTCGCTCTCCATAGTCTTCACACAATGTTTTCTCATGTCATAGTCTTCAATATGATTATCTTCATATACCACCACTGTTATCAATGTCTTCATACATTTTTAGGGGTCATCTCTGGTAGGTTAACCGAATCAATGAGGGACTACTACCTGTGTTATCCTGCAATTCTCACAAACACATTAGTCCCTCAACCAGGTTTGTCATCAATACTCCAAAACCACTAGGGGTGGCACTAGATGCACTTACAGCAAGGATATCGTAAAAGCATTATCTGACGCGGTATGATCTGTTTACATCCCTACGGAGAGGTATCTTTGGGCCCTCTCGGTAATGCACATCACTATAATCCTGGCAAGCAATTTGACTAATGAGTTAGTTACGGGATGATGCATTACGGAACGAGTAAAGAGACTTGCTGGTAACGATATTGAACTAGGTATGATGATACCGACAATTGAATCTCAGGCAAGTAACATACCAATGACAAAGGGAATGATGTATGTTGTTATGCGGTTTGACCGATAAAGATCTTCGTAGAATATGTAGGAGCCAATATGAGCATCCAGGTTCCGCTATTGGTTATTGACAGGAGATGTGTCTCGGTCATGTCTACATAGTTCTCGAACTCGTGGGGTCTGCATGCTTAACGTTCGATGACGATTTGTATTATGAGTTATGTGTTTTGGTCACCGAAGTTTGTTTGGGGTCCCAGATGAGATCACGGACATGACGAGGAGTCTAGAAATGGTCGATAGGTAAAGATTCATATATTTGAAGGTTATATACGGACACAGGAATGGTTCCAAAGAAGATCGGGGATTTATCGGAGTACCAGGGGCTATCGGAACCCCCCGGGAAAGTTAATGGGCCTATTGGGCCATAGTGGAGAGAGGGAGGCTGCCAAAAGAGGTGGCGCCCACCCCCCCTAGCCCAAACCAAATTGGACAAGGGGTGGGGGCGCGGCCCCTTTCCTTCTCCCTCTCCCCCCTTCCACTTTCCCCTCTCTATGGAAGGAAAAAAAGGGAGCCGAATCCTACTTGGACTAGGAGTCCAAGTATG
>LR738710.1:597562503-597596533 GCA_902687465.1 Secale cereale
TTTCCTTCTCCCTCTCCTCCTTTCCCCATTTCCCTCTCCATTGGAAGGAAAAAAAAGGGGGTCGAATCCTACTTGGACTAGGAGTCCAAGTAGGACTCGCCCCTTGGTGCGCCTCCTCCTAGGCCGGCCTCCCCCCCCCTCCCCTCCTTTATATACGTGGGCAGGGGGCACCCCAAAGGCAAAACAGGTGTTTCTTAGCCGTGTGTGGTGCCCTCCTCCACAGTTTACTCCTCAGGTCATAGCGTCGTAGTGCTTAGGCGAAGCCCTGCGCGGATCACATCACCAACACCATTGCCATGTCGTCGTGATGACGGAACTCTCCCTCGACCCTCTACTGGATCAAGAGCTCGAGGGACGTCATCGAGTTGAATGTGTGCTGAACACAGTGGTGTCGTACGTTCGGTACTTGGATCTGTTGGATCGTGAACACGTTCGACTACATCAACCGCGTTAATACAACGCTTCCGCTTTCAGTCTACGAGGGTACGTAAACACACTCTCCCCGTATCGTTGCTATGCATCTCCTAGATAGACCTTGCGTGAGCGTATGAATTTTTTTAAATTGCATGCTCCGTTCCCAACATTCCAGAACAGGATTACCGTACCACTCTGGTGCGGATCGTGCTCTGGTTGACCTACGAGGTTCTATAGTAACTTGATCTGAAGTTTTTATGATCATCATCATTAGCTTCATCTGTAGTTGGTGTAGGCATCACGGGAACAGTTTTCTGTGATGAGCTACTTTCCAATTTGTTAGAAGGTACAATTACCTCATCAAGTTATACTTTTCTCCCACTCACTTCTTTCGAGAGAAGCTCCTTCTCTAGAAAGGATCCATTCTTAGCAACAAAGATCTTTCCTTCGGATATGTGGTAGAAGGTGTACCCAATAATTCATTTTGGGTATCCTATGAAGACGCACTTCTCCGATTTGGGTTCGAGCTTATCAGGCTCAAGTTTTTTTACATAAGCATCGCAACCCCAAACTTTAAGAAACAACAGCTTAGGTTTCTTGCCAAAACATAGTTCATACGGTGTCATCTAGAAGGATTTAGACGGTGCCCTATTTAATGTGAATGTAGTTGTCTCTAATGTATAACCCCAAAATGATAATGGTAAATCGGTAAGAGACATCATAGATCGCACCATATCTAATAAAGTATGGTTGCAATGTTCGGACACATCATTACGCTGTGGCGTTCCAGGTGGCATGAGTTGTGAAACTATTCCGCATTGTTTTAAATGAAGGCGAAACTCGTAACTCAAATATTCACCTCCGTGATCAGATTGTAGAAATTTTATTTTCTTGTTACGATGATTCTCCACTTCACTCTGAAATTCTTTGAACTTTTCAAATGTCTCAGACTTGTGTTTCATCAAGTAGATATACCCATATCTTCTTAAATCATCTGTGAAGGTCAGAAAATTACGATACCCGCCGTGAGCTTCAACACTCATCGGACCGCATACATCGGTATGTGTTGGGGACGTAGCATGCAATTTCAAAAAAAAATCCTATGCTCACGCAAGATCTATCTAGGATATGCATAGCAATGAGACGGGGAGAGTGTGTCCACGTACCCTCGTAGATCGAAAGTGGAAGCATTATGTTAACGCGGTTGATGTAGTCGAACGTATTCACGATCCAACCGATCCAAGTACTGAACGTACGGCACCTCCGTGTTCAGCACACGGTCAGCACGATGACGTCCCACGAGCTCTTGATCCAGAGATGCTCGAGGGAGAGTTCCGTTAGCATGACGGCGTGGCGACGGTGTTGGTGATGTGATCCGCGCACGGCTTCGCCTAAGCACCACGACAATATGATCTGAGGTGTAATCTGTGGAGGGGGCACCGCACACGGCTAAGAGAAACTTGTGTGTTTTCGGGGTGCCCCCTGCCCATGTATATAAAGGAGGGAGGGAGAGAGGCCAGCCCCCTAGGGTGGGAGTCCTACTAGGACTCCCAAGTCCTAGTAGGATTCCCTTTCCTTTCAGAGTAGGAAAGAAGGAAAGGAGGGAGAGGGAGAAGAAAAGGGTGGGCCGCGCCCCCCACCCCTTGTTCAATTCAGTTTGGGCAGGGGGGAGGCGTGTGCCACCTCGTGGCCCTTCTTCCCTCTCTCCACTAAAGCCCAATAAGGCGCATTAACTTCCCCCGGCGAATTCCCGTAACTCTTCAGTACTCCGAAAAATACTCGAATCACTCGAAACCATTCTAATGTCCGAATATAGCCTTCCAATATATCGATCTTTACCTCTCAACCATTTCGAGACTCATCGTCATGTCTATGATCTCATCCGGGACTCCTAACAAACTTCGGTCATCAAAAACACATAACTCATAATACAAATCGTCATCGAACGTTAAGCGTGAGGACCCTACGGGTTCGAGAACTATGTAGACATGACCGAGACATATCTCTGGTCAATAACCAACAGTGAAACCTGGATGCTCATATTGGCTCGTATATATTCTACGAAGATCTTTATCGGTCAAACCGCATAACAACATATGTATGTTACTTGCCCGAGATTCGATCGTTGGTATCATCATACCTAGTTCAATCTTGTTACCAGCAAGTCTCTTTATTCATTCCGTAATACATCATCTCGTGACTAACATATTAGTCATTTGCTTGCAAGGCTTATTATGATGTGCATTACTGAGAGGGCCCAGAGATACCTCTCCGACACTCGGAGTGACAAATCATATTCTTGATCTATGCCAACACCACAAACACCTTCGGAGACACCTGTAGAGCATCTTTATAATCATTGAGTTACGTTGTGACATTTAGCACACAAGGTGTTCCTCTGGTATTCGGGAGTTGCATAATCTCATAGTTAGAGGAACATGTACAAGTCATGAAGAAAGCAATAGCAATAAAACTAAACGATCATTATGCTAAGCTAACGGATGGGTCTTGTCCATCACATCATTCTCCTAATGATGTGATCCCGTTCATCAAATGACAACACATGTCTATGGTTAGGAAACTCAACCATCTTTGATTAACGAGCTAGTCTAGTAGAGGCATACTAGGGACACTCTGTTTTGTCTATATATTCACACATGTATCAAGTTTCCGGTTAATACAATTATAACATGAATAAAAGACATTTATCATGATATATAAGGAAATATAAATAATAACTTTATTATTGCCTCTAGGGCATATTTCCTTAGTCCTCCAGTTACTAAGGATAAATTTGGCCGATGTCCAGTGATCTACTCATGGATCACTATTGTACCTCCTTGCTAAACTCATGGCAAGGTACACAACAGGTTTGGTACACAGCCTGGCATACTTTATAGAACCTATGGTTGAGGCATAGGGAATGACTTTCATTCTCTCTCTCTATTTTTCTGTCGTGGTCGGGCTTTGAGTCTTACTCAATTTCATACCTTACAACTCAGGCAAGAACTCCTTCTTTGACTGATCCATTTTGAACTACTGCAAAATCTTATCAAGGTATGTACTTATCGAAAGTCTTATCAAGCATCTTGATCTATCACTATAGATCTTGATGCCCAATATGTAAGCAGCTTCACCAAGGTCTTTTATTGAAAAACTCCTTTTAAACAATCCTTTATGCTTTCAAGAAAATTCTAAATCATTTCCGATCAACAATATGTCATTCACATATACTCATCAGAAGTGTTGTAGTGCTCCCACTCACTTTCTTGTAAATACATGCTTCACCGTAAGTCTGTATAAAACCATATGCTTTGATCACCTTATCAAAGCATATATTCCAACTCCGAGATGTTTGCACTAGTCCATACATGGATCGCTGGAGCTTGCACACTTTGTTAGCACCTTTAGGATCGACAAAACCTTCTGATTGCATCACATACAACTCTTCTTTCAGAAATCCATTAAGGAATGTAGTTTTGACATCCATTTGCCAGATTTCATAAAATGTGACAATTGCTAACATGATTCGAACAGACTTAAGTATCGCTACGGTTGAGAAAGTCTCATCATAGTCATCTCCTTGAACTTGTTGAAAACCTTTTGCGACAAGTCAATCTTTGTAGACAGTGACATCACCATCAGTGTCTGTATTCCTCTTGAAGATCCATTTATTCTCTATCGCAGATCATCGGACAAGTCAACCAAAGTCAACACTTTGTTCTCATACATGGATCCCATCTCAGATTTCATGGCCTCAAGCCATTTCGCGGAATCTGGGCTCATCATCGCTTCCTCATAGTTCGTAGGTTCGTCATAGTCTAGTAACATGACTTCCAGAATAGGATTACCATACAACTCTGGTGTTGAACATACTCTGGTTGACCTACAAGGTTCGGTAGTAACTTGATATGAAGTTTCATGATCACCATCATTAGCTTCCTCACTAATTGGTGTAGTCATCACAGGAACGATTTTCTGTGATGAGCTACTTTCTAATTCGAGAGAAGGTACAATTACCTCACCAAGTTCTACTTTCCTACCACTCACTTCTTTTGAGAGAAACTCCTTCTCTAGAAAGGATCCATTCTTAGCAACAAAGATCTTGCCTTTGGATCTGTGATAGAAGGTGTACCCAAATGTTTCTTTTGGGTATCCTATGAAGATGTATTTCTCCGATTTGGGTTCGAGCTTATCAGGCTGAAGCTTTTTCATATAAGCATTGCAACCCCAAACTTTAAGGAATGATAGCTTACGTTTCTTGCCAAACCATAGTTCATACGGTGTCGTCTCAACGGATTTAAACGGTGTCCTATTTAATGTGAATGCAGTTGTCTCTAATGCATAACCCCAAAACGATAGTGGTAAATTGGTAAGAGACATCATAGATCGCACCATATCTAATAAAGTATGGTTATGATGTTTAGACACACCATTATGTTGTGGTGTTCCAGGTGGCGTAAGCTGTGAAACTATTCCACATTGTTTTAAATGAAGACCAAACTCATAACTCGGATATTCGCCTTCGCGATCAGATCATAGAAACTTTATTTTCTTGTTACGATGATTCTCTACTTCACTCTGAAATTCTTTGAACTTTTCAAATGTTTCAGACTTGTGCTTCATCAAGTAGATATACCCATATCTGCTCAAATCATCAGTGAAGGTCAGAAAATAACGATACCCGTTGCGAGTCTCAACACTCATCGGACCGCATACATCTGTATGTATTATTTCCAATAAGTCATTGGCTCGCTCCATTGTTCCGGAGAACGGAGTTTAAGTCATCTTGCACATGAGGCATAATTCGCAAGCATCAAATGATTCATAATCAAGTGATTCCAAAAGTCCATCAACATGGAGTTTCTTCATACGCTTTACACCAATATGACCTAAATGGCAGTGCCACAAGTATGTTGCACTATCATTATCAACTCTGCATGTTTTGACTTAAATGTTATGAATATGGGTATTACTACGATCGAGATTCAATAAACCAATCAGCTTGGGTGCATGACCATAGAAGGTTTTATTCATGTAAACAGAATAACAATTATTCTCTGGCTTTAATGAATAATCGTATTGCAATAAACACGATCCAATCTTGTTCATGCTCAACGCAAACACCAAATAACATTTATTTAGGTTTAACACTAATCATGAAAGTAGAGGGAGTGTGCGATGATGATCATATCAATATTGGAACTACTTCCAACACATATCGTCACCTCACCCTCAACTAGTCTCTGTTTATTCTGCAACTCCTGTTTCGAGTTACTAATCTTAGCAACCGAACAGGTATCAACCCAGGGGCTACTACGATCACTAGTGAGGTACACATCAATAACATGTATATCAAAGATACCTTTGTTCACTTCACCATCCTTCTTATCCGCCAAATATTTGGGGTAGTTTCGCTTCTAGTGATAATTTCCTTTGTAGTAGAAGCACTCAGTTTCAGGCTTGGGTCTAGCTTTGGGCTTCTTCTCGGGAGTGGCAACTTGCTCGCCGTTCGTCTTCAAGTTCCCTTTCTTTCCCTTGCCCTTTTCTTGAAACTAGTGGTCTTGTTTAGCCATTAACACTTGATGCTCTTTCTTGATTTCTACCTTCGCTGATTTCAGCATCGCGAAGAGCTCGGGAATCGTTTTCGTCATCCCTTGCATATTATAGTTCATCACGAAGTTCTAGTAGCTTGGTGATAGTGACTAGAGAACTCTGTCAATCACTATCTTATTTGGAAGTTTTAACTCCCGCTTGATTCAAGTGATTGTAGTACCCCAAACATTCTGAGCACATGCTCACTACCTGAGCTATTCTTCTCCATCTTGTAGCCAAAGTATTTGTCAGAGGTCTCATACCTCTCGACATGGGCATGAGTCTAAAATACCAATTTCAGCTCTTGGAACATCTCATATGCTCCGTGGTGTTCAAAATGTTTTTGAAGTCCGGTTCTAATCCGTAAAGCATGGCGCACTAAACTATTAAGTAGACATCATATTGAGCTTTGCCAAATGTTCATAACGTTTGCATCTGCTCCTGCAATAGGTCTGTCACCTAGAGGTTCATCAAGGACATAATACTTCTGTGCAGCAATGAGGATAATCCTCGGATCAAGGACCTAGTCCGCATCATTGCTACTAACATCTTTCAACTTAGTTTTCTCTAGGAACATATAAAAAACGTAGGGGAGCTACAACGCGAGCTATTGATCTACAACATAATTTGCAAATACTATCAGGACTAAGTTCATGATAAATTAAGTTCAATTAATCATATTACTAAAGAACTCCCACTTAGATAGACATCCCTCAAGTCATCTAAATGATCATATGATCCAAATCAACTAAACCATGTCCGATCATCACGTGAGATGGAGTAGTTTTCAAGGGTGAACATCTTATGTTGATCATATCTACTATATGATTCACGCTCGACCTTTTGGTCTCTGGTGTTCTGAGGCCATGTCTGCAGATGTGAGGCTCGTCAAGTCTAACCCGAGTATTCTGCACGTGCAAAACTGTCTTACACCCGTTGTATGTGAACGTAGATCTTATCACACCCAATCATCACGTGGTGTCTCGGCACGACGAACTGTCGCAACAGTGCATACTCAGGGAGAACACTTGTACCTTGAAATTTAGTAAGGGATCATCTTATAATGCTATAGTCGTTCTAAGCAAAATAAGATGCATAAAAAGATAAACATCACATGCAATCAAAATATGTGACATGATATGGCCATCATCATCTTTGTGCTTTTGATCTCCATCTCCAAAGCATCGTCATGATCTCCATCATCTCCGTATTGACCCCATGATCTTCATCATAGCGTCGTGGTGGTCTAGCCAACTATTGCTTCTACTACTATCGCTAACTCATAGTGATAAAGTAAAGCAATTACATGGCATTCGCAATTCATTCAATAAAGATACAACCATAAAGCTCATGTCGGTTGCCGATAATTTACAAAACATGATCATCTCATAAAATAACGTATAACTCATCACGTTTTGACCATATCACATCACAACATGCCCTGCAAAAACAAGTTAGACACCCTCTACTTTCTTGTTGCAAGTTTTAAGTGGCTGCTACGGGCCTCTAGCAAGAACCATTCTTACCTACGTATCAAAACCACAACGATTTTTCGTCAAGTGTGTTATTTTAGCCTTCAACAAGGATCGGACGTAGTCAAACTCGATTCAACTAAAGTTGGAGAAACACACACCCGCCAGCCATATGTGTGCAAAGCACGTCGGTAGAACCAGTCTCATGAACGCGGTCATGTAATGTCGGTCCGATCCGCTTCATCCAACAATACCACTGAATCAAAGTATGACGTTGGTGGTAAGCAGTATGACTATTATGACCCACAACTCTTTGTGTTTTACTCTTGCATATCATCTACGCATAGACCTGGCACATGATGCCACTGTTGGGAACGTAGCATGCAATTTCAAAAAAAATCCTACGCTCATGCAAGATCTATCTAGGAGATGCATAGCAACGAGATAGGGAGAGTGTGTCCACGTACCCTCGTAGATGTAGTCGAACGTCTTCACGATCCAACTGATCCAAGTACCAAACGTACGGCACCTCTGTGTTCGGCATACGTTCAGCACGATGATGTCCCACGAGCTCTTGATCCAGCAGATGCTTGAGGGAGAGTTCCGTCAGCACGACGGCGTGGCGACGGTGTTGGTGATGTGATCCACGCAGGGCTTTGCCTAAGGACCACGACAATATGATATGAGGTGTAATCTGTGGAGTGGGGCACCGCACACGGCTAAGAGAAACTTGTGTGTTTGGGGGTGCCCCCTGCCCACATATATAAAGGAGGGAGGGAGAGAGGCCGGCTCCCTAGGGCGCACCAAGTGTAGGGAGTCCTACTAGGATTCCCAAATCCTAGTAGGATTCCCTTTCCTTTTCGGAGTAGGAAAGAAGGAAATGAAGGAGAGGGAGAAGAAAAGGGTAGGTGTCGGGGAAACTGATCGCCCACGAACACCTATGGGACCGGAGCCCCTTCTCGGTACGGCAAGGGGGCGGAGGATGCACAAAGAGCGGATCGAGGCAAGCACGCGAGCAGTTTACCCAGGTTCGGGCCGCACGGGTGCGTAAAACCCTACTCCTGCTTTGGTTTGTTATTGAGTTCTTGGCTCGGGAGCGAGAAGAGCAACAGTACACTCTAACCGCTAACAAGACCGAGCGTGGAGAGTGATCGATGATCTGAACCCCTTCTACGTTGCGCATGGGCCTCCTTTTATAGGTCAAAGGGGTCACCAACAGGTGGCAACGCAGATGGGGGTAAAAATGTAAAAATAGGGGTAGTTGGAACAGTGTTTGCATAGTGCTCTATACCTAACTCTGACGGCAGGGGACAAGGGCATTGAATGACCGTCGCCGTCGCCCCAAACAGTGCAAAAAGTGGCCGTCAGGGGCGCCATCGTTCGCCACGACGGTAGCCTCGTCATCGCAGCTTGCCACCGTGTTCCCCTGGCTGCACAGCCTTCCGCCACGTGCGCCTGGGAGGGTCCCAGGGCAACACGTGGGTGGATGAGCTGGAGCGTGGGTACTGAGTGGAAACTTGCCGCCGCAAGTGCCTTGTCGTGGTCGCTATCTTGTCGCGCCTGGGAGCTTGTCGCTCACCGGGCCTTTCCGGGACGCGTGGCGCGTCGCGGCAAGTTCTCTTGAGGTGCCTTTAGTTGGCCTTCCCGGCAAGCTCCTCTCGCTAGGGTCTTGTACCTTGGGTGGTTTTGTGCCTTGAGTGGCCTTCCCGGCAAGCTCCTCTTGCCGGGGTCTTGTCTCTTTGACTTGAATACTTTGTTCTTGAATGGCTCCAAGGGAACCACGGAGGATCTTGGCGGTCGCTTGGCAAGCCTTGCCGCGGGACGCTACAACTGCCCGTGCACAAGTTCGGGATACTAAGGTACCCCTACTTTAGTACACCGACAGGAGCCCCCGAGTCTGGACCAGACACACTGCCGAGCGCTGTTGGGCCAGGCCCAAAACAGTGCATGGGCACGCGCGTCCCGCGGCGCGCCGTATCCAACTCCGTATCCACCGCGCCCTCCCTTAACGGCACGCGTCAATCGCGGCATCGTGGGAGAGATCGTGGCCTGTTTCTTTAATGGGAAATGCGGAACGTCCCCCTCTTTCCCCTTAAAAGCAGGGAAACAGGGGCAGTTCCTTCCATACGCCCGTTGCTTCTTCAATCCTCAGAAACCCCCGCCGCTCCCCTCCTTCCCGAAGGCCGAAAGAGAGCAGCGCTCCTTCCTCCGTCTCCATGGGTTCGGCTGCGGACGGGTCTGAAGGCAGAAAAGAAAAGGAAAGAAAAACAGTCAAGCAAATATCCAAAAAGAAGAAAGGAAAGACGAAAAGTCCAAGGGTTTACCTGCGCGGGCCTCCTCCTCGGTGCGGTTCCTTGCCGGGGAGCTCTCCCTCGGCGGCGTGGTGGTAGCTCCCGCCGGCGGAGGGCCGCTAGCGCCATCCCTTGGCGGGGTGCTCGCCCTTGGCGGAGTGCTCACCCTCGTCGGAGAGCCTCCCCTTGGCGGTGTGGACGAGGCGTGCGGCTCGTCGGGGGCGATCTCCTGGCGCTCCTGGTGCTGCTGCTCTGCTCCTACACAAGTCAACAAACAAGATGTCAGCAAGGTTGGAAGACCCACGCGCGCCCAACAAGCGGAAAGTGAACCACACTTACGCTGGGGGCTGCGCTGGGGGCTGCTCCGAAGAACAGTTGCCGGGTCCGGCAAGCTTGTCGCGGGCGCACCCCCTGCCGTTGCGGCAGCTCGTCTTCGAGGTCTATCACCGGGACCTTGGCCCTCTTCACTGCCCTCTGGGCCAGAGTTCTGAAAAAGACAGGACCAGAGTTAGGCAAAAGTGATGCAAGACGAAGCAACAGAAAACTAAAGAAAAACAAGAATTGCGAAGACTTACTCTCCTTCCTCCTCGTCGGAGCTGAGCGCCGAGAAATCGAAGTCCGGCTCGCGCGTCCCGGCACGAGGAGCTGGGGGAGTGGGCTCCCTTGGCCGCTTGGCGGGAGCAGGGGCGATGGTCTGAGAAGACCCCGCTCCGGTTGTCGCCGAAGCACGAGGGGCGGCAGGAGCAGTGGCGCCGGCCCGGGAAGATCCCCCTCCAGCCGCTGCAGAAGCGCGAGGAACTCCCGTGGCGGCCTTGCTCGCCGCGGTGACGCGTGTCGCGCGGCGCTGCGGCTGTTGGCCCGCTTGCCGCCCCGTCACGTCTGCGGCCTTGCGGAGGCGTCTTCTTGGAGCTGGAGGACTTGCTGGTGGTGGCGAGCTGCCCGAGGACGAGGAGGAGGAGCCGATCTCCAGTGAGCCGCTCGAGTCCTCGGCAGGCTCACTTGACCCGGCACCCTGCTCGGCGGTCCCGCTCGACTCTACGCCCTGCTCGATGGGCTCGCTTATCCCGGCAAGTTGCCCGGCAAGCTTCCCCGCCTTGCGGAGCTCCTCCTGCTCGGCAAGGCTTGTCGCCTCCGCTGCCTCCGCCTCCTCCACTGTGTACCCAAACTCGCCCGCGGCCCTGGCTGCCGCTGCCTCTTCCAGTCTGGTGGCAATGTATGCCATCTCTTGGTCAGTGGTGTCGCGGGTGAGGCCTTTCTTCTCGTCGGACTTGACTGGCTGCTCCACCAAGTTGTCGAAGAAAGTTTGCCCAGCTTCGTCAGAAGGCTCTTGCCAAGTGGGGTCGATGCCGTGGGAATCGCACAGCGGCATCACTGCACGGATGGCGCTGAGCGACGAGTTGTTGCACAACGGAACTACGCCCGCCGGCAACGCAAACCACTCAGGATGGGCGGAGTCGTACTTGAACAACGCCTGGAGCATCGCGTTGAGCTCCAAGACAGTGAAGTTATAATTAAGCCCCGGGCACAGCCTCATGATGTCTGCCGCGTTCTCAAACTCCCAAGCGGCCCTCTTCCTCTCCTGCAAAGGGGCAATTCAGCGGCGGAGAAAGTCTGCTCCTACTGCGCCCACGGTGAGCTTGGCGTGCCTGAGGCGAAGGATTCGGGTAGTGGCAATCTTCAATCTGCTATCCTCCGGGGCCAGGTCGCTCCAATCGTTGCCGCGTACTACTGCGGCTTGGCACCGGGAAGTAAACGGCTGTGGGTCATCCTCTACGATCCAACACCAGTTGGCCCTCCACTCATCCCACTTGCCGCGGAGCTCCCCCTGCAGATATTCTTCCTTCTTGTGCGTCCTCGAGTTCCAGGAGACGCCGCCCGACAAAGGCGACCCTACCTCGACTCCAGGCGTGAAGTAGTGGCGGAAAAGAGCTACATTGGGGTAGACTCCGACAAAGTTTTCACACAGATGTGCGAAAACGGCCATGGTCAAGACGGCGTTGGGGGTGAAGTCAAGGAGATGAAACTCGTAGGTGTTCATGATATCGCAGAAGAACTCGGAATACGGCGGGCAGAGCCCGCAGTAGAAGAACAGAGCAAAGAAGGCGTAGCCGTTCGGGAACATCTCGCAGGCTACGGCGGGGAGTACCTTGGTGCGCGGATGCGCCTTCGTCTCCCTCGACCGGAAAAGGTAGAAGGATTCCTTCAGCTCCTCCGCGCTAAGCTTTGGCGGGAAGACCGCCATCTTCTTCCGCATTGCTGCTAGCCGCAGCGCCTCGGCGGACTTCGCGGATTTCCCCTTCTCGCCTTTCGGAGCCATGGCGGCAAAGATGTCGGGGAAACTGATCGCCCACAAACACCTATGGGACCGGAGCCCCTTCTCGGTACGGCAGCGGTGCGGAGGATGCACAAAGAGCGGATCGAGGCGAGCACGCGAGCAGTTTACCCAGGTTCGGGCCGCACGGGTGCGTAAAACCCTACTCCTGCTTTGGTTTGTTATTGAGTTCCTGGCTCGGGAGCGAGAAGAGCAACAGTACACTCTAACCGCTAACAAGACCGAGTGTGGAGAGTGATCGATGATCCGAACCCCTTCTACGTTGCGCATGGGCCTCCTTTTATAGGTCAAAGGGGTCACCGACAGGTGGCAACGCAGATGGGGGTAAACATGTAAAAATAGGGGTAGTTGGAACAGTGTTTGCATAGTGCTCTATACCTAACTCTGACGGCAGGGGACAAGGGCATTGAATGCCCGTCGCCGTCGCCCCAAACAGTGCAAAAAGTGGCCGTCAGGGGCGCCACCGTTCGCCACGACGGTAGCCTCGTCATCGCAGCTTGCCACCGTGTTCCCCTGGCTGCACAGCCTTCCGCCACGTGCGCCTGGGAGGGTCCCAGGGCAACACGTGGGTGGACGAGCTGGAGCGTGGGTACTGAGTGGAAAATTGCCGTGGCAAGTGCCTTGTCGCGGTCGCTATCTTGTCGCGCCTGGGAGCTTGTCGCTCACCAGGCCTTGCCGGGACGCGTGGCGCGTCGCGGCAAGTTCTCTTGAGGTGCCTTTAGTTGGCCTTCCCAGCAAGCTCCTCTCGTCAGGGTCTTGTATCTTGGGTGGTTTTGTGCCTTGAGTGGCCTTCCCGGCAAGCTCCTCTTGCCGGGGTCTTGTCTCTTTGACTTGAATACTTTGTTCTTGAATGGCTCCAAGGGAACCACGGAGGATCTTGGCGGTCGCTTGGCAAGCCTTGCCGCGGGACGCTGCAACTGCCCGTGCACAAGTTCGGGATACTAAGGTACCCCTACTTTAGTACACCGACAGTAGGCCGCACCTCCACCCCTTGTCCAATTCAGTTTGGGCAAGGGGAGGTGTGCGCCACCTCGTGGCCCTTCTTTCCTCTCTCCACTAAAGCCCAATAAGGCCCATTAACTTCCCCCGGCGAATTCCTGTAACTCTCCGGTACTCTGAAAAATACTCGAATCACTCGGAACCATTCCGATGTCCGAATATAGCCTTCCAATATATCGATCTTTACCTCTTGACCCTTTCGGGACTCCTCGTCGTGTCCGTGATCTCATCCGGGACTCCGAGCAAACTTCAGTCATCAAAAACACATAACTCATAATACAAATCGTCATCGAACGTTAAGCGTGCGGACCCTACGGGTTCGAGAACTATGTAGACATGACCGAGACATAATACATAATATCATGACTAACTCATTAGTCATCTGCTTGTAAGGCTTATTATGATGTGCATTACCGAGAGGGCCCAGAGATACCTCTCCCACACTCGGAGGAACAAATCCTATTATCGATCTATGCCAACACCACGAATACCTTCGGAGACACCTATAGAGCATCTTTATAATCACCCAGTTACGTTGTGACGTTTGATAGCGCACAAGGTGTTCCTCCGGTATTCTTGAGTTGCATAATCTCATAGTCAGAGGAACATGTATAAGTCATGAAGAAAGCAATAGCAATAAAACTAAATGATCATTATGCTAAGCTAACGGATGGGTCTTCGATACGTCTCCAACGTATCTATAATTTTTTATTGTTCCATGATATTATTTATGAAGTCTTGGATGTTTATTGGGCTTTATCATACAATTTTATATCATTTTTGGGACTAACCTACTAACCCAAAGGCCCAGTCCAGATTATTGTTTTTTGCCTGTTTCAGGGTTTTGCAGAAAAAAATATCAAACGGAGTCCAAACGAAATGAAACCTTCATGAGAGATATTTTTGGAGAAAATCACGCACGAGGGACTTGTGAACCACGTCAGGGGATCAAGGGGCTGCCCATGAGGGTGGGGGCGCGCCCCCTGCCTCATGGGGCCCCTGAGCACCACCCCCCCCCCCCCCCGGTGTCCTCCTTCTTCCTATATAAGTCTACGTACCCCGAAACCTTCGACAACGGAGAGAAAACCATAATTCCACCATCGTAACCTTCTGTTCTCGTGAGATCCCATCTTGGAGCCTGTTCTGGAGCTCCACCGGAGGGGGGTCCATCACGGAGTTCTTCATCATCATCATCATCGCCCTCACCATGAGTTGTGAGTAGTTTACCACAGTCCTTCGGGTCCATAGCTAGTATCTAGATGGCATATCGATACGTCCAAAATGCATCACTATTTTGTATCATAATTTATCCTTATTCATTGATATATTTCATGTTACGGTGATGTTCTTATGTTGTTTTGGTCTATTTTACACAGTTTGCAAACTTTCCGATGCTGAAGCAGCAGACGCAGGATTCAGCAGTAAAAAGTGGACGCTGAGTTGCTGAAGAAGAATACCTCCAAATTACCTGAAAATTGACGGGAGATATTTTTCACACGGATCACGAAGGCACGCGAAAGGGCAACCAGAGGGGGGCCACAGGGTGCCCAGGCGGCCTGGGGGCGCCCCCCCCCCCCTGGCCACGCCGGGGGGTCCCCTGGAGCCCCTGGCCCACCTCTGGCCGCCCCCTTTTGCATATATGCTCTCCGTTATCCAAAAACCCTAGAGACGGGAATCTTTACGGAGTTCCGCCGCCGCTCCGTGGTGGAAACCTACAAAGAAGAAAAAGCCATCTCCGGCGGGCAGATTCCGCCGGGGAGATCACCTCCCGGAAGGGGAGATCGTCGCCATCGTCATCACCATCGTCACAGGCATCATCGAGATCATCATCAACATCATCCCCAACACCAGCACCATCTCCATCTTCATCCAAATCTCATCTTACAATCGTAACTTGTGTTGTAACTCGTACTACCTATCCTCTCTACTCCATCGGTGTTGATTACTACTTTGTGGTGAATGCTATTGAGTTTTGTTGGAGAAATATTATTATGTCCAGATTGTTTATCACCTATTTATCCCCACTGATCATGATCTCCTTTATGTCTCGTGAGTAGTTACCTTAGTTCTTGAGGACATGGGGAAAGTCTTGTTGTTAGTAGTCATATGATGTTGAAGTAATATGTGTTGTTTGATACTTAAGTTGCGTTGTCATTCTACTAGTGGTGTTGTGTGAGTCGAACACCCAACACTTCGCCTTATTAAGGAGCTAGGAGAATACATTGTGTATAAAGAATGCTTATGGTGGGTTGCCGGAGTGACAGAAACCTGAACCCCAGTTCGCACGCTTTTGCATAAGGGAATAATGGATCCTCGATCGTATTTCTATGGTTAGGCTTTTGCCTTAAATTCTATCTTGTATTTGCGGATGCTTGCAAGGTGTTTAATCATAAGAGTGCACTCATCTTAGTCTAGAGAGTGTACTAGCATAGATCCACCCACTCAACACTTATCAACACATAACATAATATCGATACGGAATATGGTGAAAGCACATGACTACCTCTCCCGTGTGTCCTCAAGAACGCTTTAGTCTTTATAAGTTCAGTTGCTAGGCCTCTCCTTTGCTAAGAAAGGATTGGGCCACTTGTTACTCTCAGTACCTTTTACATTACTTGCTTTTACTTTCCTGTTGCTTATACCGAGAAAACCCCTAAAAGTAATCTTTCAGTGCTTGCAGTAATTTCTTGCTTAGAATCGCTTATCAATACCTTCTGCTCCTCGTTGGGTTCGACACTCTTACTTATCGAAAACGCTGCAATAGATCCCTTACGGTTGTGGGTCATCAAGTACCGTTTTCTGGCGCCGTTGCCGGGGAGCGTAGCGCTATTGGTAAAGTGAAACTGGTAAGGAAGTTTTTTTTTATAATTCAGTTTTTGTTTTTGCTATTGCTGCTCTTTGTCCTTATGGATAACCCTGTTATTGGATCGTTGCTTGCGGGGAGACGCCCCACACCTGTGGTGGTTGATCCTCCCCCTACTGAAATTGTGCCTTATAAAATACCAGCTGGCATTATCGATTATGTTTTGGCTAATCGTTATGCAGGAGAAAGACATCCCGGTGAACACTTGCTATATCTGTCACAACTATGTTCATTATTTAAGCTTGCAGGTGTATCGAGGGAGTTTGTCATGAGGAAATTGTTTGTCGTATCACTTATAGATAAAGCTTCAGATTGGTATGGGCTTCTCGATAACTCACACTTGCTGGACTGGCAGGAGCTTATGTCTCTCTTTTATACTAAGTTTTATCCTCTTCATGAAATTCATCGAGACAGGAATTATATCTATAACTTTAGGTCTCGTGACGGAGAAAGCATTGCTCAATCTTGGGGGAGATTGAAGTCCCTAATGCTCAAATGCCCTATTCATAAGCTTCCCAAGGAAATTATACTTACAAATTTTTATGCCAGGCTTTCTCGTCAGGATAAGGAGATGCTGGATGCCTCCTCTAGTGGGGTATTTCAGAAAAAGAGTGTTGGAAAGGTGGGATCTCATTGAAAGGATCCAGAGGAATACCGAAGATTGGGAAATTGATAAAGGTATTGAACCCGCTATAAATTATGAACATGATTATATTGAGAGCTATGTGAAAACTGATTACTTCAATACTTTTTGCTCTAAGATTGGTCTTGATTCCCATCTAGTGATTGATTTGTGTAAGAATTTTGCCTCTCACGTTGATTCTTTTAAAAAGAAGAGAGACCTGCACCATGAACCTTTTAAAGAACCACCTATTGATATTTATGTTGCTGACCCTATTTTGCCTGCAATTATATATGAAAAGCCTCCTTTTCCCACGAGGATGAGGGAGCACTCTCTTGTGACAGGCATAATAAATAAAAGTGAGAGAAGAGTTGATGAGCCTGAGGACCAGATCAGGGTCGATCCTCAAGTTGCATTGATTAAAGACCTTGCTACTAATGATGTTTTGGATTCCAATATAAATTTTGTGCTGTTTCCACTAACCTTGTCACAGCCAGGAATAAAGGCCCAATTTCAGGTACTCCAGTGGTATCTGTTAAAATAGGAGATCACAATTATTATGGGCTATGCGATTTGGGATCGAGTGCAAGCGCTATCCCCTATTCACTTTATGAAGAAATCATCGGTGAGATTTCCCCTTGTGAACTTGAAGAAGTTGATGTTACTATTCATCTTGCAAACAGAACAACTATCTCTCCTATCGGAATTGTGAGGGACGTTGAAGTCCTATGTGGAAAGGTAAAATACCCTACCGACTTTCTAGTACTTGGTTCAGAGAGGGACAATTTTTGTCCAATTATTTTTGGTAGACCTTTTCTTAGAACTTGTGGAGCTATAATAGATTGCAAGAAAGGTAAAGTTTCTGTTGAATTCGATGGTGAGCCATATGAATTTGATTTTTCTAAGTTCTCTAAGCAGCCTCGTGGTACTGATTTACCTAGTGATGATAAAATTATTGAAAGTATTGCCTCTATTGCTATTCCCCCTAATGATCCTTTGCAGCAATACATGGAGGACCACGAGAATGATTTGCATATGCAGGAAAGAAATGAACTAGATGAAATATTCTTGAGGCAGCCTGCTATCCCGAAGCACAACCTTCCGGTTGAACCTTTGGGAATTTTATCAAAACCGAAAGAAGACCCGGTGTTCGATCTTAAACCTCTTCCCGATACGCTCAAGTATGCTTATTTAGATGAAAAGAAAGTATATCCTGTTATTATCAATTCTAACCTTTCAGGATATGAAGAGGAGCGATTATTGGGAGTACTTCGTAAACACCGAGGCGCAATTGGCTATACCCTTGATGACCTTAAGGGGATTAGTCCATCTATCTGTCAACATACTATCAACCTTGAGCCTGATGCTAAACCAGTTGTTGATCATCAACGACGGTTGAACCCGAAGATGATGGATGTTGTGAGAACCGAGATTCTCAAGCTTCTGGCCGCAGGTATTATCTACCCTATAGCTGATAGTAAGTGGGTAAGTCCGGTACATTGTGTTCCTAAGAAAGGAGGTACAACTGTGGTTCCTAATGATAAAAATGAATTAATACCTCAGAGAATTATTATTGGATATAGAATGTGTATTGATTACAGGAAGTTGAACAAGGCAACTAGGAAGGATCACTACCCGTTGCCGTTCATCGACCAAATGCTTGAAAGGTTATCCAAAAATACCCACTTTTGTTATCTCGATGGTTATTCTGGCTTCTCTCAAATTCATGTTAACACTGCCGATCAAGAGAAGACCACTTTTACTTGTCCCTTTGGTACTTATGCTTACAAGCGTATGCCTTTTGGTTTATGTAATGCCCCTGCTACTTTTCAAAGGTGTATGCCTGCTATCTTTCATGGTTTCTGCGGGGATATTATGGAAGTCTTCATGGACGATTTCTCCGTCTATGGAACTTCTTTTGACCATTGTCTTCACAACCTTAATAAAGTTTTGCAGAGATGCGAGGAGACAAATTTGGTACTCAACTGGGAAAAGTGCCACTTTATGGTTAACGAAGGAATTGTTCTTGGTCACAAGATTTCCGAAAGGGGAATTGAAGTGGACAAGGCCAAGATCGAAGCTATTGAGAGGATGCCCTATCCAAGGGACATCAAAGGTATTTGCAGTTTTCTCGGTCATGCAGGTTTTTATAGAAGATTTATTAAAGACTTTTCTAAAACCTCGAGACCCCTCACTAATCTTCTCCAGAAGGATGTTCCTTTTGTATTTGATGAAAATTGTAAGGAAGCTTTTGAAGTTCTTAAGAAAGCTTTAATAACTACTCCTATAGTACAACCACCTGACTGGAATTTACCTTTTGAGATTATGTGTGATGCAAGTGATTTTGCTGTTGGAGCTGTTTTAGGACAAAGAGTTGATAAGAAATTGAATGTTATACATTATGCTAGTAAAAACCTTGATAGTGCTCAAAGAAATTATGCTACTATTGAGAAGGAATTCTTAGCTGTAGTTTTTGCTTGTGATAAGTTTAGGCAGTATATTGTTGATTCCAAAGTTATTATTCATACTGATCATGCTGCCATTAAGTATCTTATGACAAAGAAGGATGCCAAGCCAAGGCTTATCAGATGGGTACTCCTTCTTCAAGAATTTGATTTGCAGATTGTTGATAGGAAAGGGGAAGACAATCCGGTGGCGGGCAATCTTTCAAGGATGGAAGATATACCGCACGACCCCATCCCAGTTAACGATAATTTTCCAGACGAGCAACTTGCCGTTGTAAAAGTACAATCTCTTTCCGATCCTTGGTATGCAGATTATGCTAATTTTATTGTTGCAAAGTATTTGCCTCCAGGTCTAACATTTCAGCAAAGGAAGAAGTTCTTTCATGATTTGAGGCACTACTTTTGGGATGACCCACATCTTTTCAAAGAAAGTCCCGATGGGATCGTGAGAAGATGCATTCCGGAACATGAGCAGAAGGACATTCTCAGACGGTGTCATGATAGTCCCTATGGAGGACATCATGCCGGTGAGAGGACTGCACATAAGGTTCTTCAATCAGGTTTTTATTGGCCTACTCTCTTTAAAGATGCTAGAAATTATGTTTTAGCCTGTGATAAATGTCAGAGAGTTGGTAACATTAGTAGAAGGAATGAGATGCCTATGAATTACTCACTAGTGATTGAACCTTTCGATTGTTGGGGTTTTGATTTTATGGGGCCTTTTCCTTCTTCGCACAAGTACACTCACATTTTAGTAGTTGTTGATTATGTGACCAAGTGGGTTGAAGCAATCCCCACTGAAAGTGCTGATCACAAGACATCCTTGAAAATGCTTAAAGATGTAATTTTTCCTAGGTTTGGTGTACCAAGGTATCTCATGACCGATGGAGGATCACACTTCACGCACGGAGCTTTTAGAAAAGCTTTGGCCAAATACGATGTTAATCATAGAATTGCTTCACCATATCATCCTCAAACTAGTGGGCAAGTTGAGCTCACCAATAGAGAGATTAAGTTGATCTTGCAGAAAACAGTAAACAGAAATAGAAAGGACTGGTCAAATAAGTTAGGAGATGCTTTGTGGGCATATAGAACTACTTACAAAAACCCCATGGGCATGTCCCCCTATAAGATGGTGTATGGCAAGGCTTGCCATTTGCCATTAGAGTTAGAGCACAAAGCTTTCTGGGCTGTTAGAGAGCTTAACGCTGACCCAAAATTAGCTGGTGAGAAGCATCTCATGAACTTGACTTCTCTAGATGAATGGAGAAGTGAAGCTTACAAGAGCGCTAAAATGTTCAAGGAAAAGGTAAAAAGGTGGCATGATAGGAAGATTCTGAAACGTGAATTTAATGTTGGTGATAAAGTTTTGTTGTTCAGATCCCGTTTCAGGTTTTCTCCAGGTAAACTACTTTCCAGGTGGGAAGGACCATTTCATATTGAAGAAGTTTATCGGTCTGGAGCAATTAAGATTAATAATTTTGAAGGTACCAAACCTCAAGTTGTGAATGGGCAAAGACTTAAACATTACATAGCAGGAGACCCTGTCAATGTTGATGTGAATATAATATACACAACAAACCATGAAGAACATGTTGCAGCCCTGTTTCAGACGCCAGCAGAAGCAGAATAAATAAAAGGTATGTAGTACGGTAAGGAAACATCGCGAACCGCCATAAAAGTTCCGTATTACGAGTTTCTGCAAAATTAGTAAAATTCCGAACCTAAGTGGAGCCGGAGACGACCTCCAGGGAGTCCAGGCGCCCCCCTGGCGCCCCCCCCCCTGGGCCGCGCCGGCAGGCCGCCTGGACACCCGGGAGCCCGTCTCCGACCCCGCTTTGGTCCGTACCTTCCTTTCTGTGCATAAATTTTTCCTATATATTTTCCCGGACTGTTCCGGCAATGTATCTTGCGATTTCGCGTGTTTTCTCTTCGATCTGTTTCTGCCAAGGAATCTTTCAGCTGAATTTAGGTGCCATGGCTTCTCCAAGCTCCCCCAAGGACGAGTTCGTCGTCAACGTCATCAACCCTTACCTCGCTGAGGTGAAGAAGCACCCTCAGGTTGTTCGGATGGAGGACGGTGTCCTTCATCAAGAAGATCTGAAGGGACCTATCAAGGAGGGGAGCATCCAGGCCAGGCTGGAAGAAGTGGAGCAAGAAGTCTTCGAGTACAAGAAGATGATCGAGCGTGGTGTTGAAGCTAACTTTAACATCACCAACGAGCTGAAGAACTACTTCCTGAAGGAGATGAAGGAGATGTGTAAAAGCATCACCGCGTCTGAAGAAAGAATTATAGAGCTCCAAGGGCAAATTAATGATCTACATAACCAGAACTGTGAGTATGAACTAAGGTTTATGCGCATGAGTATGGGTGCTGAATGCAGGATTCAGGAGATGAGCCTCTCATATGAGACTTTAGCAAGATATCCATGGAAGCGTTTCGCCAAGGACTACGTGATTAACGCCAACAAGCATGATGAGTGAAATCTCCTTGGGTAA
Organism: Secale cereale; assembly: GCA_902687465.1. Classification (NCBI taxonomy): domain Eukaryota; kingdom Viridiplantae; phylum Streptophyta; class Magnoliopsida; order Poales; family Poaceae; genus Secale; species Secale cereale. The sequence continues at coordinate 597,584,056 of LR738710.1, forward strand.
CGGAATTCCCTTGGCTTGTTCCAAGCTTGGGGGAGTGCCCGGTATCTTTATCTTTACCTTTTGTCTTTTAGAGTCAAGTAGAGTCGTATCATGTCTAGGGAGATTATTATATGAGATAGGTGTGTGCATTGAGGTCTATCACTCCTTCGGTGAAGAATTGTATCCGTGAGTGTGGAGTCATCCATGATGGAATATTAATGAGAAGCTTATTGGTTCCTTTTGCTGCACTCGGTATTCTCTTCGCGCAATCGACCTTATATGATGACTCTTATGTGGACTATTGACCTTATGTCAGGTATGGCTGTGAAAACTTTATTTAAATCTTGGCAAACATAGCTTTGGTCATAACAACAAGCATGATTTTCTTAAAGTATCAACATAGCCAAAACCTTTATGTTATTATGTTTGAAGTGTTATGCTGACAAGGAAGACAACGTGATGTGTTATGCTTATTCCAATGTTCATGCTTTATATTGCTTCGCATCTTAGTCATCATCAATTGTCTGTTCTTTCAAAACCTTTGCTAGCCTAACTCTGTACTAAGCGGAATTATGCTTGTGCATCCATACCCTTAAGCCAATACCTTCCATATGAGTCCACCATACCTACCTACTCGTGGTATTCCACTACCACCTCCTAAAAGTATATAATTTATGTGTTATCCTTAAATGTTCAAAATCTTTTATTTTGTGCCTCTGTTTTAGCTCATGAGGAAGTAATAGCTAATTCATAGTCTTTTTGAGTTGGACAAGCTTCACCCCGGGATTGCATGTATAATGTGCAAACCCATAATACGAGAAGGAGCTGGCATAGAGTGCGCCCGGCTTAAAAATAATATGACAAACAAACCCTCCTTCACGCTTTGTTCATGAGAAATCAGAAAACTTTGGCAGTGATAAACAAAGGAGAATAAGAGGATGTTATTGTCCTCGTGCGGGAGCCGTTCCTCGAAACTTGTCCAGCTCAAAAAGAAATTGAGTTATCTATTAGCATTCGTTGACAAATCATGCACCCCTAAAAACTTGTTTTCATTCTGTTTGATTTGAGGATAGCACATGAGTTTTCCCTACTACCCTAGAACAGGGCCTATCTTTTAATTTTAAGTTGAGTCAATTACTTCTACTTCCTTCTATTTCTCAAAGAGAGCAGACGTTTGATGTTGATAAGGATTCATTCATATAAAGCTGCATTAAGATTTGTCATATCATATCCTTGTTGACATTATCATTCGATAAGTAAGTTGTTTGTCATGCCCAGCTAAGGCAAACATTTTCCTTTGTGTTAACACTTTCACTTCTTGCCTATTAACATGTTATTTCAAAAAGCTTCAATTGATCTCATCAAAATATAAGAGCAAAAGTTAAATCTATTTGTTGTTCTTTGACCGAAGGACATGTTTGCCATGATATAATGAGTTTCCTTAGCCCTACTTTCGAATATAAGTGTTATCACTCTTTCATAAGGGCCTTATGAGTTGAAGATTGCTGTTGAGGATATTTGAGTTGGTAAAGAAACTATGATGCTTCTTGTCCGTATTCTATTTATCAACACTTCACTCTCTAAACTTGTGGACAGGTTTACCGAGTTCATATTCGCTTGGGGACAAGCGAGGTCTAAGCTTGGGGGTGTTGATACGTCCAAAATGCATCACTATTTTGTATCATAATTTATCCTTATTCATTGATATATTTCACGTTACGGTGATGTTCTTATGTTGTTTTGGTCTATTTTACACAGTTTGCAAACTTTCCGATGCTGAAGCAGCAGACGCAGGATTCAGCAGTAAAAAGTGGACGCTGAGTTGCTGAAGAAGAATACCTCCAAATTACCTGAAAATTGACGGGAGATATTTTTCAGACGGATCACGAAGGCACGCGAAAGGGCAACCAGAGGGGGGCCACAGGGTGCCCAGGCGGCCTGGGGGCGCCCCCCCTGGCCGCGCCGGGGGGTCGCCTGGAGCCCCTGGCCCACCTCTGGCCGCCCCCTTTTGCATATATGCTCTCCGTTATCCAAAAACCCTAGAGACGGGAATTTCTACGGAGTTCCGCCGCCGCTCCGTGGCGGAAACCTACAGAGAAGAAAAAGCCATCTCCGGCGGGCAGATTCCGCCGGGGAGATCACCTCCCGGAAGGGGAGATCGTCGCCATCGTCATCACCATCGTCACGGGCATCATCGATATCATCATCAACATCATCCCCAACACCAGCACCATCTCCATCTTCATCCAAATCTCATCTTACAATCGTAACTTGTGTTGTAACTCGTACTACCTATCCTCTCTACTCCATCGGTGTTGATTACTACTTTGTGGTGAATGCTATTGAGTTTTGTTGGAGAAATATTATTATGTCCAGATTGTTTATCACCTATTTATCCCCACTGATCATGATCTCCTTTATGTCTCATGAGTAGTTACCTTAGTTCTTGAGGACATGGGGAAAGTCTTGTTGTTAGTAGTCATATGCTGTTGAAGTAATATGTGTTGTTTGATACTTAAGTTGCGTTGTCATTCTACTAGTGGTGTTGTGTGAGTCGAACACCCAACACTTCGCCTTATTAAGGACCTAGGAGAATACATTGTGTATAAAGAATGCTTATGGTGGGTTGCCGGAGTGACAGAAACCTGAACCCCAGTTCGCACGCTTTTGCATAAGGGAATAATGGATCCTCGATCGTATTCCTATGGTTAGGCTTTTGCCTTAAATTCTATCTTGTATTTGCGGATGCTTGCAAGGTGTTTAATCATAAGAGTGCACTCATCTTAGTCTAGAGAGTGTACTAGCATAGATCCACCCACTCAACACTTATCAACACATAACATAATATCGATACGGAATATGGTGAAAGCACATGACTACCTCTCCCGTGTGTCCTCAGGAACGCTTTAGTCTTTATAAGTTCAGTTGCTAGGCCTCTCCTTTGCTAAGAAAGGATTGGTCCACTTGTTACTCTCAGTACCTTTTACATTACTTGTTTTTACTTTCCTGTTGCTTATACCGAGAAAACCCCTAAAAGTTATCTTTCAGTGCTTGCAGTAATTTCTTGCTCAGAATCGCTTATCAATACCTTCTGCTCCTCGTTGGGTTCGACACTCTTACTTATCGAAAACGCTGCAATAGATCCCTTACGGTTGTGGGTCATCACTTATTCTCTCTATCTGGATCTCAATACAAAGTTCTCTTCGGTCTTCGAGGAGATCTATTCGATGTAATCCCTTTTTGCGGTGTGTTTGTCGAGATCCGATGAATTGTGAGTTTATGATCAAGATTATCTATGAGAAATATTTGGTTCTTCTCTGAACTTTTTATGTGTGCTCATAATATCCTTGCAAAGCTCTTCGAATTACTGGTTTGGTTTGGCCTACTAGATCTATAGTTCTTGCAATGGGAGAAGTGCTTGGCTTTGGGTTCAATCTTGCGGTGTCCTTTCCCAGTGACAGTAGGGGCAGCAAGGCACGTATTGTATTGTTGCCATCGAGGATAAAAAATGGGGTTTATATCATATTGCTTGAGTTTATCCCTCTACATCATGTCATCTTTCTTAAGGAGTTACTCTATTCTTATGAACCCAATACATTAGATGCATGCTGGATAGCGGTCGATGCGTGGAGTAATAGTAGTAGATGCAAAATCGTTTCAGTCTACTTGTCTCGGACATGATGCCTATATACAATGATCATGCCTAGATAGTCTCATAATTATTCGCTTTTCTATCAATTGCTCGACAGTAATTTGTTTACCCGCCGTAGAATATCGCTATCATGAGAGAAGCCACTAGAGAAAACTATGGCCCCCGGGTCTATTCTCAACATATCATTCTACATCTACTTTACTTTTATCGTTTTTATTTGTTGTTCTTATAAACCAAAAATACCAAAAATATAAACTATCATCTCTATCAGATCTCACTTTCGTAAGTGACCGTAAAGGGATTGACAACCCCTTATCGCGTTGGCTGCGAAGTTCTTATTTGTTTGTGCAGGTGCGAGGAACTCGCGCGTGGTCTCCTACTGGATTGATACCTTGGTTCTCAAAAACTGAGGGAAGTACTTACGCTATTGTGCTGCATCTCCCTTTCCTCTTCGAGGGAATACAACGCAAGCTCAAGAAGTAGCAAGAAGAATTTATGGCGTCGTTGCCGAGGAGGCTTACGCAAAAGTCATATACCAAGTACCTATCACAAACCCTTATCCTTCGCATTACATTTTTTGCCTCTTGTTTTCCTCTCTCCCACTTCACTCTTGTCGTTTTATTTGCCCTTCTTCCGCCATGTGTTTTTCGTTCGCTTGCTTCTTGTTTGCTTGTGTGTGTTGGATTGCTTGCTTGTCACTATGGCTCTAAACAATACCAAATTGTGTGACTTCTCCAATACCAACAACAATGATTTTATTAGCACTCCAATTGCTCCTATTACCGATGATGAATCTTGTGAGATCAATGTTGCTTTGTTGAATATTGTCATGAAAGATCAATTCTCCGGCCTTCCTAGTGAATATGCCGCTACCCATCTAAACAACTTTGTTGATTTGTGTGATATGCAAAAGAAAAGGGCTACGGATAACGAAATTGTTAAATTGAAGTTATTTCCGTTTTCACTTAGAGATCGTGCTAAAATGTGGTTTTCCTCTTTGCCTAGAAATAGTATTGATTCGTGGAATAAGTGCAAAGATGCTTTTATCTCTAAGTATTTCCCTCCTGCTAAGATCATCTCTCTTAGAAACGATATTATGAATTTTAAGCAACTAGATCATGAGCATGTTGCACAAGCTTGGGAGAGAATGAAATTGATGATACGTAATTGCCCAACACATGGTTTGAATCTATAGATGATTATTCAGAACTTTTATGCTGGCTTGAATTTTGCTTCTAGAAATCTTTTAGACTCGGCCGCGGGAGGCACTTTCATGGAAACTACCTTAGGAGAAGCTACCAAACTCCTAGATAATATTATGGTTAATTATTCTCAGTGGCACACCGAAAGATCTACTAGTAAAAAAGTGCATGCTATCGAAGAAATTAGTATTTTGAGTGGAAAGATGGATGAACTTATGAAATTGTTTGCTGCTAAGAGTGCTTCTTTTGATCCTAATGATATGCCTTTGTCCACTTTAATTGAGAATAACAATGAATCTTTGGATGTGAATTTTGTTGGTAGGAATAATTTTGGTAACAATGCTTATAGAGGTAATTTTAATCCTAGGCCTTTTCCTAGTAATTCCTCTAATAATTATGGTAATTCCTACAACAACTCTTATGGAAAGATGCCTTCTGAATTTGAAACTACTGTTAAGGAGTTTATGATCTGGCAAAAGAATTTCAATGTTTTGCTTGAAGAGAAATTGCTTAAGGTTGATGAATTGGCTAGAAGTGTGGATAGAATTACTCTTGATGTTGATTCTTTAAAACTTAGATCTATCACACCTAAGCATGATATCAATGAGTCTCTCAAAGCCATGAGAATTTCCATTGATGAATGCAAAGAAAGAACCGCTAGAATGCATGCTAAAAGAGAGGATTATATTAAATCGTGTTCTTCTAGTTATCATGAAAATAAAGATGAAGATCTGAAAGTTATTGATGTGTCTCCTATTAGATCCTTGTTTCCTACTATAAATCTTGATGAAGATAGGATTGGAGATGATTCTGCTTTAAAGTGTCCCAATGATTCGTGGTTTTTAGATCTTGATGCTAAAATTGCTAAAAGTGGGAGTGAAGAGATTAAAACTTTGCATAGTGATGAACCCACTACTTTGTATTTCAACGGATTCAATTATGATAATTGCTCTTTGATTGATTGTATTTCCTTGTTGCAATCCGTGCTAAATTCTCCGCATGCTTATAGTCAAAATAAAGCTTTCACCAAACACATCGTTGAGGCTTTGATGCAATCTTATGAGGAAAAACTTGAGTTAGAAGTTTCTATCCCTAGAAAGCTTTATGATGAGTGGGAACCTACTATTAAAATAAAAATAAAAGATCATGAATGTTATGCTTTGTGTGATTTGGGTGCAAGTGTCTCCACTATCCCAAAAACTTTGTGTGATTTGCTTGGGTTCCATGAACTTGATGATTGTTCTTTAAATTTGCATCTTGCGGATGCCACCATTAAGAAACCTATAGGAAGAATTAATAATGTTCTTATTGTTGCCAATAGGAATTATGTGCCCGTAGATTTCATTGTTCTTGATATAGATTGCAATCCTTCATGTCCTATTATTCTTGGTAGACCTTTCCTTAGAACGATTGGTGCAATTACTGATATGAAGGAAGGAAATATTAGATTCCTATTTCCGTTAAGGAAAGGCATGGAACACTTTCCTAGAAGGAAAATCAAATTACAATATGAATCTATCATGAGAGCCACTTATGGATTGCCTTCCAAAGATGGCAATATCTAGATTTATCTTGTATCGTGCCTAGCTTGGGGCGTAAAACGATAGCGCTTGTTGGGAGGCAATCCAATTTTATATTTTTTTTGTCTTTGTTGCTGTTAGGGAATAAATATTGCATCTAGCCTCTGATTAGATGTGGTTTCATGTTTTGTTTAGTGTTTGTGCGAAGTAGAATCTTTGGGAAGACTTGTAGGAAGTTTATGTGAACTTGCTGTGAAAAACAGAATCGTTAGCGCTCGCTAAAGTAGCCGTCAGATTTTACTGGAGCGTGCTATTTAGTTGATTCTTTTTGCAGATGATTGGTAGAAACATTCCGCAAATTTACCAATTTAGTTTGATTTTTTTTTTAGTTCCAGAAGTAGGCGAAACCTGCAGATTACTACAGATTGTTCTGTTTTTGACACATTCTGTTTTTAGTGTGTTGTTTGCTTATTTCGATGCATCTATGAGTAGTATTGGAAGATATGAACCATAGAGAAGTTGGAATACGGTAGGTTTAACACCAATATAAACAAAGAATGAATTCATTGCAGTACCTTTGTGTAACGCCCGGATAATTATGCTACAGTAATCCCATGCTAATGATGCCACGTCACCGTGGTTACTGTTGTTAACCTCGCGATGATTCAATCATGTTCGAATTTGGAACCGAGTTTAAAATCCTAACTTAAATTAAAGTCAAACAAGTAAAATTTTCAAAGGAAAAAACTAAAATGTTCATAGTGTTGCAAATATTCCATAGGTATTGATGGTGGTGACCCAACACTTTTGTAAAATAATTAAATGCCTTCTTGTGAATATAACAGTGGCTAAAGATAATTGCTAAATGCTTTTTAAATTATAAAAGTACTAAACTATTTTATTTTTGTACCTCTAACTAAATGTGGCAGTGGTATATTTATTAGTACTAATTTAGAGTCTAGGTTTGTATTTTATAAATGTAAAAGTAGAATAAAACTAAATAGAAAACAGAAAATGAATGAAAAATAAAAAAAAGGGAAAAGAAAACTAAACAGAAATAAAACAAAACCCCCTCCCTTGGGCCACCCAGCCCATCTACCTAGCAGGCCGGCCCACATGCTCCCGCTGCCCCCTCCATTCTGTTCACACGGGGTCGTGGCCACGCCCGATGGCCGACACGACCGCGGCCATCGCCGTGGCGGCCATCCGCCGACTACCCCTCACCTTTAAGGCCAGCGCCCCTCCCCCTGGAACCCTAGCTTCCCCGTTTCCCCTCCTCCCTCGCGCCCCCGTCCGCTCTCCCTCGTCGACGTCGTCGTGCCCGTGGACGCCCGTCCACCACGCTCGTCCCCGTCGTCGTGAACCGCCGCCTCGCCTCTCCGAGCGCTTCCTCAACGGCTCCATCGAGCCTCGCCGCCCCTCGTCTCGTCAACGGCGGTGAGGCCCCGTCCGTCCTTTCTCTTCCTCCTGCACGCTAGCACCGCGCCTGAGCTCCGGACGAGCTCGCGCTCGCTCCATCATCCCAGTCCCGCACCGCTCGCAGCCCCGCCGTATGCAACACCCGCTGCTGCACCGCACGCCTACCTGCGGGCGGCCCTGCCCACGCCTTGCTCGCCACCGTCGCCTGCTGCCACCCACGACCGCGTCCCTGGGCCCCGTGCAGCTCCTGCCCGGCCACCGCAGTCCCACCTCGCGTGGCCGCCCATGGCCATGCCTGCCGCGAGCTCCTGGCCGCTCAGTCGTGCCCGCTTGCGCCTGGCCGCGCCGACCCCCCCTTGCTGCTCACCGCCCGCCGCCACTCCTACGCGTCATCGTCGCCGCACCTGGCCGCGTCGAAGGCTGCAGCCGGCGACCTCGCCTGGCAACCGCGGCACAGCTGCCCTCTCGCTCCGCGGCACCGCGGCTCGGGCCCCCTCCGCCCACCGCCGGCAGCTACGGCCGGCTCCGGCCGCCGGCCCTCGCGGCGCTCGCCGCCCATCCGCTCGGGCGCCGCATCGACCGTAGCCCAGACCCAACCACGCCCTCTGCCGCCTCGCTGGCCGCCGGGGCACCGCCGGCGCCCGTGCCCGACTCCCCCGCCTCTCCGCCCCGCCGCACTTGCCCCTCGCCGGCGCCACTCCGGCGCCCGGGGCCGGCGCCTCCCGCGCTTGGGTCCGCCCCTCCTCGGGCACGGGCGCCCCATCCACACCCTGCCCGATAGCACTTGCCCGCTATGGCCCTGGGCCACTGGCCTTTGGGCCCCACGCCAAAAAAAGAGGGTTCTAAAAAAAGTAATAATAATAATTAATTAATTAATTAACTTAACTTAACTAAAATGGTTTAATTTAACAAACTACTTAATTAACCTAGCTAATCTGTAATTAATTAGAGGTCTCCATGACAGGGGGGGGCCCCACCCCCTGTTGACCAGTCAAACGTTGACTGGTCAACTAGGACCCCCTGGCCCACCTGTCAGCCTTTGGTACACTTCTGTGTACACAGAGCTGGGTACCCGTAGCAATTTACTATTTATTTCGAATTAATAATAATTTCAGAATATTAATAAAACTTTGAAAAAATCATATAAAATAATCCGTAACTCGGATGAAATAGATTTATATATGAAAGTCGCTCAGAATTTCGAGACGAATCCGAATACGCGGTCTGTTCGTCCGCCACACATCCCTAGCTTAACGAACATGGAACAATACCCTTCGGTTCGTCTGTCCGAAAATGCCTAACACCGAGAATGCCTTCCCGGGTGTTTTCCCCCTTCGCCGGTATCGTGTAGCACTGCGTTAGAACACCCCTAGCACCGCTTATTGCCATGTCGTGCATCTGTATTGCATCTGTGTGCTATGTGTTTATTGTTTCTTCCCCCTCTCTTCTCCGGTAGACCCCGAGGCCGTTGTTGATGCCCCTATGGTCGACTACGTCGACGACGACCCTCCTTCTATTTCAGCGGAGCTTCCAGGAAAGCCCCCCCTCCCCCTTTGATCATCCCGATATCACCCATTCCATTCTCTCTTATGCTTGCATTAGATTTTGCTATTGTTATTGTTTGATCCTATTCTAATGCATAGCCTGCTTTTGTACCTGCTATTGTTACCTACCTGCTTATGCTAAACTGCTTAGTATAGGTTGGATAGTGATCCATCAGTGACCCCCCACCTTGACCTTGTTGCCCCTACTTCATCATCGACGACTCGAGCAACGTGATCGAAGACCGGAGCCCGAATACCCTTGTTGCCCATGCTTCATCATCGACGACTCGAGCAACGTGATCGAAGACCGGAGCCCGACACTTCACATCACATCACACCCCCTTTGTTGCTCGACTCTGCAGAGGTACTATCGGGTGCCGAGGGTGAAACCTCGTAACGCACTCATGATGATAACTCTGTAGTGTATCTATTCGGTCGTGGTCATCGAGGGTGATTCCTGTTTCTCCATTACTGATACGACTCTGTCGTGCAACCCCTCAAGTGTGAACCTCGGGGGTGATTCCTCATAGTTCGCCTTGACGGACACATCGAGTGGAATTCGTCGGGGGTGATTCCTCGGGTTTTCCACCTTGATGTTTTGGACACATGGTTACTTGGACTTTACTTGAGACCTTTGTGAAAGGCGGGTGGGCCCGGTGAGCACCCACGGTGGCGGCTGGCTGTTTAGCGGTATCACCCATGAGGGGTGATAGCTCCGGACTTGTCCCGGCAGCCGTCACTTCTGTCAATAATGCACTAACAGATTTGGGTATTTGTTCTGAGTTGGCCTCTGGCCTTTACGCACTAACCGCCACACGAGAATAGTTATGGGCCTCGGCATCGTGGTATCAGCCGAAGCTTTGTCAGACGTCCAGTTCAGCATTGCGGCACGGCTGGGCCGGCGCCATCCAGTATAGAGGTGGTGCCTGGTCCGCCCTGCTCGCAACGACCCGGAGTGCAACGGGCGATGGCCCATGACCCCGGAGTGCTTAGGATGTAGACCGGCGGGGACCTCTCTGCTGAGCCTAGGTAGGGCTGCGACGTGTTGATCTTCCAAGGCCGGACATTGACCCAGAAAGGTGTGTCCGACCAGAGGTGATCGAGCGTGAGGGTAACGTGGTGCACCCCTACAGGGAAGTTATCTATTCGAATAGTCGTGTCCATGGTAACGGACGTTCAGTCTTATATCCTCATCTATTATAACTAGAAATGGATACTTGAGATATGTGATGGATATGTGGCTGCGAGATTACTTTCTTGCACGGAGTCGAGGAAGGATCTCTAGGCCGTTATTGCTACAACATGCTTGTTAATTATAAACTGCTATTCTGTATTTCTTTCTACTGCTGCAAGATAGTGCTTCCCAGAAGATGCTTGAAGATGCTAGTCTTCAATAGGCTAGGCTTTCCCCCTCCTCTTCTGGCATTCTGCAGTTCAGTCCACATATACAGCTTATTCCTTTGATACTGATGCATACTTAGTATAGATCTGATGCTTGCGAGTACTTTGGATGAGTACTCACGGTTGCTTTGCTCCCCCTTTTCCCCCTTCTTTCTTCTTTCTGGTTGTTGTAACCAGATGGCGGATCCCAGGAGCCAGATGCCACCCCAGTCGACTACTACTACTACCCTGACGGAGCCTACTACTATGTGGAGACAGCTGACGACCAGGAGTAGTTAGGAGGTCCCAGGCAGGAGGCCTTGCCTCTTCGATCGTTGTGCTAGCCTTCTTAAGGCAAAACTTGTTTAATTTATGCATGTACTCAGATATTGTTGCTTCCGCTAACTCTGTTGCTTTCGAGCTTCTGTATTCGAGCCCTCGAGGCCCCTGGCTTGTAATATGAAGCTTGTATTATTTTAATTTGTGTCTAGAGTTGTGTTGTGATATCTTCCCATGAGTCCCTGATCTTGATCGTACACATTTTCGTGCATGATTAGTGTACGGTCAAATCAGGGGCGTCACAAGTTGGTATCAGAGCCGACTGCCTGTAGGATCTCCCTTTCCAACTCCTTGGCCGAAGTTGAGTCTAGTCTTTGAAAACATGTTTTACTAACATGGCTGTGTGGCTGATAACCCTCAACCGTAAGGGATCGAGATAGTCTTCGCGGGTAAGAATAACCCAATTTATTGATTCGACACACGGGGAGCCAAAGAGTATTTATAAGCTTTGACAGTTGAGTTGTCAATTCAACCGCACCTGAAATATACTTACTTGCAACAAAAGATAAGTGGTAACAGTGATATGATAGTGATGATAGTAATAGTAAAAGTAAACAGCAAAAGTGAATAGCAGTAGTAAACGGCAAAGTAAATAGCGAAAGTAGCGACTAGTGACAAGCAGGGTTTAAAACACTGTAGGCTAGGGAGATGGATGGTTGGGCGCTGCATGGATGAGATAGATTCTAACTTGGGGCACTGCACACGGAAAAGTAATGATCATCTAGGCAAATATCAAACATTAGGCATGTATCCCCTAGGTAGTTGTACGTGCTTGCAATAAGAACTTGCACAACATCTTTTGTCCTACCATCCCGCTACGAACGGGGCCAAAAGGAACTTATGGAGATTAAGGTGCTCCTGTCAAAGAGCACCGGAACAAAGCAATGAACTCAATGGATACATGTAATCCTCAAACTACGGACCATCCCCTTTGGTGTCCCAAGCTGTCACTTTTGGGATCGCCGGTTCCGAACCGTAATAGGTGCAAACAACTCATAGATAGGATCATGAACACAAATATATTCATACAAACACATATGGTTCAGATCTGAAATCATGGCACTCGGTCCCTAAGTGTCAAGCATTAAGAATAACAAGTTGAAGCAAAGATGATAAACACCATAGTAGATAAACTATTACATGATCTAACTCATCCAATCCCTACCATCCCCTTCGCCTACAGCGGGGGAATTACTCACACATGGAGGGAGAAGTCATGGAGGGATGATGGAGTGGTGATGATGATGACGATGGCAACAATCTCCCCTCTCCGGAGGCCAATTCAGCCTCCAGATTAGCCCTCCCGAGGAAGAACAGAGGGTGACGGCGGCTCCGCGACGGAAAACTGCGAAAGAACCTCTGATCTGGGGTTTCTGCGTCGGGAGTAAAAATACGGGGTAAAGTAGGGCACCAGGGGGCGTGGGACCTGCCCAGGCGCCCCCC
>LR738710.1:597596584-597618549 GCA_902687465.1 Secale cereale
CCCCGGCGCGGCCCAGGGGGGCGCGCCCACAGGGCGCCTGGGCACCCCCCTGGCCCCACTTCTGGTTCCTGGTTCCTTCGGGTGCGTGGATTTTCTGTGATTTTTCATGGATTTTTCTGAGGTACCTAAAAATCCGTTTTCCTGCACACAAATAAACCATACAGGCAGCTCTGCTGAAAACAGCGTCAGTCCGGGTTAGTTTAGTCCAAATCATGCAAGAATGAGGTCAAAACAATATCAAAAGTGTTTGGAAAAGTAGATACGTTTGAGACGTATCAACTCCCCCAAGCTTAGCATATTGCTTGTCCTCAAGCAATTCAGTTCAACGAACTGTATGCGACAAAGAAAACTTTGACAAACTCTTTTGCTTCATTAGATGTATATAAGCATGTACTACGAACAGAGTTTAGCAAGTATTGAAACAGTACTTATGAGGACAATGCAAGGAGCAATCCTTCTTTCAAGTGACCAGTCAGAAATACTTAAAAGTAAATAATATATTACTGAAAATCAAGACAAGATTACATTGCACACAGCTTGAGCATATTAGGGTGGTATCTCGCTAGCCTCCATGAGTGAAGCAAAACATAAATGCAGAGACTCCTCCAGAGTTTTAAAGGAGACTAGAACTAAGAATTTCAGAATAAATCATATCACAAGTATGCAGAAGACAATGTAATACTTTGGGACAATGCACATTACACTCAGAATGACAATTATGCTCTCCTAGTTAGTGCTTTGAAGAAAGAAGGTGAGACTCTCGAACCGTGGCTTTTATTGGCAAGGTTGAAAACCCGTGGTCGGAAACAAAAACTAAACATGTACCAGAGCTCTTGGTTTCCAAAACAGAAGTAAACATGTTTTGAGAAATGCATATGTCGTCAACGAATGCTAGCAGATAACCCAATCACCTTTTAAGTGGACAAGTCTCAAGGAACGGCTCCCGCATGAGGACGATCACATCCTCTTAATCTCCTTTGTTTATCACTGCCAAAGTTTTCTGATTTCTCGTGAACAAAGCGTGAAGGAGGGTTTGTTTGTTATATTATCTTTTTGAGCCGGGCGCACTCAATGCCAGTTCCTTTTCATATTAGGGGTTTGCACATTATACATGCAATCCAGGGGTGAAACTTGTCCAACTTAAAAAGATCATGAATTAACTACTACTTCCTCATGAGCTAAAACATAGGCACAAAAAGGAAATGATTTTGATTAGTTACGAGATGGTACATGAAAGTCTTCGTTAGGGATGGCAGGTAAATACCATGTATAGGAAGGTATGGTGGACTCATATGGCATAACCGGTTTAAAGGGTTTGGATGCACAAGCAGTCATTCCGCTTAGTACAGGTGGAGGTTTAGCAAAAGACTGGGAAGCGACCAACTAGAGAGCAATAACGGTCATAATCATGCAGAGCGACAAAGCAACATTGAATCGGGCATGAAAGTGATATAACTATTCTAAAACTCAAAGATCATCAAGGCAAGGTAGACTTTTTAGTCTTAAACATGTGTAAGCATGTGCTAAGTGAATCCAAAAATTCTCTAAAGGGAAATACCACCTTAGTATACCAGACTATGAACAGTGCAATGCATGTAGATCATTTCAATAACACATTATATACTCTAGTTATTCGAGACTAGCCACAAGGAAAGCATGAACCACCGAAGAGCATTGTAAACATAGCACTACGTCGCTACAAGCTGGTCTCTAGATCATAAGTACAGGCATATGTACAAAAGTAGAAACAATAAGAGTTCATACCGGTCTTCCTTGTTGCTTCCTTTCAGTCGATCTTCTTCATTACTGCTTGTCACTTGCACGATCGAACGTAGGAAATATAATCAAATGCCATCACGGACTCGAGCTGATCTCTGAAAACAAAGCAAACTAAAGAGAGAAAGGAAATCTTTTTGGTTTTTTTCAAAGGTTGAATAAAAAAGCAAAAGAAAGAGAAAATCTTTTTGTTGTTTTTGCAAAGAGAGAAATAAAGAAGAACGGGCAAAAACTTCGAAAAGATCAAAGCGAATGAAACGGATAATACAATGGAAAAGTGATAAGGGCACGTACTCCCCCAAGCTTAGGCTTTTGGCCTAAGTTGGTAGCAGCTACTGCCCCCAGGAGCCTCCTGCTCCAGGGGTATGGTGGTGAGTCCACGGGTCGTAGAAGGATGCTGGTGCGTACACCGAACTCCTCGGAGTCTCCCACGAGGAAGGCTCCAAACGCCAAACAGAGGAAGACCCTTCACCAAACTCGGTGGCGGTCTCTTCCTGAAAATGTGGTATCTCACCGTGCCTCTCCTCGTCGGGCACAACCCCCTCCATGGGGTTATGAAACTGATGCTGGACCATGAACTCATCGAACTGAACAACATCAAAGGACCATCCGTTCCTGCGAGACAAATCAAACAAAAGAGGTGCAGGTAGACGGATCTCGCGTTCCGCGGCAGTTCCGAAACGCAAGATATAGATAAGATTATTAAGTTCAGAACCCATGGTAACAAACTTATGCCTTTTCATAGCAGCAAGATCAAAGCTTAAATAAGTAAAAGGAGTATCATCAGGGTGTGGGGTGCCTCCAAGATGCTCTAAGATAAGTGTGGCGTAAACGCCACCATATAAGTCCCCCTTGTTACCGTTCATAGCAAGGCGTCGAGCAATTAAGGTACCCAGATTATAATCAGACCTCCCTGAGAGGGCTGCTGCCAGGATAGCAATATCCGGAGCAGAAATGCTGCTCGTGTTGTCATGAGCTAACACCCCTCTGGCAATATAATATGCAAAATACCTGAGGTGAGGAAATAAGATGCTGGAGATCTTTGACCGATGAATATCCCTCGTACCCATGCTACAGAGAGAGTTGATGATGGTTTTCAGCTCGGAGGGCTGAGTGGCCCATCCTAGCCGTCCTCCCAACGTTCGGCACACCTATTATTTCATAAAAATTTCCCAAAGTCATGGTGATAAGATCATTATAAATTTTAAACTCAATAGCACCTGAATCAGGATTATATCTAAAACTGTTAATGAAATTGGAGGTGAGTTTTTGATACTGAGTAACACGGCTCGTGACGAGTCGTGTCAAACCTGCATTAGCACAAAGATTATAAAACTCATCCTTGATTCCCGCAGCTTCCATGAATTCACCACATGGAAACGTCATCGCACGTGCTGGACTTGTATCTTCCAACAACTCCAGGGGCACATGATCTTCATTATAGCTCACCCTAGCAGTCGACGGTGAAGCTGCGGCCCTAGTAACTCGATCGGAGTGCGCGGGCCTCCTCTTCTCAAGCCACCCTTTTGCCCTTCCTAACAAACTCATTTCTGAAATTTTTTACGATTTACAAAAACGAGGATTAAAACAAAGTGAGCTAAGGCAAACTACTCTACTCACTTGCCCAAGGCATAAACTTGCATCAAAACTTGGAAAATAACTTTCTACACATGCATGCAAGCTCATCTCTACAGCACCAAGAACTACTAAATACTCACAAATGAGGCCACCAATCAAAAATCTAATTGGAGGGGTGGAGGAATCACATACCAGGGAGTATTTGCTCAAAATTTCAGCTCAAGTGATGGGTTGTAGAGAGAGATCGAAGAATCGCCTCCAAGAACAGCAAGAACACAAGAACAACAGCAGAACTCGTGTTTTTGGAGAAAGAGAGAGAGAGGAAGAAGAAGTACCTGGAGGGGAGTCCCGTGGGCCCCAGGCGCCCTGTGGGCGCGGCCAGGGGCTGGGCCGCGCCAGCTGGCCGCCTGGGCCACTGGTGGCCCCCCTGGCTGGCCCCAGGACTTTCTGGGTCTCTCCCGTCGTGGAAATTTTTATTATAATTTTTCTGGAATTTTTCTGAAAACTTCACTGTTGAAATTTTTTCGAAGTTCAAAAAGCTGTGAAACTCTCTGAAAACTTGAAGCAGTTAGTAGTATTGTGAAGCTTTAAAAACATAAATACTTGGTACAGCAAGTAGGACAAAACTAAAAACAAGTGAAAACATAACAGGCTCAACTTTTTATCCATATAAAACATATTTATTAATAAGGTTGATCAAGTCTTACCAACAAACAGGCGATATATAGAGCAAAAAGTCTCGCCTCTCACGAAGTAATCACTGAACCTTTACCTTGATGGACATTGTCCCTACCATGATAGTTTTGTATTTGTGAGGCACATGTAGTGGACAATCCCATTCTCCAATCTTCACGGTCTCGATATTCTCTATAGAGTTGAGGGCATGCCTCCTGTCGGTCTTCTTCAGAAAATATACCGTGTGTTCTTTATCATTCACATGGAAGGTAACCTTCCCTTTATTGCAATCAATAATAGCACCTGCGGTGTTAAGGAAAGGTCTACCAAGAATAATGGACATGCTCCCATCCTCGGGCATGTCAAGCACAACAAAATCAGTAAGAATTAAACAATTAGCAACTTCAACTGGAACATCCTCACAAATACCTATCGGAACAGCGGTTGACTTGTCAGCCATCTGAAGGGAGATATCTGTAGGAATTAGTTTCTCTAAACAAAGCCTCTCGTAAAGAGAGAGAGGCATAACACTCACTCCTGCTCCAAGATCACATAAAGCAGTTTTGACATAATTATTCTTTATGGAGCAAGGAATGGTGGGTATACCTGGATCACCGAGCTTCTCAGGAATCTTTCCACTGAAAGAATAGTTAGCAAGCATAGTAGATATTGCATCATTAGGAACTTTTCTTTTATTAGTGACAATATCTTTCATATATTTTGAATAAGGAAGTAACTTAATAGCATCAGTCAAAGGTATCTGAAGAAAAAGAGGTTTAATCCACTCACAAAACTTATTATAATGCTCTTCTTCTTTGGATTTGATGGACTTACCTGGAAAGGGCATGGGTTTCTGTACCCATGGTTCTCTTTCCTTCCCATGTTTTCTTGCGATGAAGTCTTCTTTAGTGTACCTCTTACGTTTGTCAGGTGCTTCTTCTTCTCGAACTTCAGGCGGATCATTCTTCTCATTATTATTACCTTCAGGTTCAGCACCGTCTTCTGTCTCAGCATCGGAGATAGATACACTGTTGGGATCAATAGCTGGTTCTTCATCTGCAATGGGATCATTAGAATTGTCAGTCTCCTTATGTTTCTTCTTTTTCTTTGGAGAGCCAACAATTTCTTCTTCCTGCATTTGAGAATCCTGCTCGATTCTCTTCGGATGCCCCTCTGGATAAAGAGGATCTTGAGTGCTAGTTCCTCCTCGGGTCTTAATTCCGAAAGCCTGCAAATTATCTTGTTTGGCATTGTTAGCAAGCAAATCTCTTTGCACATTAGAAATTTGATCAAGCTGAGTTTGAACCATATGAAAATGCTTCACAAGACACTGAACATCATTAACTGTTCTATCTAAAACATCAAGCAGTTTTTTGATAGCAAGGGAATTATCTTGCAACTGACTTTCTATCCTCTAATTAAAATGATTTTGTTTCATAATAAAATTATCAAACTCATCTAAACATTGATCAGGAGGCTTACCATGAGGGATGTCACTTGCGTTGAAATCTAAAAGAGAGTGTACCTCTACCATAGGAGGGTGAGTAGTAGGCTCACACAGCTTCTCAATAGGGGGTAGATTCTTCACGTCTTCAGCTTTAATACCTTTCTCTTTAATAGACTTCTTTGCTTCTCGCATATCCTCGGGGCTCAGAACAAACATGCCCCTCTTCTTTGTTGGTGGAGGTGGTTCAGGGACGGACCAATCTTCATGGTTTTTGGCAATCCTGCCCATTAAATCCTCCTCATCGTCCGGTGTTCTTTTCCTGAAAACACAACCAGCACAACTGTCCAAATAGGACCTGGATTCATCAGTTAGACCAGCATAGAATATATCGATTAATTCATTCTTAGGGATTTCATGTCCTGGCCTAGCCCGAATCAGACCGCAGTACCTCCCCCAAGCTTTAGGGAGGGACTCATCCTGCAACTGTTTAAAGTTATAAATTCTTTGTAAAGCAGCATGTTGCATGTGAGCAGGAAAGTACTTATCAACAAAAGAGTGAGCTAAGTCCTGAGGACTCTTAATGGAACCGCATGGGAGTGAATCATACCATGCTTTAGCACCCTCCTTCAAGGAGGAAGGAAGAAGCTTGGTCACATAAAAGTATCGTATCTTCTCATCTGTGGTAAACAGGCTACCCAACTCACCGAGTTTAGTCAGGTGTGCAATAGCATCATCATTTTCTCTGCCATAAAAAGGGTCAGCTTCAACCATAGGTATAAGTGAAAGATCAACAGAGAAATCATAATCAGGATCATCAATGCATATAGGGGATGTAGCAAATTCAGGATTAGGAACGGTTTTGTTCTTCAGAGAGTGTTTTTCAAATAGTTTCTTAATAGCTTCAGGGTCAGAGCCAGAAAACTCTGTCAGTTCCCTGCATAATTCTTCATCTAGTATATAGTAATCATCATCAAGGAGCCTCTCTTTGAGTTTACTCAAATCAGGATAATCATAAGTTTCACCAATAGGGTAGCAAGTAACAGGAAGTTCAATTCCAGACTTTTTAGCAGCAGCAGCAATTTGTTTCTCAAGAGCATAACCAAGCAAACTAATATCATCATCAAAAGTAGTAGAAGCATCATCAAGAGTATCAGACATAGTAACAGATTCAGTAGGAGCATCATGTGGTGGTGGTGAGGCAAACTTACTCATAATGGAAGGTGAATCAAGTGTAGCACTAGTGCTCAGAGCAGTACCTCTTCTTGTAGTAGATAGTAAGATAGGAACCTTGGGGTCTCCTTTCTTACCCATAGTGAATAAAGTGCAGCAGGTAGGATACCTCAAGTAGACTTGTAAATATTGCTATGCGCCCCGGCAACGGCGCCAGAAAACGGTACTTGATAAACCTCAACCGTAAGGGATCGAGATAGTCTTCGCGGGTAAGAATAACCCAATTTATTGATTCGACACACGGGGAGCCAAAGAGTATTTATAAGCTTTGACAGTTGAGTTGTCAATTCAACCGCACCTGAAATATACTTACTTGCAACAAAAGATAAGTGGTAACAGTGATATGATAGTGATGATAGTAATAGTAAAAGTAAACAGCAAAAGTGAATAGCAGTAGTAAACGGCAAAGTAAATAGCGAAAGTAGCGACTAGTGACAAGCAGGGTTTAAAACACTGTAGGCTAGGGAGATGGATGGTTGGGCGCTGCATGGATGAGATAGATTCTAACTTGGGGCACGGCACACGGAAAAGTAATGATCATCTAGGCAAATATCAAACATTAGGCATGTATCTCGTAGGTAGTTGTACGTGCTTGCAATAAGAACTTGCACAACATCTTTTGTCCTACCATCCCGCTACGAACGGGGCCAAAAGGAACTTATGGAGATTAAGGTGCTCCTATCAAAGAGCACCGGAACAAAGCAATGAACTCAATGGATACATGTAATCCTCAAACTACGGACCATCCCCTTTGGTGTCCCAAGCTGTCACTTTTGGGATCGTCGGTTCCGAACCGTAATAGGTGCAAACAACTCATAGATAGGATCACGAACACAAATATATTCATACAAACACATATGGTTCAGATCTGAAATCATGGCACTCGGGCCCTAAGTGTCAAGCATTAAGAATAACAAGTTGAAGCAAAGATGATAAACACCATAGTAGATGATAGGCAACATGCCCCCAACAATCTGATAAACTATTACATGATCTAACTCATCCAATCCCTACCATCCCCTTCGCCTACAGCGGGGAATTACTCACACATGGAGGGAGAAGTCATGGAGGGATGATGGAGTGGTGATGATGATGACGATGGCGACGATCTCCCCTCTCCGGAGGCCAATTCAGCCTCCAGATTAGCCCTCCCGAGGAAGAACAGAGGGTGGCGGCGGCTCCGCGACGGAAAACTGCGAAAGAACTTCTGATCTGGGGTTTCTGCGTCGGGAGTAAAAATACGGGGTAAAGTAGGGCACCAGGGGGCGTGGGACCTGCCCAGGCGCCCCCCCCCCCCCCCGGCGCGGCCCAGGGGGGGCGCGCCCACAGGGTGCCTGGGCACCCCCTGGCCCCCCTCTGGCCCCACTTCTGGTTCCTGGTTCCTTCGGGTGCGTGGATTTTCTGTGATTTTTCGTGGATTTTTCTGAGGTACCTAAAAATCCGTTTTTCTGCACACAAATAAACCATACAGGCAGCTCTGCTGAAAACAGCATCAGTCCGGGTTAGTTTAGTCCAAATCATGCAAGAATGAGGTCAAAACAATATCAAAAGTGTTTGGAAAAGTAGATACGTTTGAGACGTATCAGTGGCTTACGGGCCCACGCCGCCAATTGGGTGGTATTAGGATCTTTTACTCCTCAATCCTTACTCCAGGACTCTGAACTCTCTTATATTCGGGTTAAACGAATTTACTAACTCAAACATTAGGATCCCGTGACCACATTCACCCCAAAGATGGATATAACCATAGTTTTCCTTAGTATAGCAGTTTTGAATAGTGCACACTATGTTTTGTTGACTACTATGTGGTACCCGTCATACCTCGTTCATTCTACAAGATAGATAGTGAATAATTATTGTCTTTGCAAATTTCTCAAATGCTGAACTACCCCTTTTATATGTTAGCAAGATGGTTAGACCCGCTGGTCGTGGTCGTGGTGGCAATGCCCCGCCACCGCCTGAGTACATGGCTGGTATGATCCAACAGCTTGTGCTGAACCGTCTGTTCATGGAAGGAATGATGGCTCAGTTTCCTCGCCCCAACTTGAACCAGCAGCCAGCAACTGTGACCCTGAACGACTTTGCACATATCAACCCAAGCATCTACCACAGCTCAACTCAGCCACTTGATGCTGATGACTGGCTCCGTGATATCACTTTCGAGCTAGAGTCTGCTGGTGTAGCCCCTGCCAGCTATGTCACCTTCGCGGCATATTATCTGAAGGGTCCGGCTGCTCAATGGTGGGACAGCCACAGACGTTCACTACCTGCTCGGACAATCATCACTTGGCCGGATTTCCAAGCTGCCTTCCGTGCCCGCTTCATTCCTCAGGGAATTATGGACAGGAAGAAGCGCGAGTTCCGTAACCTCACCCAAGGCAACAAGACTGTAGATGCTTATCAGCGGGAGTTCCTTGACTTGTCCCGCTATGCTGAAGAAGACGTTGCCACTGATGCACGTAGGCAGGAAAAGTTCTGTGATGGACTTCAAGCCGATATCAAGCTCGCACTCCTTGCACATGACTTTGCCGACTTCGCCACCTTGGTGAACAAGGCCATTCATGTCGAAACTGGTCTGCAGGAACACCAGGGATCTCTGAGGCACAACCGTGACACTGGTTCATCTTCGGGCCCTTCATCACAGAAGCGTAGGATCTGGATCCCCAACAGCATGTACCAACCAACCGCACCTGCACCAAGGCAGTCCCATGCTGCACCTCGCCTGCCACCTCCACCACCTGGGCAGCCGAGGCTTCAAGCTGCACCACCCCAAGCTCTTGCTCCCCATCCAAATGATGGTCTATGCTTCAAGTGTGGCCAACTAGGACACCGTGCTAGAGATTGCTACCAGAATCGGAACCAGCTTGCACTTCCTCCAACTGGTCGTGGTGACAATCAGCCCCGCAACAACAATGCCATGCCTTATGGTCGTGGTCAGGCTAACCACATTGATCTGAATGAAGCTCAAGGCCAGCCTGCTACTGTGTTGGGTACTCTTCTTGTTCACTCAATACCAGCTTCTGTTTTATTCAATTCAGGAGCATCGCATTCTTTCATATCAGAAGATTTTGCATTCATGCATGGCATTAAGTTCGAAGAGATGGACAATCCGCTAGTGGTACACACCCCTTGCGGGCCAATGTCGAACCACCATGGTTAGTCACAACGTCACCGTTGAAATTGAAGGGTTGGAATTCCATGTTTCTCCCATTGTCTTGAAGTCATCCAATATTGACCTCATTCTGAGAATGGAATGGTTGAAAACACATACTGCTTCTATCATTTGCGCCACTAAGACCGTCCATCTGATGCATCCTTCAAATGAGATAGTAAGCTACCATGCTCATCTTGTTCAAAATGCCGAAGCACGGATTTAACCCTTGAAGGCGTGCAACGCTTCTCCTTTTGTGTGAATTGAAAACCACTACCTCAAAGTCTGAAGAATCTATCCGGTCAGCGTTTTTGATCAAGCAGAACGTCACACCGACAGAGAACTATCAAATTTCTAAAAATTTCAGTGGTTAAATCCTTCTGAAGATGAAGCCACTTGGGAATTCGAGGATCGTCTTCGTGACGAATACCCTGTTTTGTTTCCTTCTACCTCCTAAAATCTCGGGACGAGATTTCTTGTAGTGGAGGAGAATTGTAACACCCGGATAATTATGCTACAGTAATCCCATGCTAATGATGCCTCGTCACCGCGATTACTGTTGTTAACCTCGCGATGATTCAATCACGTTCGAATTTAGAACCGAGTTTAAAATCCTAACTTAAATTAAAGTCAAACAAGTAAAGTTTTCAAAGGACAAAACTAAAATGTTCATAGTGTTGCAAATATTCCATAGGTATTGATGGTGGTGACCCAACACTTTTGTAAAATAATTAAATGCCTTCTTGTGAATATAACAGTGGCTAAAGATAATTGATAAATGCTTTTTAAATTATAGAAGTACTAAACTATTTTATTTTTGTACCTCTAACTAAATGTGGCAGTGGTATATTTATTAATACTAATTTAGAGTCAATTTTTGTATTTTATAAATGTAAAAGTAGAATAAAACTAAATAGAAAACAGAAAATGAATGAAAATAATAAAAGGGAAAAGAAAACTAAACAGAAATAAAACAAAGCCCCCTCCCTTGGGCCACCCAGCCCATCTACCTAGCAGGCCGGCCCACCTACTCCCGCTGCCCCCTCCACTCTGTTCACAAGGGGTCGTGGCCACGCCCGATGGCCGACACGGCCGCGGCCATCACCGTGGCGGCCATCCGCCGACTACCCCTGACCTATAAGGCCAGCGCCCCTCCCCCTAGAACCCTAGCTTCCCCGTTTCCCCTCCTTCCTCGCGCCCCTGTCCGCTCTCCCTCGGCGACGTCGTCGTGCCCGTGGACGCCCGTCCACCACGCTCGTCCCCGTCGCCGTGAGCCGTCGCCTCGCCTCTCCGAGCGCTTCCTCAACGGCTTCACCGAGCCTCGCCGCCCCTCGTCTCGTCAACGGCGGTGAGGCCCCGTCCGTCCTTTCCCTTCCTCTTGCACGCTAGCACCGCGCGTGAGCTCCGGACGAGCTCGCGCTCGCCCCATCATCCCAGTCCCGCACCGCTCGTAGCCCCGCCGTACACGACCCGCGATGCTGCACCGCACGCCTACCTGCGGGTGGCCCCGCCCACGCCTTGCTCGCCACCGTCGCCTGCTCCCACCCACGACCGCGTCCCCCGGCCCCGCGCAACTCCTGCCCGGCCACCGCAGTCCCACCTCCCCTGCCTCGCGTGGCCGCCCATGGCCATGCCTAACGCGAGCTCCTGGCCGCTCAGCTCCGCCCACTTGCACCTGGCCGCGCCGACCCCCTTGCTGCTCACCGCCCGCCGCCACTCCTACGCGTCGTCGTCGCCGCACCTGGCTGCGCCGAAGGCCGCGGCCGGCGACCTCGCCTGGCAACCGCGGCCCCGCTGCCCTCTCGCTCCGCGGCACCGCGGCCCGGGCCCCCTCCGCCCACCGTCGGCAGCTGCGACCGGCTCCGGCCGCCGGCCCTCGCGGCGCTCGTCGGCGCTGGCCGCCCATCCACTCGGGCGCCGCATCGGCCGAAGCCCAGACCCAGCCACGCCCTCTGCCGCATCGCTGGCCGCCGGGGCACCGCCGGCGCCCGTGCCCGACTCCCCCGCCTCTCCGCCCCGCCGCACTTGCCCCTCGCCGGCGCCACTCCGGCGCCCAGGGCCGGCGCCTCCCGCGCTCGGGCCCGCCCCTCCTCGGGCACGGGCGCCCCGTCCACACCCTGCCCGATAGCACCCGCCCGCTATGGCCGTGGGACACTGGCCTTTGGGCCCCACGCCAAAAAAAGAGGGTTCTAAAAAAAGTTAAAATAATAATAATAATAATAATTAATTAATTAATTAATTAACTTAATTAAAATGGTTTAATTGAACTAACTACTTAATTAACCTAGCAAATCTGTAATTAATTAGAGGTGTCCATGACAGGGGGCCCCACCCCCTGTTGACTAGTCAAACGTTGACTTGTCAACTGGGACCCCCTGGCCCACCTGTCAGCCTCTGGTACACTTCTGTGTACACAGAGCTGGGTACCCGTAGCAATTTACTATTTAATTTGAATTAATAATAATTTTAGAATATTAATAAACTTTGAAAAATCATATAAAATAATACGTAAGTCGGATGAAAAAGATTCATATATGAAAGTCGCTCAGAATTTTGAGACGAATCCGAATACGCGGTCCGTTCGTCCGCCACACATCCCTAGCATACCGAACATGGAACAATCCCCCTCCGGTTCATCTGTCCGAAAATGCCTAACACCGGGAATGCTTTCCCGGGTGTTTTCCCCCTTCGCCGGTATCGTGTAGCATTGCGTTAGAACACCCTAGCACCGCTTATTTCCATGTCGTGCATCTGTATTGCATCTGTGTGATATGTGTTTATTTTTTCTTCCCCCTCTCTTCTCCGGTAGACCCCGAGGACGTTGCTGATGCCCCTATGATCGACTACGTCGACGACGACCCTCCTTCTATTTCAGCAGAGCTTCCAGGAAAGCCCCCCCTTTGATCATCCCGATATCACCCATTCCATTCTCTCTTATGCTTGCATTAGATTTTGCTACTGTTATTGTTTGATCCTATTCTGATGCATAGCCTGCTTTTGTACCTGCTATTGTTACCTACCTGCTTATGCTAAACTGCTTAGTATAGGTTGGATAGTGATCCATCAGTGACCCCCCACCTTGACATTGTTGCCCCTACTTCATCATCGACGAATCGAGCAACGTGATCGAAGACCGGAGCCCGAATACCCTTGTTTCCCCTGCTTCATCATCGACGACTCGAGCAACGTGATCAAATACCGGAGTCCGGCACTTCACATCAAATCACACCCCCTTTGTTGCTCGACTCTGCAGAGGTACTACCGGGTGCCGAGGGTGAAACCTCGTAACGCACTCATGATGATAACTCTGTAGTGTAGCTATTCGGTCGTGGTCATCGAGGGTGATTCCTATTTCTCCATTCCCGATACGACTCTGTCGTGCAACCCCTCAAGTGTGAACCTCGGGGGTGATTCCTCATAGTTCGCCTTGACGGACACATCGAGTGGAATTCGTCGGGGGTGATTCCTTGGGTTTTCCACCTTGATGTTTTGGACACACGGTTACTTGGACTTTACTTGAGACCTTTGTGAAAGGCGGGCGGGCCCGGTGAGCACCCGCGGGAGTTGTTACGGTGGCGGCTGGCTGTTTAGCGGTATCACCCATGAGGGATGATAGCTCCGGACTTGTCCCGACAGCCGTCACTTCTGTCAATAATGCACTAACAGATTTAGGTATTTGTTCTGAGTTGGCCTCTGGCCTTTACGCACTAACTTCCACGCGAGAATAGTTATGTGCCTCGGCGTCGTGGTATCAGTCGAAGCTTTGTCAGACGTCCAGTTCAGCATTGCGGCACGGTCGGGCCGGCGCCATCCAGTATAGAGGTGGTGCCTGGTCTGCCCTGCTCGCAACGACCCGGAGTGCAATGGGCGATGGCCCATGACCCCGGAGTGCTTAGGATGTAGACCGGCGGGGACCTCTTTGCTGAGCCTAGGTAGGGTTGCGACGTGTTGATCTTCCGAGGCCGGACATTGACCCAGAAAGGTGTGTCTGGCCAGAGGTGATCGAGCGTGAGGGTAACGTGGTGCACCCCTGCAGGGAAGTTATCTATTCATATAGCCGTGTCCACCGTAACGGACGTTCAGTCTTATATCCTGATCTATTATAACTAGAAATGGATACTTGAGATATGTGATGGATATGTGGCTGCGAGATTACTTTCTCTCAAGGAGTCGAGGAAGGATCTCTAGGCCGTTATTACTACAACATGCTTGTTAATTATAAACTATTGTTCTTTATTTCTTTCTACTGCTGCAAGATGGTGCTTCCCAGAAGATGCTTGAAGATGCTAGTCTTCGATAGGCTAGGCTTTCCCCCTCCTCTTTTGGCATTCTGCAGTTCAGTCCACATATACAGCTTATTCCTTTGATACTGATGCATACTTAGTATAGATCTGATGCTTGCAATTACTTTGGATGAGTACTCACGGTTGCTTTGCTCCCCCTTTCCCCCCTTCTTTCTTCTTTCTGGTTGTTGCAACCAGATGGCGGATCCTAGGAGCCAGATGCCACCCCAGTCGACTACTACTACTACCCCGACGGAGCCTACTACTATGTGAAGAGAGCTGACGACCAGGAGTAGTTAGGAGGTCCCAGGCAGGAGGCCTTGCCTCTTCGATCGTTGATGTTTGTGCTAGCCTTCTTAAGGCAAAACTTGTTTAACTTATGTCTGTACTCAGATATTGTTACTTCCGCTAACTCTGTTGCTTTCGAGCTTCTGTATTCGAGCCCTCGAGGCCCCTGGCTTGTAATATGAAGCTTGTATTATTTTAATTTGTGTCTAGAGTTGTGTTGTGATATCTTCCCGTGAGTCCATGATCTTGATCGTACACATTTGCATGCCTGATTAGTGTACGGTCAAATCGGGGGTGTCACACTTTGAGTAGTGGTTCGTTTTCTTATACTAACGGAGCTCACGAGAATTTTTGTCTAAGTTTTGTGTTGTGAAGTTTTCAAGTTTTGAGTATTGCTTTGATGGACTATGGAACAAGGAGTAGCAAAGGCCTAAGCTTGGGGATGCCCATGGCACCCCAAGTAAATTCAAGATAATCAAAAGCCTAAGCTTGGGGATGCCCCGGGAAGGCATCCCCTCTTTCGTCTTCATCCATCGGTAACTATACTTTGGGCTATATTTTTATTCGCAACATGACATGTGTTTCACTTGGTGCGTCTTGTATAATTTGAGTCTTTGTTTGTTAATTTGCCACAATCATCCTTGCTGGACACACCTATTTGAGAGAGTTAAATATGGCCTAGGAATTGTTAGAACACTCTATGTGCTTCACTTATATCTTTTGAGTTGAATAGCTTTTGCTCTAGTGCTTCACTCATATCTTTTAGAGCGCGGTGGTGGTAATATTTTGTAGAAATTGTTGAACTCTCATGCTTCACTTATATCTATTTGAGAGTCTATTAAAAAATTATGGTAATGTGTTTAGGCTAATAAAACTAGTCTTCACATGATAGACATCCAATGTTAATGTAGTAAGAAAAATCATACCAAGTGCATTGAATAGAATGAGAAGTTGGATGCTTGATAATTGTTTTGAGATATGAGGATAGTGATATTAGAGTCATGATAGTGGAGTTATTATGAAATTGAGAAATACTTGTGTTAAGGTTAGTGATTCTCGTAGCATGCACGTATGGTGAACCGCTATGTGGCGAAGTTAGAGCATGAGGTATTTGTAGAGTGTCAACCTTTGTGTGGAGGTCGGGGGCGCGCGATGGTTAACTCCTACCAACCCCCCCCCCCCTAGGAGCATGCGTTGATTGCTTTGTTTTGATGACTCATAGATTTTTGCAGTAAGTATATGAGTTCTTATGGCTAATGTTGAGTCCATGGATTATACACACTCTCACCCTTCCACCATTGCTAGCCTCTCTTGTACCGCGCAACTTTCGCCGGTACCATAAACCCACTATATATCCTTCCTCAAAACAGCCACCATACCTACCTATCATGGTATTTCCATAGCCATTCGAGATATATTGCCATGCAACTTCCCACCGTTCCATTCATATGACACGCATCATATTGTCATATTGCCATTCATGATCATGTAGTTGACATCGTATTTGTGGCAAGGCCACCATGCATAACTTTTCATACATGTCACTCTTGTTTCATTGCACATACCGGTACACCGCTGGAGGCATTCATATAGAGTCATATTTTGTTCTCGAGTTGTAATGAAAGTGTGATTACCATCATTATTAGAGCATTGTCCCATGGGAGGAAAGGCTGAATTTATAAAGCCCCTCCGCAAAAAAAAGGAAAAAAAAAAGAGAAAGGCCAAAGAAAAAAAGAAAGGCCCAAAAAAAGAAAAGAAAAAGAAAAGAAAAAGGGACAATTGCTACTATCTTTTTTCCACACTTGTGCTTCAAAGTAGCACCATGTTCTTCATTGTAGAGAGTCTCATATTTAGTCACTTTCATATACTAGTGGGAATTTTAGTTATAGAACTTGGCTTGTATATTCTAACGATGGGCTTCCTCAAATGCCCTAGGTCTTCATGAGCAAGCAAGTTGGATGCACACCCACTAGTTTCTTTTGTTGAGCATTCGTATCTAGCTCTAGTGCATCCGTTGCATGGCAATCCCTACTCACTCACATTGATATCTATTGATGGGCATCTCCATAGCCTGTTGATACGCCTAGTTGATGTGAGACTATCTTCCTCTCTTTTGTCTTCTCCACAACCACCTCTATTCCACCCATAGTGCTATGTTCATGGCTCACGCTCATGTATTGCATGAAAGTTGAAAGGTTTGAAAGAATAGAGTATGAAAACACGTGCTTGGCTGAAATCGGGGTTGTGCATGATATAAATATTTTGTGTGATGAAGAGGGAGCATAGCCAGACTATATGATTTTGTAGGATAACTTTCTTTAGCCATAGTATTTTAAGAAGATATGATTGATTTGTTAGTATGCTTGAAGTATTGTTATTTCTGATGTTAATATAGACTTTTATCTTGAATCTTTCAGATCTGAATATTCATGCCACAATTAAGAGAATTACATTGAAAAACTATATTGGTTTGCATTCCACATCAAAAAATCTTTCTTTATCATTTACCTACTCGAGGACGAGCAGGAATTAAGCTTGGGGATGCTTGATACGTCTCCAACGTATCTATAATTTTTTATTATTCCATGTTATTATTTATGAAGTCTTGGATGTTTATTGGGCTTTATCATACACTTTTATATCATTTTTGGGACTAACCTACTAACCCAAAGGCACGGTCCAGATTGCTCTTTTTCGCCTGTTTCAGGGTTTTGCAGAAAAAGAATATCAAATGGAGTCCAAATGGAATGGAACCTTCGCGAGAGATATTTTTGGAGAAAATCACGCACGAGGGACTTGAGAACCACGTCAGAGGATCAAGGAGCTGCCCACGAGGGTGGGGGCGCGCCCCCCATTCCAGGGCGCCCCCTGCCTCATGGGGCCCCCGAGCACCCCCCTGGTGTCCTCCTTTTTCCTATATAAGTCTACGTACCCCGAAACCTTCGACAACAAAGAGAAAACCCTAATTCCACCGCTGTAACCTTCTGTTCCCGTGAGATCCCATCTTGGAGCCTGTTCTGGAGCTCCACCGGAGGGGGTCCATCACGGAGTTCTTCATCATCATCATCATCGCCCTCACCATGAGTTGTGAGTAGTTTACCACAGACCTTTGGGTCCATAGCTAGTATCTAGATGGCTTCTTCTCTCTCTCTGGATCTCAATACAAAGTTCTCTTCGATCTTCGAGGAGATCTATTCGATGTAATCTCTTTTTGCGGTGTGTTTGTCGAGATCCGATGAATTGTGAGTTTATGATCAAGATTATCTATGAGAAATATTTGGTTCTTCTCTGAACTTTTTATGTGTGCTCATAATATCCTTGCAAGTCTCTTCGAATTACTGGTTTGGTTTGGCCTACTAGATCTATAGTTCTTGCAATGGGAGAAGTGCTTGGCTTTGGGTTCAATCTTGCGGTGTCCTTTCCCAGTGACAGTAGGGGCAGCAAGGCACGTATTGTATTGTTGCCATCGAGGATAAAAAGATGGGTTTATATCATATTGCTTGAGTTTATCCCTCTACATCATGTCATCTTGCTTAAGGCGTTACTTTGTTCTTATGAACTCAATACACTAGATGCATGCTGGATAGCGGTCGATGTGTGGAGTAATAGTAGTAGATGCAGAATCATTTTGGTGTACTTGTCTCGGACGTGATGCCTATATACAATGATCATGCCTAGATAGTTTCATAAGTATTCGCTTTTCTATCAATTGCTCGACAGTAATTTGTTTACCCGCCGTAGAATATCGCTATCATGAGAGAAGCCACTAGAGAAAACTATGGCCCCCGGGTCTATTCTCAACATATCATTCTACATCTACTTTACTTTTATCGCTTTTATTTGTTGTTTTTATAAACCAAAAATACCAAAAATATAAACTATCATCTCCATCAGATCTCACTTTCGTAAGTGACCGTAAAGGGATTGACAACCCCTTATCGCATTGGCTACGAAGTTCTTATTTGTTTGTGCAGGTGCGAGGGACTCGCGCGTGGTCTCCTACTGGATTGATACCTTGGTTCTCAAAAACTGAGGGAAATACTTATGCTACTGTGCTGCATCTCCCTTTCCTCTTCGAGGGAATACAACGCAAGCTCGAGAAGTAGCAGTCTTGTCCATCGCATCATTCTCCTAATGATGTGATTCCATTCATCAAATGACAACTCATGTCTATGGTTAGGAAACTCAACCATCTTTGATTAACAAGCTAGTCTAGTAGAGGCATACTAGGGACACTCTGTTTTGTCTATGTATTCACACATGTATCAAGTTTCCGGTTAATACAATTCTAGCATGAATAAAAGACATTTATCATGATATACAAGGAAATATAAATAACAACTTTATTATTGCCTCTAGGGCATATTTCCTTCAGTGTGTATTATTTCCAATAAGTCATTAGCTCGCTCCATTGTTCCGTAGAATAGAGTTTTAGTCATCTTGCCCATGAGGCATGGTTCGCAAGTATCAAATGATTCATAATCAAGTGATTCCAAAAGCCCATCTGTATGGAGTTTCTTCATGCGCTTTACACCAATATGACCTAAACGGAAGTGCCACAAATATGTTGCACTATCACTATCAACTTTGCATCTTTTGGCATCAATATTATGAATATGTGTATCACCATAATCGAGATTCAAAAAAAATAGACCACTCTTCAAGGGTGCATGACCATAAAAGATATTACTCATATAAATAGAACAATCGTTATTCTCTGACTTAAATGAATAATCGTCTCGCATTAAACAAGATCCAGATATAATGTTCATGCTTAACGCTGGCACCAAATAACAATTATTCAGGTCTAAAACTAATCTCGAAGGCAGATGTAGAGGTAGCGTGTCGACAGCGATTACATCGACTTTGGAACCATTTCGCACGCGCATCATCAGCTCGTCCTTAGCCAATCTTCGTTTAATCTGTAGCCCCTGTTTCGAATTACAAATATGAGCAACCGAACCAGTATCAAATACCCAGGCGCTACTACGAGCATTAGTAAGGTACACATCAATAACATGTATATCAAATATACCTTTGTTCACTTTGCCATCCCTCTTATACGCCAAATACTTGGGGCAGGTCCGCTTCCAGTGACCAGTCCCTTTGCAGTAGAAGCACTCAGTTTCAGGCTTGGGTCCAGACTTGGGCTTCTTCCCATGAGTGGCAACTTGCTTGCAATTCTTCTTGAAGTTCCCTTTCTTTCCCTTGCCCTTTTTCTTGAAACTAGTGGTCTTGTTAACCATCAACACTTGATGCTCCTTTTTGATTTCTACCTCCGCAGCTTTGAGCATTGCAAAGAGCTCAGGAATTTTCTTCTCCATCCTTGCATATTATAGTTCATCACGAAGCATTTGTAGCTTGGTGGCAATGATTGGAGAACTCTATCAATGACACTATCATCTGGAAGATTAACTCCCAGTTGAGTCAAGTGATTATGATATCCAAACATTCTGAGTATGTGTTCACTGACAGAACTATTGTCCTCCATCTTGCAGCTATAGAATTTGTTGGAGACATCATATCTCTCAACTCGGGCATTTTCTTGAAATATTAACTTCAACTCTTGGAACATCTCATATGCTCCGTGATGTTCGAAACGTCTTTGAAGTCCCGATTCTAAGTCGTAAAGCATGGCACACTGAACTATAGAGTAGTCATCAGACCACGTCTGCCAGGCGTTCAAAGCGTCCACATTAGCGGGAGGGGCTTGTCACCTAGCGGTGCATCAAGGAAATAATTCTTATGTGCAGCAATGAGGATCCTCACGTTACGGACCCAGTCCGTGTAGTTTCTACCTTCATCTTTCAACTTAGCTTTCTCTAGGAACGCATTAAAATTCAAGGGAACGGTAGCACGGGCCATTGATCTACAACATAGATATGCAAAAACTATCAGGACTAAGTTCATGATAAATTAAGTTCAATTAATCAAATTACTAAAGAACTCCCACTTAGATAGACATCCCTCAAGTCATCTAAATGATCACGTGATCCAAATCAACTAAACCATGTCTGATCATCACGTGAGATGGAGTAGTTTTCAATGGTGAACATCTCTATGTTGATCATATATACTATATGATTCACGTTCGACATTTCGGTCTTCGGTGTTCTGAGGCCATGTCTGTACATGTTAGGCTCGTCAAGTTTAACCCGAGTATTCTGCATGTGCAAAACTGTCTTGCACGCATTGTATGTGAATGTAGAGCTTATCACACCCGATCATCACA
Source organism: Secale cereale (assembly GCA_902687465.1). Taxonomy (NCBI): domain Eukaryota; kingdom Viridiplantae; phylum Streptophyta; class Magnoliopsida; order Poales; family Poaceae; genus Secale; species Secale cereale. The sequence continues at coordinate 597,617,245 of LR738710.1, forward strand.
TGGTGTCTCAGCATGAAGAACTGTCGCAACGGTGCATACTCACGGAGAACACTTATACCTTGGAATTTTAGTAAGGGGTCATATTATAATGCTAAATATGTGACATGATATGGCCATCATCATCTTGTGCTTTTGATATCCATCTCCAAAGCATCATCATGATCTCCATCATCACCGGCTTGACACCTTGATCTTCATCATAGCGTCGTGGTCGTCTCGCCAACTATTGCTTCTACGACTATCGCTAACGCATAGTGATAAAGTAAAGCAATTACATGGTGTATGCATTTCATACAATAAAGAGACAACCATAAGGCTCCTGTCGGTTGCCGATAATTTACAAAACATGATCATCTCATACAATAACGTATAACTCATCACGTCTTGACCATATCACATCACAACATGCCCTGCAAAAACAAGTTAGACGTCCTCTACTTTGTTGTTGCAAGTTTTACATGGCTGCTACGGGCTTCTAGCAAGAACCATTCTTACCTACGGCACAAAACCACAACGATGTTTCGTCAAGTTTAATGCATTAACCTTCTTCAAGGACCGGCCGCGGTCAAATTCGATTCAACTATATTAGGAGAAACAGACACCCGCCAGCCACCTTTATGCAAAACTAGTTGCATGTCTCTCGGTGGAACCGGTCTCATGAACGCGGTCATGTAAGGTCGGTCCGGGCCGCTTCATCCCACAATACCGCCGAATCAAAATAAGACGTTGGTGGTAAGCAGTATGACTATCACCACCCACAACTCTTTGTGTTCTACTCGTGCATATCATCTACGCATAGACCTGGCCCATGATGCCACTGTTGGGAAACGTAGGATGCAATTTCAAAAAAAATCCTACACTCACGCAAGATCTATCTAGTAGATGCATAGCAACGATAGGGGGAGAGTGTGTCCACGTACCCTCATAGACCGAAAGCGGAAGCATTTGACAACGTGGTTGATGTAGTCGAACTTCTTCTCGTTCCGACCGATCAAGCACCGAACGCACGGCACATCTGAGTTCTGCACACGTTCAGCTCGATGACGTCCCTTGAACTCTTGATATAGCAAAGTGTCGAGGTAGAGTTCCGTCAGCATGACGGCATGTTGACAGTGATGGTGAAGTGATCTGCGCAGGGTTTCGCCTAAGCACTACGTGAATATGACTGGAGGTGTAAACTGTTGAGGGAGGCGCCGCACACGGCTAACAGATGTTGTTATATAGGTGGGAGGGAGAGGGAGCAGCCAAGGGGGCTCCCAAGTAGGAGGAATCCTACTTGGGGCCATAGTCCAATTCCCCCCCCCC
>LR738710.1:597618629-597725044 GCA_902687465.1 Secale cereale
CCCCCAAACACACCCCCTTAGCATAACTCATGGAGGGGGAAGGAAATAGAGGGGGGAAGGAAAGGGGGAGGCCGAATCCTCCAATTTTCCTTCTCCCTTCCCCTCCTTCCTTCTTCTCCTATTTCGGCCTATATGGGGGTGCACCAGCCCACCAAGGGCTGGTTTGTCCCTCTCTTCGCCCATAAAGCCCATATCTTTGCCACGGGTGCCCGGAACCCCTTTTCGGTGACCCGATATGTACCCGGTACCCTCGGAACACTTTTGGTGTCCGAATAACATCGTCCTACATATGAATCTTTACTTCTTGACCATTTAGAGACTCCGAACAACATTCGGTCACCAAATCACATAACTCATATAATACAAAATCATCATCAAACGTTATGCGTGCAGACCCTACGGGTTCGAGAACTATGTAGACATGACCGAGACACCTCTCCGATCAATAACCAATAGCAGAACCTGGATGCTCATATTGGTTCCTACATATTCTGCGAAGGTCTTTATCGGTCGTACTGTAATGACAACACACGTTATTCCCTTTGTCATCGATATGTTACTTGTCCGAGATTCAATCATTGGTATCTTCATACCTAGTTCAATCTCATTACCGGCAAGTCTCTTTTTCGTTCCGTAATGCATCATTCCGCAACTAACTCATTAGTCACATTGCTTGCAAGGCTTCTTATGATGTGCATTACCGGGAGGGCCCAAAGATACATCTCCGATACTCGGAGTGACAAATCCTAATCTCGATATATGCCGACTCAACAAATACCTTCGGAGATACCTGTAGAGCATCTTTATAATCACCTAGTTACTTTGTGACGTTTGATAGCACACAAGGCACTCCTCCGATATCCGGGAGTTGCATAATCTCATAGTCGGAGGAATATGTATTTGACATGAAGAAAGCAATAGCAGTAAAACTGAACGGTCATTATGCTAAGCTAACGGGTGGGTCTTGTCCATCACATCATTATCCTAATGATGTGATCTCTTTCATCAAATGACAACACATGTCTATGGTTAGGAAACTTAACCATCTTTGATTAACGAGCAAGTCTAGTAGAGGCTTGCTAGGGACACGGTGTTTTGTCTATGTATCCACACATGTATCAAGTTTCCGTTTAATACAATTCTAGCATGAATAATAAACATTTATCATGATATAAGGAAATATAAAATAACAACTTTATTATTGCCTCTAGGGCATATTTCCTTCAAACCTAACCTTAAGTTTTTGCATCAAATCTATTCTAAAGGATTTCTTTGCTGGATAGATTGATTTCATACATGGGAGGAATACAGGCAAAGTACTTTGTGCAAGAATCGGAGTAAGGAATAGCACAAAGAGTCGAATCCATACCCTAACTTGGTGACGGATCGTTGTGGCGGCAACGGCGGAGAAGAAACCCGTTGACGGCGGAAGAGACCAGTTGTGGAGATGCACTAGCGAAGACGGCGATGTTTCGAAGACCAAGGGGCGGTAGTGCTGGGGCGCGAGCTCGTGCGGTTTGAAGATTTTTTTCAATTGTACGGGTACGCATAGTATATATACGCACACGTTGTCGGTGGCACCGAGTGGATCTAATCGGTGGCACCGAGATGCAAAACTGCAAGCAGTTACAGCAATTCGGTGAGACCCAGTGGATCTAATCGGCAGCATCGAGGTAGAAATGATTTTGGTGATACCGAATGGGAATGAGTTGGTTTGACCAAAAGGCACTAAGAGGTTTTGGAAGTCAGCCCTTGACAAATCGGTGGCTTCGAGTGCTCCTCACCCGTAGGGTACGAAAAAGAACTTGTTCAAATTTTGTGATGTGGCATGAATAGAATTTGAGACAAGAAAAGCATAGATAGCTAGAGAAGGTTCTTAGGCATTCTTGTCCATATATTTGGCCAAATAAAAACCAAACATACAAAACAAAAAATGGATGTCCTCAAATGAAGAAAATTATGCAACCAATATGCTCACACATTAAGATAGCAAATAAAACATGTGTCAAAGCATGCACACTCAATTCTAGCATCTATCAAGCAATTGGCGATGACTAGGTCATCTATATATGAGTATATTGACTTAGGAGTCAAATGAGAACATTTGATCATAGGTCATACTCATCGTTTAAGCACAAGTGGGGTTACCACTTTTACATAAAGCATTATTGTGTTCACACCATTAGAGTTGCTTTAGCTCAAATTTTTAGAGCAAAGCTCCCCCTAGATGTGATATCCCCCCTACGAGGGATGAACTAACCTTGGGTTTTGTCGATGATGACTTCATGTAGATGTTGAAGATGTGGGTGCTCAAAGTTGATGTAGATCATTTGGAGCAATCCATTGAGTGTTGCACTTTCAATACCTACATGGGTTAGTCCCACAAGGAACATACAAGGATATCCATAGACATAGAGTGAAACACACATATGATGATATCCATGAAAGCATTAAGTTACCTTGTCCCTTGTCTTACCAACAAGAGGGTTTGTGACTCCATGAACTAATGCAAGATATGGAAGTTGATTGCAGATGTCCTTGCCAAAATGAATATGAGTGAAGTATGTTGGCGGAGTCACCCTCAAGAACTCTCTAGTTCTTCTTCTTCGGGATCCACAACATCTTGATGGGAATCCTTAGAAGTGCACTCGTACTTGATGAAGTAGAACTTGAAGTAGTCTTGGGAACCCACTTGACCAAGGCCTTAGGAGCATCTTCAAATGCATCAATCTCTTATTGAATCTTGTCCTTGCCTTTTAGCTTGTGGTCTTGTGGTGGAACATCGTCTTGAGCTTGTGTTCACTTGAAAGAAGTGGGGTCATACTTCTCTTGTTGAGGAACAAAATCCGTCTTGGGGTATTGATCTTCTTCCACTCAACTCCATTGGCATTGAACTTTCGTTCAAAACCAACACCTTGATTCTTCCAGTGCCTTCCTTGCTTTCATACAATTTCCTCGAATTGCTTACTTCCCACAAGGCTCTTGTAAACACCTTTCTCTCTAATTCCCTTCAATAAGCTATTTTCTTTCTCAAGTGTAACTTGGCTAAGAGAATCATTAGAGGAATCAAGAGAACTACTAGAAGTAATAATATTGGATTTAACATTGTTATTGTTACTACTAGAGAAAGAATCTTTCTTGTTCTTGTTACTAGATTTTACTTGTGGCATATATGTAGACAAGAGTAAACACTTGGCAATGTAAGAAGAACTCTTCTTTCGAAGATTATCATTGATAGTTTTTAGGAACCCATGCTCTTGCTCTAAATTTAGCTTCTCAAAGTGTAGCTTCTCATGAGTCCTTAGGAACTCTCTATTATCCTCTAGAATTGTTTCATGAGCTAACTTAAGAGTGTTTAGTTCTTTAGTTAGACACGCAATCTCCTTCTTATCATTATCATTTGTTTCAACTTGATTAGCATGATTACTACCAAGTTAGTCATAGATTTCATCACTAGTGTTGTCAAGAAGTAAATCATCATCACCTAGCAAATCATCTTCATCACTATTGAAATCAAGATACTCAGGGTGTGATACCTTGGGCCTTTAGCCATGAAGCATCTTCCAATTCCTTCATTTGGTGAGTCAAATATGCCGTAGGAGTTGGATGACACAAGAGCAATTCCGTCAACACCTTCATCTTGAGTATATTCGGAGTCAGAATGATACCCATTCACCAACGTGAACTTGATGTCTTCATCTTGTGTAGCTCTCTCGGAGTAGTTGTCGGAGTCGGAATCGGATACCCATTCACCAACGTGAACTTGATGTCTTCATCTTGTGTAGCTCTTTGATGACTTGTCCTTCCTTTCTGAATCCTTGATTCTATGAGAGGGTCTTCGTTCATAACGATCATCTCTACTCGTTCTCTCTCTTTGAGGTGATTCATCTCTTCTACTCCTTCTCTTCAGTGAATCTTCTCTTTCCTTGTACGGAGTTGTACACTCATTGGAGTAGTGTTCAGGTCTTCCACAATTGTAGCAATTACGATCATGACTAGAAGATATTTTGTCATTGTAGGATCTTGACTTGGAGCTTCTCTCTTTGCTTCTATTCTTGTAGAACTTGTTGAAGTTCTTCACCATTAAACTCTTCTTCATTAAAGATTTGTTTCTCACTTGATGTTGTAGGGGCATCACTAGAAGCTTTGTAAGCACCACTCGACTTGTTGTGGAGCTCTTCCTTATCCTTGAGTGACATCTCATGAGCAAAAATTCTACTAATGACCTTCGTTGGCTTGAGATCTTTATAGTTGGGCATCATTTGGATCAATGCGCACATGATGTCATATTTTCCATCCAAGGTTCTTAGGATCTTCTTGATGATGAATTTGATATTGAATGTTACCTTGTTGATGCATTTAGCCATAAGGCACTTGGGGATGGAGTTCTAGCTGGGGCATCGAAGAGTGACACTTTGGTTGGGGAAGAGGTGGCAATGGCCATGGTGGTCGTTGCCATTCCTTCACCACTTGCATCATCATCTTCATCATCAGAAATGTACTCTTCTTGCGCCCCAACCCCTTTTCTGACAGCTTCTTGGTGAAGTTGTTCTTGTTGGGGAAGGACTTGGCCTTGTATTTGCGGATAAGCTTGCCACCATTGTCTTCCCTCTTCTCATAGGGGCAATCCACCACAAAGTGACTCACATTTCCACAATGGTAGCAAGTTCTCACATGCTGCTTGCCCTTCGAGCCACTTGAGCTGTTCTTGGAGAAATTGGTCTCGGTGTTTCTCTTGTTGCCCCAAATTGCCTTGATGCAAGAGCCATGTGCTCGTGGTAAGCATATTTGGTGACCTTGGGGCAACCTCCTCTTCTTCCTCTTCTTCTTCTTCCAGAATGGCATTGGCATTCAAAGAAAGGTTGGGTGAGGCTTTCTTTGATCGTTGAAAACGAGCTAGAGCGTTGTCTGCGGTCTTGTTCATGATGATCATGGCAATAAACTCATCCAACACATCGCTTGAAGACAAGGTGTGGAATTCCAGTCTTTGACAGATCATGGAGGACATGTCCTTGTTGAATGGCATGATGGCCTTGAGAAACTTTCCATTGATCCAATTATCATTAGTATCCTTGCTCCCATGATCATGAAGAGAAACTGCGAGAGTAGTCGATCTCCGGTAGAGGTCACGAGGCTCCTCATCCTCATTCATCACAAACTCATTGGCCTCATCAAGGACCACCTCAAAGTTGGATTTGTTGAATGATTTAGCTTCCCTTGTATAATGAGACAATATGGTCCCAACAATCTTTTGCATGAGTGAAGGGGTGCAAGTCGGATAGGTCTTCAGGAGGCACCGCAGCTTGAAGAATAAACCAGACGGAGTGATTGTGCCAATTTTCCACCTCTTCTCTTGGAGTGAGGTTGTATGGATCATGTGGGTAGTAGCCTTGTTCAGTGATTCTCATAAGATGTATTTTTGATCTATGATTCAAATGAGACTTGATACGAAAAACCCAATTAGCAAAATCATTCTTCACAAGCATAGGAGGAGGGCCAAGGTTATTAATATGAGGTGAGGGGATCGATCCTCCATAGAACAGGGAAGGGGAAGCCATGGCATGTGTGCCCGTACCATTCTTACCTTGAGGGGAGGAAGTTTGAGTAGCTTTAGTCGCTTCATCGGCAGAATTGGCCTCGGACTCCGATGCGATGGGATTAGCCACTTGAAACGGATCGGTAGAAGGTTTCAACCTCTCAAGTAGTTCTTTAGACATGAACTTGACCTCGGCCATCATAGATGTCTTAAGTGAAGTCATAGCTTCATTTAAGTCGTCTCAGGTGACCGCATTCAATTCCACGGCCTCGGGTACTTCATCAACCCTTTCCACATTTTCAACCATACTCTTCGAGTGGTGAAACCCTTAATAAAGAGATGAGGCTCTGATACCAATTGAAAGGATCGATATGGTTGACTAGAGAGGGATGAATAGTCAACTGCTAATTTATAGCTTCTCTTAACAAATTAGGTCTAGTAACAAATAGGTTGTCTAGGTATGCAACTAGGTGAACAACCTATATGATGCTAGCACCAACTACTACACAAGCAAGAGATACAACATAAGTAAGGCTTGCACAAAGTAAATGTAAGAAGTAACCATAAGTGGAGCCGGTGAAGACGAGGATGTGTTACTGAAGTTCCTTCCCTTTGAGTTAAAGTACATCTCTGTTGAGTGGTGTGGAGGCACAATGCTCCCCAAGAATCCACGAGAGCCACCATATTCTCCTCATGCCCTCGCACAGTGCAAAAGTCGTGATTCCACTAGTGGCGCCCTTGAAGGCGGCAACCGAACCTTTACGAATAAGGCTGGGGTAATCTACACAACCGAATTGGAGGCTCCCAACACCACCACGAAGCTTCGCCACAATGGATTGTGGCTCCGAGGTGAGCCCAACCGTCTAGGGTGCTCAAACACCCTAGAGTAACAAGATCCGCAAGGGGTTAGTGGGGGAATCAAAATTCTCTTGGTGGACGTGTAGATTGGGGACTTCTCAACCAATCCCTAGAAAATCAACAAGTTTGATTGGCTAGGGAGAGAGATCGGGCGAAAATAAGCTTTTGAAGCAACAATGGAGTTTGGGAGGAAGAGGTAGTCTTCTTGGGGAAGAAGACCCCCTTTATATAGTGGGGAACAAATCCAACCGTTATTCGGCCCACACTCCACATACAAGCGGTACTACCACCCAAGCGGTAGTGCCAAGGCGCACTTGTAATGGCACAGAGCCATGAGCGGGTAGTGCCGCCGGAGCGGTACTACTGCTCGCCCCAGCGGTACTACCGTTGGGGTTACCATACACTAGTGTCGTGGTGATATGATGTTGCGATAGTGTACCAACAGCTACTACCATCCAAGCGGGCGGTACTACCACGTATCAGCCATACTACTGCGCACCTACAATCGCTACAGAGACAGGGGAAGGCTTGGAGAGCAGAGCCGTGAGAGGAAGAGGCAGCGGTGGTAGGCGCGGTACTACCGCCTACAAACGGTAATACCGCTCCTATTACCGCTGCTACTGCCGCTTGCCCGGATGAGTCAAAAGGGGCTCTGTGGTAGTTTGCCAGTGGGACCACCGCTGGATTACTGCTGAATCTGACACGAAAAGTCGAGACCCGAGCCGAGGCGAGAGTACGAGCGGTATTGTGAGCGGTACTGCCGCTTACAAGCGGTACTACCGCAGCTGGCCGCGGTACTACTGCTGGCAGCTCACCAATCCCCATCTAAATAACAGAAGGAGAAACTCCAATGAAGCGGAAAGATATGGAGGGTGCAAATGTACTTACTGTTCCACCCAAACCTTTCTGAGGCGGACCCCCTCTTAATAGTACGATCCTCCTACGAATCAAACCCACCGAAAATGAAACAAATGAAAATAAATGTCTTCTCTTTTATAGCTTCGAGGGACTCAAATCGTCTTGTGTCATATGATCAAGTATCTGAAATGCTCAATGCACATGATTAGTCCACAAATGCATTGTCATCAATCATCAAAATCACTAAGGAAGAAATATGCCCTAACAATGCAGATGAGCAAATTTAAGGTCTGGCCGGTCACTGTCCGCGGTCCGTATGCATCCGCGGGCATTTGAGGGGTGAAATCTGTTTTCCGCGGCTGTAGATACTCTTATAGCTGCAAAAGTACCAACATTGTAGCCCGTAGGGCTCACAAACAAGCCGAATAAAAGTTTAGGAAACAAAACATCAATGAAAACTGAAATTTTTGTTCGAAGATTAGGCAATTTGGTGATCGGTTCTAGAGAAAAAATATGTGTTTTAGAAAATAAATTATTATTAAAACAATTATTAGCATCATAGCATGCATAGCTCTAGCATAGTAGATGAAGTAAATAATATGAACATCAACATCGCACATGTAGTAACAAACATATATGATTAAAAAGCGGATCGGCATATGTAGCTCGTATTGATCAGATGTAAGTAAATAGGTCGTGGCTGCTGCAGAGGCGTGTTGTTGATGACGGTATTGGTGAAGCAGTCGCTCGTAGCGCTTCCCAAAAATCGGATTCGCCCTCTGCCGATGCAGACTACGTTAGCGGCGCAAGCAGCAAGAGGAGACCAAAACACTAACTCAATTTAGTGTACCTTTAACGGTTGCTGATCACCCGTACATATAGTAAAACCGGGCGGTCTGATAAACTGACCGGGTTTTGAACTCGTAAACTTACTAGTCAGGAGAACAAGAAATAAGATTGGCGGTGGACTATTCACACGCCTGTCACACGTCCATTCCCTTGGCCCGTGCCCGGGCGCTGCCCGATGAGGCGAGCGCATGTGGTGTTCTCTTTTTCTCCTCGTACTTATCACTAAGTGAAATGGAGAGACTCGATACAAGTTGGTCTCACACTACCTCCACTTTCAAGGCGGGACTAAGGTCCTGTTTATTTCAGCTTTAGGCAGCAGATTCTCATATAAAAAATAGAAGCTGAAACAAATATCTATTTGGAATCAACTTTGTCCGTGAAGCTGCATGCAGATTCGGGTCATTTTCAGTGAAAATGTCTAAAGCAAGTCCAAGTGTATTTCAGTGGGAAAGTTGATTCTAAGCTCCAAGTGAAACTGAAACAAACAAGCAAACCTAAAAATTGCACCTCTAAAATTGCACCAAACAAACAAGGAGACAAAAATGGGCCTTTGAATGTATTAGGATCTAGCAATTATGTACGTGTGTTGCAATGGGAAAGTCAAACTCTCACACAAACTAGTGAGCTTGTCACTTTTCCTCTTTGTACCATTGACGGTGGTGGTCACTTGTCCACCTAATTACGATAAACGTGATAAATCTCAAGGTGGTGAGTTTGGTCATCACATTTTAACATGAACAAATTATTATAAAGTAAGCATGGGTAAGCAAAATTTATGACAGGAGATTCAAAAGAACAAAGATCAGTTTCAAGGCGATGATTTTAGCCAGTTGCCAAGCTCCCCCACTTTGCATGTTGCCAACCAATTCAACGCCAAAATGTCCATGCACGCCACATGTCGCGTCCCCAAATCACAATCCAGACACTTGCACATGTAGGTTAATTACCGCGCTCATTTATTCTTTTTTTATGCTCTATCCCTTTCCAAGCCCATTTATTTAATCAGGGTCATGTGTCTCTCATTGGTTCATGCAACCATTGGATTCCTTTCCTCCCTGTGCTTATTAACAGTGAAATTTATTCCTTCATTTCCTGCTGCTCATAATAGCCTCATTTATTTCTTCTTTTAATTTTAATTTCTTCTGTGTGCCCATAACAACGGAATTTATTCCTTTATTTCTTCTGTTGAGGATACAAAAATTATTTTTCTTAATTATTTTTCCTTCCTAGCCCACAATCTCAATAATGAGATATTTTCTTCCTCCAATTTAATTATCCACATCTTTGTTTATTGATTCTCGACGAGGCTCTTTGTTTTTGCAGGCAACTCACGGACGCATTTAAAATACTGTTCTAGAAATCTTCAGATTCAACGATTTATCGTCCGATTTATCGCTACTCTTGAGGTGACCGATAAGATTATGCCTTATCTTCATCATTTATCATTTGGGCCGATTTATCGCTGTGACAAGCGATTTATCAGGAATCTACCGATAAACCGGTCCTATTCATAGCACTATGTTTGCAAGAACTATGTTTATTTGTATTTGGTGGACCTTTTTATGCAATATGTAATGTTTTTTCTATTTTGTTTGTCATTATATCAGGATTGAAAGGCTAAGATTCAAGGTAACACTTCTGTCCAATTTTGTTTGGGTGTTGAATATAGCATATTTTAGTGTTGGAAACCAGAGATTTGGAAAAAATGACCGATTAATAGTCGACCGATAAAATCGATTAATCGACCGATTACAGATTAATCTCTAATCCCCAGCTGACCAAGACGATAACGATAAGCGATATCCCAACATTATTTTAAATTAGTGAGAATTTGTGTAAAGAGGCGAGGCAGGAGTATCTACTTAGGAAACGAAACCCTCTCATCTCTAGGTGAGTTAGCCTTATCCTTTATACTCAACGTGGCCGATCGTGAGATCGAGTCCCCACACACTATTTGCCCCAAAAAGGGCAAGAGCGACAGACAGACTGAGCCCAAATGGAAGCCCGTTCTTATGACTTAGCGGTCAAGCTTTTTTGGGGCAAATTTGGAGCGTGAGCTAACAAGTGTATGTGGCCCATTCGACGGACAAGCATAGAGAGACAACGTATGAAACTTGAAGAACGAATCGTTTTCTAGCAATGTGTGGTTGCCACGGACAAACGCACAAAACATTAGTACCACTTTGGATAAAAAATATCAAAAAATAATAATATGAGTGAACGGATCAAAAAATCAAAGAAACGCACCTCACTTTATTAGTAAAAAATATAATTAAAAAAAGATATGGATTAGCTATTGAGCCAAGCCCAAATATTTCAACAATTATTTGAGGAACACCAGCAACCAAATGGAAGGAAAGCAACGATCTACATACACATCTTGAAAAAAAAAGGAATGATAAACCCCGAACGTTCGTAAGCATGGCGGCCCGAATATTTTTCATTAGTATTTTTCATTTTTTTTATTATTATTTTTGAAAGTGGGCAAAAGATTTACAACTTTCATTGAATGAGGTTTAGAGGTTTTTGATCATAGGCCGAATTACAACACATTACTCTCGCGGCATCATATTACTCAAAAAAATTGCTCCCGCAAGACACTATAACTTTGACTCCTCTTTAATTCTAGCAACAAGAACCCTACAGTCACCGCGGTGTGGTGGAAGACTCGATCATTCCTCCTTTTCTTCCAAATTTCCCACGAGATAAGCATAATGAGAGACATCATCACCCATCGGGGTGCCGGAAGCAATTAAGTTCCACCAATCTTTCACCGAGTTCAGAACCACCCAGGCCCATGGGTGCACATCAAGTAAGTCAAGCCAAGATTTGATCATTCCCCAGACCTTAACAGTGTAGCGACATTGAAAAAGAAGATGGGCCGCCGACTTTTGAACTTGCATGATAAGGGGCAAGTATTGCAGTTAGAGCATCTCCAACAGGCGCGCAAAAAGGCGCGCGCGCGCTAAACTGGCGATTTTGCGCGCGCGGGAAAAATTTCGCGCTCCAGCGGCGGGGGAAAAACGCGCGCGCGGGAACCGCTTGCGCGCGCGCGCGAAACGGCGGCCTCTCGCGCGCCTTTTTTGCGGCGGCTCCTCCCGCGCACCTATAAAACGCCGCGCGCGCGCCCCGTCCTCGCTCCACCGCGCTCTCTCTCCCTTCCTCTCCCTCTCTCTTGCGCCCGCCGCCCCCGAGCGCCGCCGCCGCACCGGAGCACCGCCGCCGCCCCCGACGCGCCATCATGCCGCCGCGCCGCCGTTCTTCGTCGGGCTACCGCGGCGTCCGCGAGCGCCCGAACGGCGGCGGCTTCTACGCGGAGATACGCTCCGGCGATCTCCGGCTTCCCCTCGGCACCTACGAGACGGCGCACGAGGCCGCCCGCGCGTACGACGCGGCGGCGTGGCGCCTAGGCAGGCCGCGCCGTCAGATGAATTTCGACGACGCCCGCACGCTCGAGCAGGCGTTGGAGCTCGCCCCGCCGCCTCGTCTACACACCGCACGAGACCGTGCGGAGCACACGGCGTCACAGAACCGCCTCCTCGTCGCCCAGGAGGACGAGCGGCGCATGGCGGAGTGGCGCCGGCTCCACCCGGAGGACGTCGCCGCTGAGCATCAGTACTGGGAACGTCGCCGCGAGGACAGGCGTCGTCGGAGGGAATTGGCGTGTCAGCAGTGCGCCATCCGCGATGCTGGCGGGAGAACGATCTTCACCGCAGAAGATGACCGCTGGTTCGACATCTGGTTGTCAACCTCCTCCGACAGCAACAACGTAGCCGATGATGATGGAGATGACTGGAGCGATTAGTTTTTTTTTAATGTTTTCGAACTATATATCTATCTATCTTTGTTTTAGAACTATCTATCTATGTTTTCGAACTACCTATCTAGTTGCAATATGTAAAATAACTTTGTATCCTTTTATTTTAATGCAATTTTTAAGTATGAAAAAAAAAGTGTGCGCGCGCTGTATTTTTGGGCACCGCTGGAGCAGCACGCGCGCGCTGCATTACAGCGCTGCTGCTGGAGCCAGCACTGCGCGCCGCGGCAAAGCAGACTTTGCGCGCGCGGCATATGGTTTTTTTGGACGCGGCGCTAAGCGCGCCTGTTGGAGATGCTCTTAGGCCATCCTCGTTGTTGGAGCCTATCAGCCGTCCAAATTCTATTATTGATAACAAATAGCCCAAACATTTTCATGACAACTTTAGTTCATGCGAGGTTGACAAACATGGCAATTTTCTAAAAAAAAAAACTAGGACAAAATTGTCATGTTTTAACAACTAAAGTTGTCACCTCGCGTCGACTAAGATTGACATGAAAAAACATTCGGGATGACATGCTTATTTGAACGTTAGGGAATTATCGGGTCCAGAAAAAACGATCTGCGTACACATATCCATGGGAGGGACTGGTTGACTTGCGCCGCCCTGCCTCTCAGGCTCTGAGCATGGCCGTCTACGTACACTCCTCCCAGTCCCTCCAAGTTGGAGATACACCCAGCGTAGCTAGGATCCAGCACCCATCCAACAAAGTCAGACATGGAAAACCAAAGACATACTCCTAGCAGATAATAAGTGCACTTGTGAAAGGGCGTGGAAACTGTCAAATCCACGACATGGAACAGATTCCTAGCTAATGACTGGTTTTCAGCATCTCCACTTCAGTACCAACTACAGAGAACAAGAAAACATCGACTCTACCCGGGGTCAAATTACATGCAGCTCCAGTTCGACTGCCTTAGTTTCCGAAAATTTGCCGCAAGAAATGAACCCTACTACGGTTCAGAGTTGAGGCAGCAAATAGGCCATACAAAAAGTAGCCTATCCATCTATCAACTAAGTAGCTCGATCATCTTTCGATCTGTTTCTCTTTTGAATAGGCTTCCATGTGTTGACATACTCGAGGAATGATGTAGAAGGGCTGTCCTTTGGATGAGCATGTACACGAGATGAACGCCGCAACACAGCCTCTTCAACTAACAACTGATGTGTCACCTCCTTCAATCTCTTCTCCACAGCATTACTATATTCACAAACAAAAGAAAAGATACTTATTAGTTTTGCTTCTGCAAACCTAAAGCCAGCTCTTGACCTCAACAGTAGGTTCAAGGGCAACGCAAAAGAATACTTATTCATATAGACAGAAAAACATGTGCAAGTGAAATAAACAACGAGTTGCAGTCTGGAAAACAGTTTTGCACAGACAGAAAGAAACATTTCATTTTCAGCAAAGAAGGCTGGGCATTAATTTTTCTTTTCCGAGATTTCCAGGGTTTGGCATTGGAAACTTTGGATATTTTCTACTCCCTCCATCCGGAATTAGTGCTAGATACATCCATTTGAGCGACAGCAAATTCCGGATTGAGGAAGTATGTAATAAGACATCTATTTCACCAAAGGGATCAAAGGACATCATTTAGGCCCTGAAGCCCTTTCACCAAAAATAGGTCAGCATGGCCTGACTAGTTTTCAGCGATTTTCACAATATCTGGTGCCAAGTTCTTCCAGATCCAGAATACGAAATTAGTCATTTATAACACCCCCTTCTATAATACAGCCAAATATCATCACAAAGGAATAAAATTGTACAATAAAGGCACGATCATTCACATTGGTCTAAATAGACCAATCTAATGGTATGAAGTGCAGTGTTCATTAAAGCAAGGCTGAAAGAGGACAAGATCATAAAATGCACAAAACATAAACTAGGATAGATTCAAGATATAACGCTTTGGATATAAAATGTGATGATCTGCACTTCCTAGTGTCAACTAGTACATCTCTATTCTAAGAATCAACAGAACGGCAATCACCACACCACAAAAACAGTCCAATAGTACTAAATAAATTAAAGAATATAATAATAGAAGACTTCCAGTTCCATACCTTATCTTGTTGTAGAACTTGTCAAGCTGTTGTTTGAGTGCTCTCTCCCTTATGCCTTTAATGTTTAAAGACCCAATGAGCGCATCAAGCTGTTGATTGCAGAGTTAACATAGATTGTACACAGAAAAGGAAGCAAATAAATTTATACAGTAGCAAACAATCACCTCTTCCTTGGTGCTATAGTACCCCCACTCTTTGGAATCTGCACTTTCAACAAAGAGTCTTCCTTCGCGCCTAAAAAACCAATACCTGTTATAGTATCTGTCTTTTCCAAGAGGACTAGTTCGTACTGATTGGTCCAGTAGTTCCTTCTCCAGATGCCTCCCCTATAAGCAGAGAGAAGCACTTTCATGAACAGTTTCAGCAGAGACATGCATGTACATACGTAAGAATTAACATGTGTGCATAAAAGGTTACATGGATTGAACTTAAAAGATATACTGATATAGGTCGGTTCTCACCAGATGCAATTTCGCATCTCCCATTTTGCTGGTAGGAGCGTTTTTCCTCTCCTTCCCTTCTTTTGCCACAAGCTGGCTATTAACATTCTCGTTGCCGTCCTGTACAGCATTTGTCTGATTCATTTCCTTTTTGTTATATGGATTAAACTTAAAAGATATACTGATATAGGTTCTCACCAGATGCAATTTCGCATCTCCCATTTTGCTGGTGGGAGCGTTTTTCCTCTCCTTCCCTTCTTTTGCCACAAGCTGGCTATTAACATTCTCGTTGCCATCCTGTACAGCATTTGTCTGATTCATTTCCTTTTCTGTTGCCACTTCCATGATCAGCTTCTGCTCTTCCTTACTCTTTCTAGCAATCTCTCTTTTTTCTGCTGCTAGTGCTTGTTGTTGATCAATGCGTTCGTCTAATTTCTCTTTTACAGCAATAGTTGCAATGGCTTCATCTACCAATTCCCGTAGGATTTCAAGTTTCAGGCTAGTGGGAACAAGACCATAGTGACCCCTCCGTACTGTTGATATGTTACTGAAGATACTTGTCATTTCCATGAAATCACATAGATACTCCTTCCAGGTGACTAGAGATACCTACATACGATATGATTCATGTTTCAGGGAACAGAATATGGTACAAATTCGCTCAGACTTAAATTTTGAATAATAATAAGAAGAAGAAATCACCTTTGATTTTCTGTTCTTGTTCTGGATAAACTCAAAATATTCACCTTCATCATTAATAAGCAAATTGAGAAGTGCAGTGTGTATTTCCACAAGAAGAACAAGATTGGTTTCTTTGTGGCAAATTGCATTCTCCAGATCTGACAGGGAAAATGGTGACAAGCATAAAAGCCTCCCAAAAGACATGCAGAAATCCCAGACCATCAGGAGATCTCCCACAGAACTTATAGGGACTTTGAAATCTGTGGACGGTGGGCATCTCTTTGACAAAAGAGGGTCATCTGCCACCGGCTTTACTAAAAGATCATCGATTGGGTATTTAACTGGTACTACTTGCTCCTCATCTGAAAGTCACATGGAAAGTGAACAATAAGAAGCCAGTCAAACCTGTAGTAAAATGAAACCCATGGTAAAATATGAAGTGAAAGAGACGACATGAATATCTGCTTAATTCACCTTTCTTTGACCTTTTGCTGGCATCTTCTGCAGTCCCATTCGCTAGTCTTTTCCTTGCTTTGGACAATCCTTCACCATTCTGTAAGCCATGATGTATTAGGATCATAATAATAAGAGAGAGAATAAAGGAAACAAGAAAAGATGATTACAACCATGTCTTCTGGAGGCTCAGTGGGTATGCCATATTTCTTTGCAAGATCCATATGTACGATCCATGGAGAGTTTTGTGATGTTGATTCCCTGATAAAAATCTTGAGCATATTACGACCACAGGGTGCTTTCTTGCGAATTAGATCGTCGGCTCTGAGAACTGAAGTGCTGGTAATTGCATTGTCTTGACCAATCCAGCCCACCTCATAGCTTGTGGTTTTACCTGAACCTATAACCTTCAGAATCTTGCAAGCAGCCTCCGAACCATCTTTTTTAGCATGTAATTCTAATCCTTCAAACAGATTCTCTTGCAGACTGCCATAAATCTTGTTGACAAGGTCAGTTAAGTTAAGTGTGCCTGAAGCAAATGCAGTGAAAAATCCAGCCTTAAAAATATAACACAAATATTCTCACCTAGAAATATTCCGCATTCTTCACTAAATAGAATATCATGTAGCATATGAAAATATCATAGACATAAACGATAGTTTGCGCCAGCATTGAA
The DNA here is from genome assembly GCA_902687465.1 of Secale cereale. Classification (NCBI taxonomy): domain Eukaryota; kingdom Viridiplantae; phylum Streptophyta; class Magnoliopsida; order Poales; family Poaceae; genus Secale; species Secale cereale. The sequence goes on from LR738710.1 coordinate 597,634,863, forward strand.
AATACCCTCAGTGCAGATTATTAACAGTATACAGATGACACAGCTAACTAAATGTGCAGTAAACCTATATGCCAGACTGTCGGTCGCATGGATAGATTGCCAGCCCTGAATTGGAAATTTGTTACAGTGCACACATGAAATGGGAAATCAAATGTGATGAATCAATGGAGGAGAACATATCATCAATTTTATCCAGAAAGAATGTCTGAATAATCCAAAGGAAAACTGATGAAAACAAGTGGGACTTGTCAGCGAATATAAACAGAAAATCTCAAACACGCGAAACTCCTTACCACCACAAAATTCTAAACACGCAATGATGCCACAGATAATCAATGTCAAACTAACAGCATTAGCTCAATGGCCTTTAAAAAAACATTACCTCAATGTAACTTAGTCTAGATATACACATAACAAAATGCTATCCCGTTTCTTTTTCAAAGGCCAACAATGTGCATCATAAAGAAATAAGGATTATAGCGAGACTGAAACATTATAATCATGACAAGTGCCGATAATGTCATAATCAGGAAAAGCTTGGCCCTACTGTATTGAATCATCTGGAGAACAGGAGACATAAGCTCTCTTGGCAACTGTTGAGCCTTCTCTGCAGCACGCTGCTCTGAGACCAAAGCTTCCTCATAGGTTAAATTAGATTTTCCAGACACCTTACATGTCCAAACTCTTTTACGGTAAAGGTTCAACCTATTCAGGTACTCCCTAATCAATAGTCAAGGATGCACACTGTTGCTGCAACATAGTCTATTGCAAACATAAAAGCTGCAAAATGTCATATTTTGTTTGGAAATTATGATTTATATCAGGTACAGATCAATTAATTGTGAAGAGTTGTATGTAAGAGGATACTGGTAATCTCGAAATATCTCCTTAGTAAATCGAACTTGGAACACCTTCTCCTTGGGATCCAAGTCCTTTGGCGGGTCCAGTAAGAAGAAAGGTGTCCTCTTGAAGAGAGGCATTTGGTCCTTGTAACACAACCTCTACAAAAGGAACAATTCGTTCCACACCTGCAAAATTTAACAACAGTTACTGCATTCTCCTTCAGGAGAAACTCCAAGCCATCAAGAGCCATGCACCGCATATATGAAGCACAAGACAAGGAGCAGGTAATGGACTGCAGTGTTAATTGATACTAGCATAGGTTCATGGGTACAGTAACTTCTGTAAAAAAAAGGCATGAAAGTCAAGGAATAACAAATGGAATAATAACATCACTTCAACTCCAGCCTGTAACTTCTACACTAATCACACAAGAGTGTTAATCTTTTACATAAAGATTCAGGATACATTATGTACAAGCTAATCTCCTATGTAAAGATTAAAAATACATTCTGTACAAACTAATCTTCACTACAAAAATACAGCAATCAGCTCATATCCGCTCAATGCAACCGTACACGATGTCCTTGTGTTAATCTTTTTGTACAAAGATTCAAAATTTATTCTGTGCAGTGCACGCTAATCCTCGCTAGAAAATACAGTGACCAGCTCATATTCGTTCACTGCAACCGTAGATCTATAACATCACCCACGTGCGACACTTGAAATCCAACAGCCAAGAAATTCCACCATCGTTTATACCATCAACAAAATGCACTTCAGATTTACGGCATGAAAATGCGTCATGCCGCTTTCAACAAATGGCATGAAAATGCCACTCTGATTCGCAGAATCCAAGAACCAAGAAACACCATGAAAAAGATCAACACTAATCACCCACCAACAGATCGCTAATTAATGAGGCGACCAAGCCTCCCCACCCCAACCGCCTAGCGAAAACACCATTCAGTACCCACCAAAACTCGCTCTTACCCCCCACACCATCACGGGATACCCCGAAGGGCCGCCCCCAAACCCTAGGCCGTCAAAGACCGGGCATGCCACATCCCACCGGCCGCCACCTAGAAATCATCCTCGCGCAAACAGAACCCACTAACCCATCAAAAACACGGAGAGATCAGCCCGAACCGACGGTCCTGCGTCGACCGGGGCCATAAAACGACGAGGGCGAGCATTCCGGGGCCTCACCAGGGAGTCCGCCGATACGGCACGGCCGGCGGCGAGGCTGGGGGTCCTCGGGGATCTGCGCGGCGACGGCGGGGCTACCGTGGGGCGGCGCAGGGGCGGGGCGGCGGGGGAAGCGGAGGCCGGAACCCCAACCGCCGCTTTGGCGGCGCGGGGGATTTTTGGCGCTCGCGTTTTCGAGCTGAGAGGCCGAATGAGGAAGGGGGGAACGGAAGAGCGCCACCGGGGCTTCCACTCTCTCGGCGAAATTTCTAGGTTTTTTTCCTTTGATGAAGGAATTTATAGCAGTTTGATGTGGCCAAAGAAACGGCGGTTTCTCGGTGATTCTGTTTGGACATTTCCAGCTAGGTACCTCAGCTTTTTTGTTTTATTACTGGGACTAGCTGAAGCTTTCCTATGACATGACAAAAAATTGAAAAAGCAGAAGTTTGATGAATTTTACACAAAACGTTTTCATATAGAAAACAGATAGATGAAGTAATTATCTCTGCTGCACATGCGATGTCGTTGACAAGAATGTTGGCGAAGACCGGTCGGAACAGATGGCGACGGAGACAGCGGGATGCGGTGCTGCGTGACTTGAAAGGAAGATGACCCGTGGTAACGAACCTGAGCAGTCGCGTGTACTGCTTCTCGGAAACCTAAATCGCACTTTCCCGGTGAAGGATTAGAAGGGTGGTAGGTTTCGGAGACCTGGTGTCCTGTTGCCGGTGCACAACGGCGTTCAGGGTGGAGTAGACTACGATGACGGCGCAAGGAGAAACCCTAACTCGATTTGGTGTATCTTTGGTGTTGGTTGACAGGTCATGTAAATTGGAGAAACGAACAGTCTCGTGTTGTGATCATGATCTAAATTGACTAGGTTCCTAACTTGTAAACTTTCGGGCCAAGAAATCAAGAAAAAATGACTAAAGGAATATGCGCTCCTACAAGGCCGCGGACCAGATTCCGTCGAATCATTCAAGCGCATGTTGATGGTGTTATGGCCCCAAGGGTGTCTTGCCATACCTAGACTCGGCCTAAGTAGGCTTGCCCAAAGCCCCCTATGTCGGTTTATGCCCTGGGCCGTCATCTCAGCCTATGGCCCAATGGAGAGAAGGACTCAGAAGACATATGACAAGGAAGCTGGCATCCAGGATGACTCCTCCATAACCCTAGCCGACTATGATTATGTAAACCCTAGACTCATGTATCCATGTAAGTCAAGGTTAGGCTAGTGAATAATGACGAGAACCGCAGATTACTCTCAATCACTCATCACCATTGTACACCCTTATACTCTATCAATACATGTCAGTGCTAAAAACGACGGATCTCGGGTAGGGGGTCCCAAGTTGTAGGTCTAGGAACAATGGTAACACGGAACGAAGGGAGACAGTGTTTACCCAGGTTCGGGCCCTCTCAAAGATGTAAAACCCTATGTCATGCTTTGATTATATTGATGCGATGGAGTACAGAGTACAAGATGATATACCTCGAGATTGTATGATTGTGTTCTAAACCCTAAGGCTGGTAATCGTGCCTCTAAAGACTAAACCCCACGGCTTATATATATACTCCGGGGTACCTAGGTTACACTGAAGGAAATATGCCCTAGAGGCAATAATAAAGATGTTATTTGTATTTCCTTATATCATGATAAATGTTTTTTATTCATGCTAGAATTGTATTAATCGGAAACTTAGTACATGTGTGAATACATGGACAATACAGTATATCCCTAGTATGCATCTACTAGACTAGCTCATTGATCAAAGATGGTTATGTCTCCTAGCCATAGACATGAGTTGTTATTTGATCAACGGGGTCACATCATTAGGAGAATGATGTGATGGACAAGACCCATCCGTTAGCTTAGCACTATGATTGTTTAGTTTTACTGCTATTGCTTTCTTCATGACTTATACATGTTCCTATGACTATGAGATTATGCAACTCCCGAATACCGGAGGATTACCTTGTGTGCTATCAAACGTCACAACGTAACTTGGTGATTATAAAGATGCTCTACAGGTGTCTCCAAAAGTGTTCATGGTGTTGACATAGATCAAGAATAGGATTTGTCACTCCGAGTGTCGGAGAGGTATCTTTGGGCCCTCTCGATAATTCACATCATAATAAGCCTTGCAAGCAAATGACTAATGAGTTAGTCACGTGATGATGTATTACGGAACGAGTAAAGAGACTTGCCGGTAACGATATTGAACTAGGTATTGAGATACGGGCGATCGAATCTCGGGCAAGTAACATACCGATGACAAAAGGAACAACGTATGTTGTTATGCGGTTTGACCGATAAAGATCTTCGTAGAATATGTAGGAGCCACTATGAGCATCCAGGTTCCGCTATTGGTTATTGACAGGAGATGAGTCTCGGTCATGTCTACATAGTTCTCGAACCCGTAGGGTCCGCACGCTTAACATTTGATGACGATCGGTATTATGAGTTTATGAGTTTTGATGTACCAAAGGTAGTTCGGAGTCCCGGATGAGATCACGGACATGACGAGGAGTCTCAGAATGTTCGAGACATAAATATTGATATATTGGACGGTCACATTTGGACATCGGAAGTGTTCCGGGTGATTTCCGAAATAAACGGAGTGTTGGAGGGGTTACCGGAACCCCCCGGGGAAGTATTGGGCCCTAGTGGGCTTTAGGGGAGAGAGAGGGCAGCAGCCTAGGAGGTGGCGCGTCCCCTCTCATGGGGAGTCCAAATTGGACTAGGGGAGGGGGGCGGCCCCTCTTTCCCTCTCCCTCTCCCTCTCTTTCCTTCCCCCTCTCTCCCTCTTGGTGGACTCCTACTAGGAATAGGATTCCTATTCCTAGTAGGAGAGGCTCTCCTAGGGCGCACCATAGGGGCCGGCCGGCCTCCCCCCTTGCTCCTTTATATACGGGGGCAGGGGGCACCTCTAGACACACAAGTTGATCTCTCCCAACCGTGTGCGATGCCCCCCTCCATAGAAATACAACTCAGTCATATCGTTGCAGTGCTTAGGCGAAGCCCTACGCCGGTAGTTTCATCATCTCCATCACCATGCCGTCGTGTTGATGAAACTCTCCCGCGAAGTTCTACTGGGTCAAGAGCTCGTGGGACGTCATCAAGCTGAACGTGTGCTGTACGCAGAGGCTCCGTACGTTTGGGGCTTGATCGGTTGGATCGCGAAGAAGTTCGACTACATCAACCGCGTCACTAGACGTTTCCACTCCCGGCCTACGAGGGTACGTAGACACGCTCTCCCCTCCCCGTTGCTATGCATCTAGTAGATAGATCCTGCGTGATCGTAGAAAATTTTGAAATATTGCGTTCCCCAACAGTGGCATCATGAGCCTGGTCTATGCGTAGATGATATGCACGAGTAGAACATAATGAGTTGTGGGCGATAATAGTCATACTGCTTACCAGCATGTCATACTTTGATTCGGCGTTATTGTGAGATGAAGCTGCCCGGGCCGACATTACGTGTACGCTTACGCGAGACTAGTTTCACCGTTATGAGCACTCGTTGCTTAAAGGTGATTGACGGGTGTTTGTTTCTCTCACTTTAGTTGAATCGAGTGTGGCTACGCCCGGTCCTTGTGAAGGTTAAAACAACACATACTTGACGAAAAATCATTGAGGTTTTGTATGCGTAGGTAAGAACGGTTCTTGCTAAGCCCGTAGCAGCCACGTAAAACTTGCAACAACAAAGTAGAGGACGTCTAACTTGTTTTTGCAGGGCATGTTGTGATGTGATATGGTCAAGACATGATAACTTATACATTATTGTATGAGATGATCATGTTTTGTAAAGTTATCGGCAACTGGTAGGAGCCATATGGTTGCCGCTTTATTGTATGAAATACAGTCGCCATGTAATTGCTTTACTTTATCACTAAGCAGTAGCGATAGTCGTGGAAGCAATAGTTGGTGAGACAAGAACGATGCTACGATGGAGATCAAGTTGTCACGTCGGTGACGATGGTGATCATGACGGTGCCTTGGGGATGGAGATCAAAAGCACAAGATGATGATGGCCATATCATGTCACATATTTTGATTGCATGTGATGTTTATCTTATTATGCTTCTTATTTTGCTTAGAACGATGGTAGCATTATAAGATGATCCCTTACAAAATTTCAAGGTACAAGTGTTCTCCCTGAGTATGCACCGTTGCGAAAGTTCGTCATGCCGAGACACCACGTGATGATCTGGTGTGATAAGCTCTACGTTCACATACAATGGGTGCAAGCCAGTTTTGCACACGCAGAATACTCGGGTTAAACTTGACGAGCCTAGCATGTACAAACATGGCCTCGGAACACTGGAGACCGAAAGGTCGAGCGTGAATCTTATAGTAGATATGATCAACATAAGATGTTCACCATTGAAAACTACTCCATCTCACGTGATGATCGGACATGGTTTAGTTGATTTGGATCATGTGATCACTTAGATGACCAGAGGGATGTCTATCTAAGTGGGAGTTCTTTAGTAATATGATCAATGTTGGGGATATCGCTTATCGGGAACTTATCGGTCCACCCATGATAAGGGGTAAATCGGCCAGTTTATCGGCATATCGGCCAATTTATCGCCATATCGGCTAATTTATCTGCAGATTTATCTTATCGGTCACACAGCGGTAAGCGATAAATCGGCCGATTTATCGGCATATCGAAAGATATCTTGAACAGTGAATATGATTAATTGAACTTTAATTTATCATGAACTTAGTCATGATAGTTTTTGCATATCTATGTTGTTGTAGATCAATGACCCGTGCTACCGTTCCTTTGAATTTTAATGCATTCCTAGAGAAAGCTAAGTTGAAAGATGATGGTAGCAATTACACGGACTGGGTCCGTAACTTGAGGATTATCCTCATTGCTGCACAAAAGAATTATGTCCTTGAAGCACCGCTAGGTGACAAGCCCCCTCCCGCTAATGTAGAAGCTTTGAACGTCTGGCAAACGCGGTCTGATGACTACATGATAGTTCAGTGTGCCATGCTTTACGGCTTAGAACCGGGACTTCAACGACGTTTTGAACATCATGGAGCATATGGGATGTTCCAGGAGTTGAAGTTAATATTTCAAGCAAATGCCCGGACTGAGAAATATGAGATTTCCAATAAGTTCTACAACTGCAAGATGGAGGAGAATAGTTCTATCAGTGAACACTTGCTCAGAATGTCTGGGTACTACAATCATATGACTCAACTTGGATGCAAAATTGACAAAGATAGTGTTATTGATAGAGTTCTTCAATCACTACCACCAAGCTATAAAGGTTTCGCGATGAACTATAACATGCAAGGGATGCAAAAGACAATTCCCGAGCTCTTCGCTATGCTCAAAGCTGCGGAGGTAGAAATCAAAAAGGAGCATCAAGTGTTGATGGTTAACAAGACCACTAGTTTCAAGAAAAAAAGGGCAAGGGAAAGAAGGGGAACTTCAAGAAGAATAGCAAGACAGTTGCTACTCCCACGAAGAAACCCAAGTCTCGAGCCAAGCCTGAAACTGAGTGCTTCTACTGCAAAGGGACTAGACACTGGAAGCGGAACTGCCCCACGTATTTGGCGGATAAGAAGGATGGCAAGGTGAACAAAGGTATATGTGATAGACATGTTATTGATGTGTACCTTACTAATGCTCGTAGTAGTACCTGGGTATTTGATACCGGTTCAGTTGCTCATATTTGTAACTCGAAACAGGGACTACGGATTAAATGAAGATTGTCTAAGGACGAGGTGACGATGCGAGTGGGAAATGGTTCCAAAGTCGATGTGATCGTCGTCGGCACGCTACCTCTACATCTACTTTCGGGATTAGTTTTAGACCTGAATAATTGTTATTTGGTGCCAGCGTTAAGCATGAACATTATATTTAGATCTTGTTTATTGCGAGACGATTATTCATTTAAATCTGAGAATTTTTCAATGAAAGACCTCGGTGAAGCTGCCTACATATTAGGCATCAAGATCTATAGAGATAGATCAAGACGCTTAATTTGACTTTCACAAAGCACATACCTTGATAAAGTTTTGAAGAAGTTCAAAATGGATCAGTCAAAGAAAGGGTTCTTGCCTGTGTTACAAGGTGTGAAGTTCAGTAAGACTCAATGCCCGACCACTGCAGAAGATAGAGAGAAAATGAAAGTCATTCCCTATGCCTCAACCATAGGATCTATCATGTATGCAATGCTGAGTACCAGACCTGATGTGTGCCTTGCTATAAGTTTAGCAGGGAGGTACCAGAGTAATCCAGGAGTGGATCACTAGACAGCAGTCAAGAACATCGTGAAGTACCTGAAAAGGACAAAGGATATGTTTCTCGTGTATGGAGGTGACAAAGAGCTTGTCGTAAACGGTTACGTTGATTCAAGCTTTGACACTGATCCGGATGACTCTAAGTCACAAACCGGATATGTATTTTTATTGAACGGTGGAGCTGTCAGTTGGTGCAGTTCCAAGCAGAGCGTCGTGGCGGGATTTACGTGTGAAGCGGAATACATAGCCACTTCAGAAGCAACAATTGAAGGAGTCTGGATGAAGGAGTTCATATCCGATCTAGGTGTAATACCTAGTGCATCGGGTCCAATGAAAATCTTTTGTGACAACACTGGAGAAATAGCTTTGGCGAAGGAATCCAGGTTTCACAAGAGAACAAAGCGCATCAAAAGATGCTTCAATTCCATCCGCGATCAAGTCAAGGAGGGAGACATAGAAATTTTCAAGATACATACGGATCTGAATGTTGCAGACCCGTTGACTAAGCCTCTTCCACGAGCAAAACATGATCAGCACCAAGACTCCATGGGTGTTAGAATCATTACTTTGTAATCTAGATTATTGACTCTAGTTCAAGTGGGATACTGAAGGAAATATGCCCTAGAGGCAATAATAAAGATGTTATTTGTATTTCCTTATATCATGATAAATGTCTTTTATTCATGCTAGAATTGTATTAATCGGAAACTTAGTACATGTGTGAATACATGGACAATACATTATGTCCCTAGTATGCCTCTACTAGACTAGCTCATTGATCAAAGATGGTTATGTTTCCTAGCCATAGACATGAGTTGTTATTTGATCAACGGGATCACATCATTAGGAGAATGATGTGATGGACAAGACCCATCCGTTAGCTTAGCACTATGATCGTTTAGTTTTACTGCTATTGCTTTCTTCATGACTTATACATGTTCCTATGACTATGAGATTATGCAACTCCCGAATACCGGAGGAACACCTTGTGTGCTATCAAACATCACAACGTAACTGGCTGATTATAAAGATGCTCTATAGGTGTCTCCGAAAGTGTTCATGGTGTTGGCATAGATCAAGAATAGGATTTGTCACTCCGAATGTCGGAGAGGTATCTTTGGGCCCTCTCGGTAATGCACATCATAATAAGCCTTGCAAGCAAATGACAAATGAGTTAGTCACGGGATGATGTATTACGGAACGAGTAAAGAGACTTGCCGGTAACGAGATTGAACTAGGTACTGAGATACCGACGATCGAATCTCGGGCAAGTAACACACCGATGACAAAAGGAACAACATATGTTGTTATGCGGTTTGACCGATAAAGATCTTCGTAGAATATGTAGGAGCCAATATGAGCATCCAGGTTCCGCTATTTGTTATTGACTGGAGATGAGTCTCGGTCATGTCTACATAGTTCTCGAACCCGTAGGGTCCGCACGCTTAACGTTTGATGACGATCGGTATTATGAGTTTATGAGTTTTGATGTACCGAAGGTAGTATGGAGTCCCGGATAAGATCACAGACATGACGAGGAGTCTCGGAATGTCTGAGACATAAAGATTGATATATTGGACGGTCACATTTGGACACCGGAAGTGTTCCAGGTGATTTTGGAAATAAACGGAGTGCCGGAGGGGTTACCCGAACCCCCCGGGGAAGTATTGGGTCCTAGTGGGCTTTAGGGGAGAGAGAGGGCAGCAGCCTAGGAGGTGGCGCGCCCCCTCCCCAGGGGAGTCCGAATTGGACTAGGGGAGGGGGCGCGGCCCCTCTTTCCCTCCCCCTTCCCCTCTCTTTCCTTCCCCCTCTATCCCTCTTGGTGGACTCCTACTAGGAATAGGATTCCTATTCCTAGTAGGAGTGGCTCTCCTAGGGCGCACCATAGGGGCCGACCGGCCTCCCCCCTTGCTCCTTTATATACGGGAGCAGGGGGCACCTCTACACAAGTTGATCAAGTTGATCTCTCCCAACCGTGTGCGATGCCCCCCTCCACAGAAACACACCTCAGTCATATCGTTGAAGTGCTTAGGCGAAGCCCTGCGCCGGTAGCTTCATCATCTCCGTCACCATGCCGTCGTGCTGACGAAACTCTCCCGCGAATTTCTACTGGATCAAGAGCTCACGGGACGTCATCAAGCTGAACATGTGCTGTACGCGGAGGCTCCGTATGTTAGGTGCTTGATCGGTTGGATCGCGAAGAAGTTCGACTACATCAAGCGCGTCACTAGACGCTTCCGCTCCTGGTCTACGAGGGTACGTAGACACACTCTCCCCTCTGGTTGCTATGCATCTAGTAGATAGATCTTGGGTGATCATGGAAAATTTTGAAATATTGCGTTCCCCAACATACACATATGGCCGGTTGCTAACATGCCAGCTATTGAGCTATCCTTGAAGTACACGCCAAGTCTCCGGAGGCGTTTGTCTTGATTACCTTGAGGTGCACAATTTTCGGAGTCATTCCCTGTAATGATCAGTGGGTCGTATGAACGACCCATAGACTGTGGGTCGTATATGTTAGTACCCCTTAGTCCAAGACACCAGTATCCCCTGAATTAGTCTTCGAAGCCAAGGACGGCGGTTCCATACTCGTACCATTACCTTCAGCCTAAAATTTTCAGCTTGATGTCTTCGGCCTGGCAGGAGAGTTCCTTCTTTATCGGTTCAAGTTCAGCTTCAAGATCTTCAAACATCCTCGTCTCCCTCAACAAGGGTTCGAGCATAAACATACATCGGACTAGGTGGCCTTCTCTTCGTGTAATCCGAAGACTTGCATCAGGGATTCTTCATGGGTCCCACCACTTATGGCCCTATGTTGTAGGGTGGAACCCTAATGGATGATATTTTCACACCTGGAGGGGGAAATGGAAGAACAACAAGAGAAATCGCTCATACAAAACCCAATTACACATCCACTAGAATTTCATAGTTGAGATCCACAGGCATACAAGATCAATCTAAGGAAAATAAGCACAAAGGTTAGTTCTTCTCTAATCCAAAGAGATGGGGTCTTGATAATCTAGAGAGACCCTTCTCCCGTAGGAGGTCTTGATGATCCTATGATGGGGATCCTTCTCCCTTAGGAGGTCTCGATTCACCAAGGTGGAGGTACAATGAGCAAAGCTCTCTCTAATGTCTCATAGCACTTTGCTAACCCTAATAAATGTCCTAGGCATTGAATATATAGGTGGACTAAGGCGGGGGACGAGTTGGAGGGCAAAACATGACATCCATAGCCAACTTACTGTGAGGGTCATGCGCACGGGGAAGTAGGCCCTGTGCACATGGGTGGCCCGTGGGCACGGTACACGCCCGTGCGCACGGGGTAGCTACATCGGCATGGCCCGTGGGCACGGGGTCTGGAGGGTCATGCACACGGGTTGTGCATCTTCACTTCTAGCAGCTCTGTGGGTAGCCCGTGGACACGGTGAAAGGATAGATATGGTTGACTAGAGGGGGTGAATAGGCAACTACCAATTTCTAGCTTGTGTTGACAAATCAGGTTTAACAACAAATAGGTTGTCTAGATATGCAACTAGGTGAGCAACCTATATGATGCTAATAACAAAGGTAACAACAAATAAGCAAGGATCACAACACAAAGTAGCTTCCACAGAGTAAAGGTAAGAAGTAACCATAAGTGAAGTCGGTGAAGACGAGGATGTGTTACCAAAGTTCTTTCCCTTTGAGAGGAAGTACGCCTCCGTTGGAGCGGCGTGGAGGCACAATGCTCCCCAAGAATTGCAAGATGTCGTGATTCCACTAGTGGTGCCTGAAGGAAATATGCCCTAGAGGCAATAATAAAGTTGTTATTTTATATTTACTTATATCATGATAAATGTTTATTATTCATGCTATGATTGTATTAATAGGAAACTTGATACATGTGTGGATACATAGACAAAACACCGTGTCCCTCGTAAGCCTCTAATAGACTAGCTCGTTAATCAAAGATGGTTAAGTTTCCTAACCATAGACATGTGTTGTCATTTGATGAACGGGATCACATCATTAGGAGAATGATGTGATGGACAAGACCCATCCGTTAGCTTAGCATATTGATCGTTCAGTTTTATTGCTATTGCTTTCTTCATGTCAAATACATGTTCCTCCAACTATGAGATTATGCAACCCTCGGATACCGGAGGAATGCTTTGTGTGCTATCAAATGTCACAACGTAACTGGGTGATTATAAAGATGCTCTACAGGTATCTCCAAAGGTGTTTATTGGGTTGGCATAGATCAAGATTAGGATTTGTCACTCCGAGTATCGAAGAGGTATCTGTGGGCCCTCTCGATAATGCACGTCATAAGAAGCCTTGCAAGCAAAGTGACTAATGAGTTAGTTATGGGATGATGTATAACGGAACGAGTAAAGAGACTTGACGGTAACAAGATTGAACTAGGTATGAAGATACCGATGATCAAATCTCGGGCAAGCAACATACCGATAACAAAGGGAATAACGTATGTGTAAGGGCATATTTCTCCCTAAGTAGTTTTGGTGATTGATGACAATGCTTTTGCGGACTAATCGTGTGCACTGAGCTTTTCAGATATCTCACACCTAGGCACAAGACAATTAAGTGCCCCTCGGAACCTATTGAAGACGGTTTTTCCTTTAGTTTCTTTTCAGTGGAATTGAGTCATAGGAAAGTTGTACTATTAAGAGGGGGTCTGCTTCGGAAAGGTTAGGGTGGAATCAACACGTACACATCTATTCATTCACACCACCTTTCTTTCGCTTCATTGGAGCTTCAGCTGTTTTTCCTTGTCTTTGCAAAAACAGTGGTGTTCTACTATTACCACTCTGAGGCATGCAGTAGTACCGCAAAGAAAGCGGTAGTACCGCACGGCCCCACTGTAGTACCGCTCCAAGGTTACGGTAGTACCGCACACAGCGGTAGTACCGTGCCAAGGACACAGTAGTACCGTGTGACCGGCCCAAGCACCGTAACTAGTACGGTAGTAGGGGCGGAAGTAATTTTTTACTTTCGCGTCCTATGCGGTAGTACCGCTTCTTGCAATCGGTAGTACCGTCTCGGGTTTTTGCATCGACCGTAACTCTACGGAAGTAGGCGCGGACGTAATTTATTTAGTCCACACTCTTCCCCGACCTGTCTGACCCTGTCTTACGGTAGTACCGTAAGGACGTGCGATAGTACCGCTCCGGCAGTACTGCCGCCCGTTGTTTGAACGCAACAGGGGCTAGATGTGGCTCATGCCGCGCCAGTGGTAGTAACGCAGGGTTGTACGGTAGTACGACATGTTAAGTGCGGCAGTACCGCGTGTTGCGGGCAGAGTTGGTGGATACGGTTGGATTTGTCTCTCCACTATATTAGGTGAGTCTTCTTCCTCTAGAAGCCTCACCTCTTCCTCCCCAAGCTCCATTGTTGCTCAAAGCTCCATTTCCGCCCGATCTCTCTCCCTAGCCAATCAAACTTGTTGATTTCGTAGGGATTGTTTGAGAAGGTATCGATCTACACTTCCACCAAGAGAAATTTGATTCCCCCCACTAATCCCTTGCGGATCTTGTTACTCTTGGGTGTTTGAGCACCCTAGACGGTTGAGGTCACCGCGAAGCCATAGTCCATTGTGGTGAAGCTTTGTGGTGTCATTGGGAGCCTCCAATTCGATTGTGGAGATTGCCCCGACCTTGTTTGTAAAGGTTCGGCCGCCGCCTTCAAGGGCACCACTAGTGGAATCATGGCACCTTGCATTGTGTGAGGGCGTGAGGAGAATACGGTGGCCCTAGTGGCTTCTTGGGGATCATTGTGCCTCCACACCGCTCCAACGGAAACGTACTTCCTCTCAAAGGGAAGGAACTTCGGTAACACATCCTCGTCTTCACCGGCTCCACTTGTGGTTATTTCTTACCTTTACTTGTGCAAGCTTTCTTTGTATATCCTAGCTTGCTTGCTTGTGTGCTTGCTATTGTTGCATCATATAGGTTGTCCATCTAGTTGCATATCTAGACAACCTACTTTGTTGCTAAGTTTTAATTTCGTTAAGAAAAGCTAGAAATTGTTAGTTGCCTATTCGACCCCCTTCTAGTCAACCATATTGATCCTTTCAATTGGTATCAGAGCCTCGTCTCTTTATTAAGGACTTTACCGTCCAAAGAGTATGGGTGACGATGTAGTCGAGACGGAGGTACACTCCGGTGGAACTCCGTCCTTGCCTACGTCCGATGGGGGAACCGCGGTCTCTCCTGAGGAGTTCAATGTGGCCATGGACACACTGAAAGACTCACTAGCGACCGAGGTCAAAGGCATGTTCAAGGAATTTCTTGAGGGACTTAAATTACCCACCGCACAGTTGGAAGTGGCTCATCCCACTACCAATGTGTCGGATGCTATTCCCAACAAGGAAGAAGCTAGTAGTGAGCAAGTCCCGGTTAGTAAGAATGGGAGTGGGATTTTTGCCCACTCTGCACCTCCTACCCATTATGGAGGACCCGTTCCTACTCCGCATTTAAATTCGGTTGGTCCTCCTCCTAAGTTTGTGAAAAAAAATCAGATTTTGCTACTTGGATGTTTCGCTTTAAACGTCATTTAAATCATTGTTCTACTAATCTTTGGAGAATCATTGAGCAAGGTTTCTACCCGCATGATCCCTACAACTTAACTCCGAGAGAAGCTGCGGATCATCAATTCAACGAGTCCGTTCTTTGCATACTTCAAGATGCTATCCCTCCCGAAGACATTGCACATCTTCGACCCTTCACCGTGGCCAAGGAAGCATGGGAGCATGCTGGTTCCATATACAAGGGAAGCGCAAGCATTCAACTCTCAAACTATGAAGTTGTGCAAGATGAAGCCGATGAGTTTGCCATGATCGAAGATGAAGATCCCCGTGAACTTTATTGGAGATTAACCACTCTTGCGGTTTCACTTCGAGATCATGGGAGCAAAGACACGAATGACAATTGGATCAAGCGCAAGTTTCTCAAGGCCATGATGCCTTATCACAAGGCCATGTCCTCCGTCATTCGCCAAAGACCAAACTTCCACACTTTGTCATCAAGTGAAGTGTTGGATGAGTTCGTTGCCATGAGGATCTTGGACAAGACTGCCGACAATGTGGTATTACGAGCTCAACGATCAAAGAAGCTTAACCTTGCCTTGAAGTCCAAGGCTTGTGTGGAAGAAGAGGATGAAGAGGATGAAGATGATAGTTGCCCCGAAGACACCAAATATGCCTATCATGAGCACATGGCTCTTGCATCACGGAAATTTTGGGGCAACAAGAAGAACTCAAGGCCCACTTTCAACAAGAACAATTCAAGTGGCAACAAGGGCAAGAAACGAGTGAGGACGTGCTACAACTATGGCAATGTGAGCCATTTTGTTGTAGATTGCCCATATGAGAAAAGAGAAGACAATGGAGGCAAGTTTATCCGAAAGGACAAGGCCAAGTCTTATCCCAACAAGAACAACTTCAACAAGAAGACCCCTCCCAAAGGGTTGGCGGCCCTAGAAGAATATGTTGAGGATGATTATGATGATGAGATGGTCACTATGGCCACCATTGCTATTGCAACTACTCCACGATCATCTCTCTTTGACTCAACAAATGAGAACATCACCGCCAAGTGCATCATGACTAAGTCCACCAACAAGGTAACCCCCAACATCAATTCTACCATCACCTCTAATCCTTCATTGATGGATTGTATTGATGAGAGTGAGGGGGCAGAGGAGGAATAAAATGAATTTGAGTTGTTTATGAGTAAACTCAAGGGCAAACCCAAGAAGCACTTCGTTGCTCTCTTGGAACAACTCGGTGAAGCCAATGACATGAGCGAGGCTCACGAGGAGACCATCTCTAAGATTGAGGGTCATAGTCAAGACTATGCCGATGAGATATCGGATCTCTCTAATGCTCTTGAGGAAAAGCATGGTCTTCGTTTGGCTCTTGAGGAGTCACACAACGATGATCATGCTAAATTAAGGAAAGATCTTGATCATGCTTTAGTTGCCTCTCGTGTGCTCAATTCCGAGAAGGCAAAGCTTGTGGTTGACCATGCTAGACTCAAGGAGGAGTTTGTTACGCTTGACAAGGCTCACAAGGACTTCAAAAGTGTACATACTAGCCTCAAAGAGTCTCATGATCAACTTCAAGTTTCGCTAACCAAGGAGAAAGCTACCTTTCCTCACATGGTTTTTATTGATAATGCAAATGCTACTAACCCATGTTGCGAGCATGTGCATCTTGTTGAAGAGAATGCCAAGTTGAAGAAGCAGCTTGAGAAATGCCTTGTGTCTTGTATACAAGGTGAGAAGAACCTCAACGATCTTTTGAGCAATCAAAAGGAAGTTGTGGCAAAGGAAGGAATTGGGTTTGCTCCCAAGCCCAAGAAGAAGAAGAACGACAAGACCAAGCAACCTCCTCCTCTCAAGCAAACCTTTGTGAAAGAGGGAGAGGGTGCTCCTAAGAAGAAGAACAATGTGAAGAGTGGTGGAGTCAAGAAAAATTCCGCCACGCCATCAAACATAGTCGGCGACTTTAATCCTTCCTATGTTCTATGCCATGCTAGTGATGGACATGTTTTTGCTAAATTTGTTGGTTCTTCTTATGAGTACATTGAATGGTCTATTTGGGTTCCTAAGACCCTTGTTACTAACCTCAAAGGACCCATTACTAAATGGGTACCTAAATCCAAGCATTGATCTCTTGTAGGAGTTTGCTTCCGATGGGGGATCATGGTTGCTCGATAGTGGAGCCACAAATCATATGACAGGAAGCAAAGACTTGGTGGTGGACGTGCATCAAGGTTCATCTATGGCCACCAATGTCGAATGGGGTGATGCTTCATCTTCTAAGGTATTGGGGCTTGGCAAGGTTGTTGTTTCTCATGATCTCACGATCGAGAAAGTCATGCTTGTTGAGTCCCTTGCATACAACTTACTTTCTGTTCATCAACTTGCACTCATGGGTTTTGCCACATTCTTTGATATTGATACCGTGGCCCTCTTGTGGAGCAAGACACTTAAAGCAGCCTATGTTGGGCATGTCGAGTACGGCCTCTAGGTGGTTAACTTCTCGGAGCAACCCACTAAGACCGCGACGTGCCTAATGGCTAAAGTTGATGTGGGATGGCTTTGGCATCGCCGGTTAGCCCATGTCAATATGAGATCTTTGCAAATTCTTCTCAAGGGGGACCATGTCCGTGGACTAACAAATGTTAGCTTTGCCAAAGATCGTGCTTGTAGTGCTTGCATTGAAGGAAAGTTACATGAGAAGGCTCACCCTCCCACGACTATCATCTACTCAAAAAGACCATTAGAGCTCCTTCACATGGATCTCTTTGGGCCTCCATCCTTTGATAGTCTTGGGGGCAGAAAGTATTGCTTGGTGATTGTAGATGATTATTCAAAATACACTTGGGCATATTTCTTCAAGAAGAAGAGTGAGACCCAACAAACCGTCATCGACTTTGGAAATGAAGCTCAACGTCAACATGATGCAAAGATCTTGATGATCCAAAGTGACAACGGCACCGAGTTCAAGAACTACACCTTGGATGAGTTTTTTAGTGACGAGGGGATCAAGCATCAATATGCCGCACCTTATACCCCTCAACAAAATGGTGTAGTGGAGAGAAAGACCCGGACATTGATGGACGCGACGAGGACCATGATGGCAGAATTCAAGTCTCCATACAACTTTTGGGCCGAAGCCATCAACACCGCTTGTCATGCATCCAATCGGCTCTATCTCCGCAAAGGCTTGAACAAGACTCCGTATGAGATTCTTACCGGTAACAAGCCCAATATCAAGTATTTCCGGGTGTTCGGGTGTAAGTGTTTCATCCTCAAGAAAGGTGCTCGTTTGTCTAAATTTGAAGCTAGAGCTCATGAGGGCATATTTGTTGGTTATGCTACAAACTCTCATGCTTACCGTGTCCTCAACAAGTCCAATGGACTCATTGAGGAGACGTGTAACGTAGAGTTTGATGAGAATAACGGCTCCCAAGTGGAGCAAAGTGATACTTGTGATGTAGGTGATGAAATTCCTCCTCAAGCCATAAGAAGAATGAGTGTTGGTTATAGCCTACCCATTGAGGAACCCCTTGTGGCCGAAGGAGAAGGACAATGTTCCACTCAAATGGAACCATCATCAACCCAAGACGCACACGCTTCCGAAGAACAAAGTGAAGGCCCTCAACCGGACGAACAAGGCCAAGTGCAAGATCAACCACAAGATGGTGGTGAGCCACCAAATGATGCACAAGGCCAAGTTCCCTCTTCTGAGCATGATCAAGATCAAGAGGAAGCTCAATATCAAGATCAAGCTCTTGACGACGCTCAAGATGATCAACTCAGAGCTCCTCAATTATCACTTGAAGAGCAATTGGAGCGTCGTGCTGCTAAAGTTGCTTCCAGGCTCGCTTCTAGAGAGCATCACATGGAGAATATTCTTGGAAGCATCACAAAGGAGGTAAGCACTCATAGACAATTATCAAAGTATTGTGCTCATCAAGCTTGCGCTCAAAGACCCCGATTGGCTCAATGCCATGCATGAAGAACTCCATAACTTCGAGCGCAACAAAGTGTGGTATCTGGTGCCAAGGCCAAAGGAGAACCATAATGTCATTGGAACCAAGTGGATCTTTAAGAACAAGGAAGATGCTCACGGCATTGCCATTCGCAACAAGGCTCGTTTGGTGGCTCAAGGCTACTCCCAAGTCGAGGGTACCGACTACGGTGAAACCTTTGCCCCCGTTGCTCGCCTTGAATCTATTCGTTTGTTGCTTGTCTATGCTTCTCATCATAACTTTAAATTGCAACAAGTGGATGTGAAAAGTGTGTTTCTTAATGGTCCTATTAATGAGTTAGTGTATGTCAAACAACCCCCAGGGTTTGAGGATCCTAAGTTCCCCAATCACGTGTATCAACTCGATAAGGCGCTCTATGGCCTTAAACAAGCCCCACGTGCGTGGTATGAGCATCTTACCGAGTTGTTACAAGATCATGGGTTTGAAATTGAGAAAATCGACCCCACTCTTTTTACTAAGAAGGTCAAAGGGGAGTTGTTTGTCTTCCAACTATATGTTGATGATATTATATTTGGTTCACCTAACAAAGCTTTCAATGATGAGTTTGCCGCACTCATGACCACGCATTTTGAGATGTCCATGATGGGAGAGTTGAAGTACTTCCTTGGATTTGAGATTAAGCAAAGAAGAGAAGGAATCTTCATCAAACAAGCCAAATACACTCAATACATGCTCAAGAGGTTTAATCTAAGTGATGTCAAGCCGGCTACTACTCGAATGCCTACCAAGTGCCAACTTGACATTGATCCCAATGGTAAAGCGGTGGATCAAAAGGTATATCGTTCTATGATTGGATCCTTGCTTTACCTTTGTGCATCTAGACCGGATATTATGTTGAGTGTAGGACTCTGTGCACGGTTTCAAGCCTCACCTAAGGAAAGTCACTTTGTGGTAGTCAAGCGAATCTTTCGATATTTGGCTCATACCCCAAACTTTGGCTTATGGTACCCAAGAGGAGCAAACTTCAACCTTGTAGGGTTCTCTGATTCGGATTGGGCGGGAGACAAAGTAGATAGGAAGTCCACTTCCGAAGGGTGCCAATTCCTTGGTTTCTCTTTGGTAAGTTGGTCTTCCAAGAAGCAAAGTTGTGTCTCTCTCTCGTCCACCGAAGCAGAGTATGTGGCGGCTGGCAGTTGTTGTGCACAACTTCTATGGATGATGCAAACTTTAAAGGATTACAGTGTCACTTGTGACAAAGTGCCTCTTTGGTGTGACAATGAAAGTGCCATCAAGATTTCCCTCAACCCGATGCAACACTTCAAGGCAAAGCATATTGAGATTCGGTATCACTTCATTCGGGATCATATTTGGCGAGGAGAAATAGAGCTTCATTATGTCAACACACATGATAACCTTGCAGACATCTTCACGAAGCCATTGGATGAAGCAAGATTTCGCGAGTTAAAGCATGAGCTAAATATCATAGATTTGAGCAATGTGGATTGAAACCTTGCACACACTCCTCCCACTCAACATGATTATCTTGCCTAGGTGTAGGCATGGACATAGGGGGAGTATTGTTCTCTCAATGAACTTTTCCTCCCCCCATTATGCATAAATTGATCAAGTCTTTATTATTTGCCATTTTAGATGGTACTAGTGCTTCAAGACGAGTGTTGGTCATGGGCCCAAGGATAATTCTTCGCGGTGCCATACCAAGTAACTCAAACATAGGTGGCTCCGGCCACCGACCTCTTTCAAAGAGGGGTGTCTCGTGTGTTGTTCTAGTTGTGTGATGTCTTTCTTTCTTGTTGCCTTGTTTGTGTGTTCTTGTCCGTAGTTGCTTTGCTTTTGCCTTCCTTGTCGAAACTTGCACTTTCTTGGGGGAGCGGTACTACCGTGGTTAGTCATGGTACTACCGCAAGAGAGCCTACCGATACTACCTGATGCGGAGCATCCCGAGGTCATCCCCATGGACCCTCTTCCACCTCGTCAAGTGCCTCAAGGACCAATGACACGTGCTCGTGCTAGAGCTCTCGAGACCGAGGTGACGTCGCTCCTAGCCCTACTTCCATACGAATCTTGCGAGACATGGTTGCTACCTCAGACGGATGTGCTTTGTGTGCTCAGGTGTGAAGAAGACCACATTGGAGAAGGACGTGAAGACGGACAAGTCCCCAAGTTCACGTACGAGTTGATGCATCGAGAAGGGCAGAAGGAAGCTCCAGGCCCCGGACATCCGCCCCCCTGGCCCGGACATCCGGCCCCTGGGCAATCATCTACAGAAGGTCAGCAGACGACGCTACAGGGCCCGAACATCCGGCCAGGGCCCGGACATCCAGCCAAGCATGACCCGGACATCCGGCCTCGGGCCCGGAAATCCGGCGCCACTGTCCAGAGAGCACCCGAGGCTCGACCGCTCCAGCCCGGACATCCGGCCCCTCGCCCCGGACATCCGGCGCCCCGCAAAGCCCCGGGCATCCAGCCCGACGCCCGGATGTCCGGCCCCTGATTTGCCTGCGCGCATCCCCTGGGCCGAGGCCCGTGTACCCATTCGCTCCGTACACTATATATATTCCTTTTCCGATTCCGTTTAGGGTTAGCTTTTGGATAGCTCATTTCAGACCTTTGTGTGGATTCTCTCCTACGAGACCGCGCGCCTCTTCAGAGAAGATCCACCTCGGATTCAAGACCTCCACATCGGGGAAGATCCTACGGGATACCAAGACCTCCTCACGGAGAAGACTATCCTTGTACCACCGACGTTGACTATGGACCGTGTATCTCGATATGTATCGTGGATCTAGCACTTGTGTGATCATCTTTGTGTTGATTTGAGTGTTTCCTCTTGTGTTTGTCCCCGTTTCCTCCTTGTGTTCTCCGTGTTCGTCGTGGGATACTCTCCAAGCGTGAAAGATCTGCTGACTAGGGTTCCACCCTACATCATCTTGGTATCAAGAGCATAGGTTGATCACGATTTTGGAGCCCCACACCCTGTTTTCTAGCTTGTTTTTGTTGTGTTCTTCCCAATTTCGAAAATTCCCCACAAAAAGAGCCCCAAATTTTTTTGTGATCTGTTGAATTTGGCAAGATTTTGTTGAATTTGTTCCATGGATTTGCTGTGCCACGAGTGGATCTAGCTTTTCCCCCGTTTTCCCCAATTTTTCTCCGCAAAATCCGACGAATTTTGGCCCCAAAACCACCGTGTGCAAGGAGTTCTTCGCGGCCTCGGGCACCCCGGACATCCGGCCCGTGCCCCGGACATCCGGCCCGTGCCCCGGACATCCGGCCTGGCCCGGACATCCGGCCTGGCCCGGACATCCGGCCCCTGGCCCGGACATCCGGCCTCCCGCAGCCAATTTTTTTTCTTTTCCCCCACTCCACCCCACCTTGCACGCTCCCACCGCCATTTTCGTTTCGGTAACCCACCCAACCTTCCGCATACCACCACCACTTCCACAACCACCATCGCTTAACCGCTCCAAGTTTGAAGAGTTTGTCTCCCTTTGCCTTGGATACTTGAGTTGTGGTTTCACCATTTCCTTGGATGTTTAGGCTACCTTGGAACGGCAAGACTTCGACAACACCACCGCTCAACTTCGGCAAGGACGGTAACATCGACGACACTTTGTTCCTTCTACCTTGCAATTGCATTGTCACCCTATGAACCATCTTGGCGTAGCTTTCCCATTGAGACTAGCCATTTGAGTATTGCCGGGCCACGACACTTGTGCACATTAGTGATAGTCATAGATACTTCATACCATATCATCATATCTCCGTGTGACACAAGAGTGTCCCGCATACACAATAGCTACCTTGATCCGAGAAGCATGCATAAGTGCCCAAAGAAAGAGCTCACAAGCTTTTAAGCAAAAGAGCCAACCAAAGCAAAAGACAATAGCATCATACGCCTTGCATCAAAAGAGATCATACATCGTAGCAACATCATCTTGTGCTCAAGCATCGGCACATCATAGACTCATAGCATACTTGTGATAGATAGTCGTTACGTTTGCCTCGTATAGGTCGTGCACAAGTGCGTATCCGCCTATTAAGCAATCGGTTAGCGTCTCTCTAGTGTTGTGCAACACGAGCATTTTCCGTGGTTTCCACATTTTCGCTCACCCTTGGTTGCACAACCACATCTATCTATCCGTGCGTGTGTTCCGTGTGCTACTTTGCTAGTGATCTACTTGTTGCATGAGCAAATTGTGAACCATTTTTAACATCATTGAGTCACTTTGACGATTGCATTGAATTTGTGCCACATCCTAACCAAGCTCCTCTCAAAGCTTTACTTGTGTAGGTGTGAGAATCGACACGAAGTGGTACCAATAGTGCTATTTCCGGGTTACATTATCGAGTGATCATTGCTCCATTTTCAACTTCGGTTAAGGTACTTCTGGTATTGTCTTCTCCTTTCTCCCACTCACATACTTGCTTGTGATGATGGATAGGCCAAGTACATCTACCAACCCGATCTTCGACAATCCTCAAGAAGCGAACAACTACGTCACCAAACTACATCTCTTCGGTGTCCAACGAGCTCTACATCAAGAGAGTGAAGCTATGCGCGAGTACATTGGTCAAGTCGCCGAGGAAGCGCGCCAATTTGAAGCAAGAACAAAAGAACAATTTGACATCATCAACACCAACATGTCTACTCAATACAACGAGCTCCGGACATTGATAATCAACCGACGTTCTTCTTCAACATCCTCTCAAAGACGAAGCCGCTCAAGTCGACATTCCGACTCCACGCAAGACTCAAGTACACCTACGTCCAACACTCTTCGTCAAGCCGCACGTCAAGATCGACATAACAACCGGCAGCCTCTTCATGACAAGAGTTCACAAGAGCTATTCGACGAGCAAGACAACCGACGCCGTCAAAACCAAGCTACACTTGAGCAAGCACAAGACCGACAACGACTACGCCAACAACAACAAGAGCGAGCACGTCAACACCAAGAAGAACTAGATGCCGAGGCCAACCGCCAAGCACAACAACGTCGAGAAGCTCAAGCTATGGAGGCGCAACGAGCGTTACAAGATGCACACCGCAATGTGGCAGCCCGCACGAGCGTTACAAGAAGAGGATTTCCTTCGTGATGAGATGCAAGAGAGGCGCCATCAAGCAAGAATGCAAGACGAAGCTCCTCTTCAAGCGCGGCAAGAGCAACAACCCCAACAAGTACACCAAGCTCGACAAGAGCAACGTGATAATGCCAACCGCCAAAATCAAGACCGCCCTCCCAATAGGCAAGGAAACAATGACGAGCATCGCTATGGCAAGCTCAAATTCACCATGCCAAAGTTCTCCGGAAGCATTGATCCCGAAGACTATCTCTCATGGGCATTGAAAGTTGACAAGATCTTTCACCTTCACAACTTCGATGAAGAGAAGAAGATCGCAATGGCATCCCTTGAGTTCAAAGACTATGTTCTCATTTGGTGGGAGCAAATTATAGAGAGAAGAGAAGCAAAAGGCGAACCTCCTATCACCACTTGGGCTCAAATGAAGGAAGTCATGAGAGCACGCTTTGTGCCTACCCACTACAATCGTGACTTGTTCAAGAAGCTACAACTCCTCAAGCAAGGTACCAAGTCCGTTGAAGAGTACTACAAGGAGATGGAGATTGCCATGATACGAGCAAACATCACGAAAGATGAAGAGCAAACAATGGCGAGATTCTTGAATGGACTCAACTATCCCATCAAGAAGATTGCGGACTTCCAACCATACAACAATCTCCTCGAGCTAGTACATCAAGCAACCAAAGCGGAGCGACAAGTTCAAGAGGACTACAAGTACTCCAAGTTCAACTGCAAGAACTTCGGCTCCTACAACCAAGCTTCAACGACTTCGGCTACTCCTCCTACCTCTACCAAGCCATCTACAAACTTTGGCGACAAGTCAAGCTACAAGAATGTGACTACATCGAGTCGTCCACCTTCTACCAACAACTTCAAGCCAAGAGCTTCCTCAACTACAACTCCAACCGAAGACAACAACAAGACGAGCTCCATCAAATGCTTCAAGTGCCAAGGACGAGGCCACAAGTCATTTGAGTGCAAGACCGTTCGCACCATGATCATCAACGATGAAGGATCTTATGACTCCATGAGCGATGATGAGATGGAAGCACTTGAGCATGTCGCTATGCATCGCCAAGTGATGAAGAAGAAGACCGTCACGTGTTTTGCGACAATGACTCAAGCCCCAATCTTGTTGTCTCCAAAGTCTTGACACTCCAACACCAACAAGACGACGACCAACGATGTCACATTTTTCATACGAAGTCCGGCATCAATGGACGCTCCGTCAAGGTTATCATCGATGGAGGAAGTTGTCACAACTTGGCAAGCGAAGAGCTCTGCGACAAGCTTCATTTGGTCGAGACGAAGCATCCTCACCCCTACAAGGTCCAGTGGCTAAACGACGCCGGAATTCTTCGAGTCGAGCACACCTTGCAAGTCTCTTTCAAGATTGGCGCCTACGAGGACACTCTTGAATGTGATGTGATACCCATGTCCGTGTGCCACCTTATTCTTGGACGTCCATGGCAATATGATCGTGGAGTCACACACAATGGACGGACAAATCACTATCATTTCAAGATGGAGGGCAAGGAATTTGTGATCCGACCAATGTCTCCAAGTCAAGTAGCCGCCGACAAGCTTTTACCTACCAACCATCATGGAGAGAATGGTGAGAGAGTGAGCCACCAAAATGGGAGTGCGAGCCACAAGCCAAATATGAGCGACTCCACGATGAGCGACAAGAAACAACTAGTGCTATTTGCCACCAAAAGTGAGATGAGAGAAGTGTGTGAGAACCCATCGAGTGTCTTCAACCTTGTGCTATTATGCAAAGGGGAAGCCAAACCTACTAACACTTCACCACCTCTACCTTTAGTGTTGTCTAATTTGTTGCAGGAATTCTCGGACGTCTTTCCCGATGAACTACCTCCGGGTCTACCTCCACTTCGCGGAATCGAACACCGCATCGACCTCATACCCGGCGCACCACTTCCAAACAAGGCTCCTTACCGCGTCAACCCCGAGGAAACAAAGGAGATACAACAGCAAGTGCAAAAACTCATCGACAAAGGTGATGTACGTGAAAGCCTAAGCCCTTGTGCCGTTCCGGTTATTCTCGTGCCTAAGAAAGATGGAAGTTTTCGCATGTGCTCCGATTGTCGACCTATAAATGCTAACGTTAGATACCGTTACCCTATTCCACGCTTAGACGACATGCTTGATTAATTATGTGGTGCCACCATCTTTTAAAAAATTGATCTAAAAAGTGGTTACTACCAAATTCGCATTCAAGAGGGTGATGAGTGGAAAACGGCTTTCAAAACCAAGTTTGGGTTATATGAGTGGCTTGTTATGCCAATGGGCTTATCGGAAGCACCCGATTCATTTATGCGTCTTATGCATTTTTGTCTACGACCCTACATAGGTGTCTTTGTAGTGGTTTACTTTGATGACATCCTCGTTTTTAGCAAGACGCTAGAGGACCATGTGACACACATACGTTTGGTTTTACAAACCCTTCGGAAAGAGCGCTTATATGCTAATATGGAAAAATGCACTTTTGGCGTTGACAAGGTTGTCTTCCTAGGATTTGTCGTTTCTTCCCAAGGTGTTCACGTTGATGAAACTAAAATTGAAGCAATTAAAACTTGGCCTCAACCAGCGAATCTCATGCAAGTGCGTAGTTTCCTTGGTCTAGCCGGTTTCTACCAACGTTTTGTGAAGGATTTTAGCACCATTGCTATGCCTCTACACGCCTTGAGCAAGAAGAACGCACCCTTCATTTGGGGTCCTTCGCAAGACACCGCGTTCAATGAGCTTAAGAGCTTGCTTACACACGCACCACTTCTAGCCCTACCAAACTTTGATAAACCTTTTGAGATTCATTGTGATGCTAGTGGTACCGGCATAGGTGGCGTGCTAATGCAAGAGAAGCGCCCAATTGCGTACTTTAGCGAGAAGCTATCGGGAGCGCAACTTAACTATCCCATTTATGATAAAGAGCTTTATGCCTTGGTGAGAGTTTTACGTGTTTGGGAACACTATCTTAGACCTCATGAATTCATTCTTCATACGGACCATGAGACACTCAAGTATCTCAAAGGTCAAACTAAGTTGAACAAGCGTCATGCTAAATGGAGTGAGTTCATTGAGTCTTTTCCCTATGTCATCCAATACATCAAGGGCAAAGAAAATGTTGTGGCGGACGCACTTTCCCGCAAATGCATGCTTGTAACACAACTTGAGTTGAATGTGATCGGCTTTGAGCACATAAAAGATTTGTATGAGCATGATCCTTTCTTTGCAAATGCTTATGCTAAGTGCTTGACTCACACTTCTTGGGAACATTACTACCTAAAGGATGGATATCTTATGAGAGCTAACAAACTTTGCATTCCCGAGTCTTCGCTTCGTTTGCTCCTTTTGCAGGAATCTCATGGAGGAGGACTCATGGGACACTTTGGACGCGACAAGACGTTTGCTGCCCTCTCCAAGAACTATTTTTGGCCCAAGATGCTTCGTGACATCTCACGCCTCACCAACCGATGTTCTACATGCCGCAAAGCTAAGTCCAAAGCTCAATCTCATGGTCTTTACATGCCTATTCCTATTCCATACCATCCATGGGAAGACATAAGCATGGATTTCGTACTCGGATTGCCTAGAACTCAAAATGGCAAAGATTCCGTGCTAGTTGTCGTGGATCGATTCTCTAAAATGGCTCATTTCATTCCTTGTAACAAGATAGACGATGCTTCACATGCTGCAACTCTCTTTTGTAGGGAGGTCATTCGTCTACATGGCGTGCCGAAAACGATCGTGTCGGACCGGGACGTCAAGTTCTTGAGTTACTTTTGGAAAACCCTCTGCGCTAAGCTCAGAATCAAGCTCCTATTTTCTTCGGCGTACCATCCACAAACGGACGGCCAGACGGAGGTGACGAACCGCACACTTTCCACACTTCTTCGTGTGTTGATCAAGAGGAACATCCGGGAATGGGAGCAATGCTTGCCCATCGCCGAGTACGCCTACAACTGCGCAAGACATTCGACCACCGGCAAGTCTACCTTCGAGGTCGTCTACGGCTTCAACCCGTTGTCCCCATTGGACATCCTACCGCTACCTCTCCAAGAGCGCACGAACATGGACGCAAGTCCACGAGCAAGCTATCTCAAGAAGGTGCACAAGGATACAAGAGCAATGATCGAGCGACAAGTACATCGCCTCACCACCAAGCTCAACGTCAACAAGGCACCAATGGTGTTCCAACCGGGAGATCTCGTTTGGCTACATCTTCGCAAGGACCGTTTCCCACAAGAGCGCAAGTCCAAACTTCTACCTCGCGCCGACGGACCCTTCAAGGTGATAGCACGCTACAACAACAACGCCTACAAGATAGACATTCCACGCGACAAGTACTCCGTGAGCGACACTTTCAACATCCAGGATCTATCTCCTTTCCATGGTGATGAAGAATTCGATCCGAGGTCGGATCTTTCCCAAGGGAGGGGAGATGATGCGGAGCATCCCGAGGTCATCCCCATGGACCCTCTTCCACCTCGTCAAGTGCCTCAAGGACCAATGACACGTGCTCGTGCTAGAGCTCTCGAGACCGAGGTGACGTCGCTCCTAGCCCTACTTCCATACGAATCTTGCGAGACATGGTTGCTACCTCAGACGGATGTGCTTTGTGTGCTCAGGTGTGAAGAAGACCACATTGGAGAAGGACGTGAAGACGGACAAGTCCTGAAGTTCACGGACGAGTTGATGCATCGAGAAGGGCAGAAGGAAGCTCCAGGCCCCGGACATCCGGCCCCTGGGCAATCATCTACAGAAGGCCAGCAGATGACACTACAGGGCCCGGACATCCGGCCAGGGCCCGGACATCCGGCCTCGGGCCCGGAAATCCGGCGCCACTGTCCAGAGAGCACCCGAGGTTCGACCGCTCCAGCCCGGACATCTGGCCCCTCGCCCCGGACATCCGGCGCCTCGCGAAGCCCCGGGCATCCGGCCCGACGCCCGGACGTCCGGCCCCTGATTTGCCTGCGCGCATCCCCTGGGCCGAGGCCCGTGTACCCATTCGCTCCGTACACTATATATATTCCTTTTCCGATTCCGTTTAGGGTTAGCTTTTGGATAGCTCATCTCAGACCTTTGTGTGGATTCTCTCCTACGAGACCGCGCGCCTCTTCGGAGAAGATCCACCTCGGATTCAAGACCTCCACATCGGGGAAGATCCTATGGGATACCAAGACCTCCTCACGGAGAAGACTATCCTTGTACCACCGACGTTGACTGTGGACCGTGTATCTCGATATGTATCGTGGACCTAGCACTTGTGTGATCATCTTTGTGTTGATTTGAGTGTTTCCTCTCGTGTTTGTCCCCGTTTCCTCCTTGTGTTCTCCGTGTTCATCGTGGGATACTCTCCAAGCGTGAAAGATCTACTGACTAGGGTTCCACCCTACATCACTATCGCAACCAGCACAGCAGTAATATTTTACTGCCGCTGGAGAGCAGTACTACTGCCCTGCGAGTGGTACTTCTGCCCGGGCGGTACTACCCCGATGATCCGCGATACTACCATGTCGTTTTGAACGAGTGGGGGTTATAAGCGGGCAGGGGGAGTTCTAACTCCCCCATACCCATTCAACTCATTTTCCCCATGTCGTCTCTCTCTCTCTCTCTCTCTCTCTCTCTCTCTCTCACACACACACACACACACACACACACACACACACACACACACATACACACAAGAACGGCGCCGGAGGACCTCGCCGGATCTCTATCTCCGGCCACTCTCCTCGCATTCCGACACAGTGGTATCATTCCCCACCTCTCCCTCTTGCCACGGAACAAGGTTTCTCCCCAAAATCCCTTCTTCTTTTGCCATTTTGTTGTCTCTAGGTTTTGGGGAGATGCATGTTGTTCTTGAGTTCTTGTAGGCCTTATCCATGGAAGATTAGGGTGTAGGAGAGTAGTTGTGCAGTAGAGATGCTAGTCAATATGTTGCTACTAAGGAGTTGTGATCAACCGTAGTACCGCTCGTTTGTCTTACTCGTTCATAGATCGAATCCGCATTCGGATCTAACCCCGAGCGGTACTACCGCAGGTTGCCTGTGGTACTACCGCTCTGACGCATCATGGTACCACCGCTTCTCTGATGCGGTACTACCGTGCTAGACGCGGAAGTAAACTTTTAGTACCGCTCCAGATGCGGTACTACCGTACCACCCCGGCGCGGTACTACCGCCCCTGGAGCGGCACTAAAATTTTACTTCTGCATCTTCGAGCAGTACTACCGTTCACTCCACACCTTCTTCGTAGCCCATACTTATTATCATTTTTACATGTTTATTGTGCTTTGCTGTGGCCTTTGCATTGATTCTCTTTGTTTCTCTTGCGTGTTCTTGTGTTTGTGTCATAGGTGGTGGCTCTGGTTCCAATGTCCGTCGCTCAAATACCAGCCGTGACACATGGTCAAAGCGTCTGCGCAACCAAGATGATGTTCCTGAGGGCTCCAATGCCCCCAACGCAGAACCAAGTCCACTGCCACCAAGAACAAGGACCCAACAATGGGCATGGACGAGATTCCATCAAATGAGTTCATCGTTAGGAGGAAGATCAATCCCTATGTGAATCGTCGGGCTCAGTTCAGAGGAGATGATTTGTTTTGGACCAAGCAGCAGTATCTCATCTTCACAGAGGTGCTCAAGAGCAAACACAACTTATATGTGGATGCACACTGGATTGACATGAATCACATGAGGAAGGAGGAGCACCGGGCCTATTTTGCTAAGGCTCTAGACCTCGTGGAGCAGTTTGGCATTGAGCATATCATGTCTTTTCATATGGACTTTGACCCAGAGATTGTGGCCCAGTTCTTTGCTTCGGTTCACTTCCATCCTAAGGAGGAACGCAACATGACTTGGATGACCAATGGACAGAAGATGACTGCTACTTGGAAGGACTTCATGGATCTGCTTCAGGTTGCTGATGAGGGGCTCCACACACCTGTTGGAGTTCGCCCTCATGCCAATCAAGAGTCTGCCAACAAGAACTGGTTGTTGCTCTATTATGTGGAGAAGACGCTCGCAAGTGGCAAGAATACTTGGGTTATGAACCCTTTTCTGGATATTATGCATCGGATCTTCCGCAACTCACTATTTACTCGCATTGGGGACAAGGACAAGGTACATGCATACCTCATGGACATGATGCTCATTTGTGAGGAGGCCCGTAGTGCTTAGACTCAACCACTTGATATCTCACATGTCATGTGGTGTGAGATCGGCTTTGCGATATTCACCCGCAAAGTGCCTATCTATGGTCCATATCTATTTCTACTGATCACCAAGACTTGGGAGAAGCTCTATCCTGATGAAGAGTTTGAGGCTCCTCACTGGATTCGTCATGAGCCTGTCAAGCTCCGCATCAAGAGCCTATGGGCCAACACCGCTACCCGTGCGGATGCTGCTACGGCTAAGATGAATGTGGATGAGGAGGAAATTAAGGAGGAGGCAGCTGGTGAGGACAGTTCTAGAGGGTATGCTCCCCATCGTCTGAGCCCTCGTGGGATAAAAAGCTGAAGAGCAAGATGAAGGCTCTGTTTTGTATGCAAGCCAAGGGGCAATACAAGGCACATGTTGCTCAGAAGCAGGCTCGCCGGTGCAACAAGAAGATCTTAAGGACTTTTGGCGAGGATGTGTCTAGTGGGTCTGAGAAGAACATTACTCCAGAGGCTGAGTGGATTAGCAAGCAGGGATGCAAGTGGTCTGATTCTCAGGAGGAGCAGCAGGAGACTGACGAGGCGCATGACGACTGATCTCTTCCGCCTGAGCTGCCACTTATGTCATAGGTGTCCTCTCTGCCCTTTTGGTGTCTCGATGCCAAAGGGGGAGAGAGTGTAGGATTTGCGTGTGTGTGTCTTGTGCCGCGTTTATTTGTTTATTTGCTTTCTTTGGTCGAACCTTGTTTGCTTTCGTTGGTTTGTGTCGTGTGTGTGAGACCTATCATATGGTGTGAGACATATGCACTCTGCTCCTTATTTCGTAATTATGTCTGTGCTGTCTGTGCTATCTGCTAGGTCGTGAGCTTATACTTCACTTGCCCTAGTAATCTGTGCTCACGTTATCCTCCTTGCATCCTTGCGTAGAGTTATATTCTTAGTTGCAAGGAGTGTGTTGTTTATGAAATATAGGGGGAGTGTTGATCCTAGTATGTGCGCTGTGCAGTCCAAAGCATCTTCATAAGTATGCACACATCCAGGGGGAGCTTACCTATGTTTTATATACATGCTGGGTTTGCTTGTTATCTTTCTTTTATATATCTTTGTGCAAATCCCGTGCTGTCATCAATCCACCAAAAAGGGGGAGATTGTAAGGCATATTTCTCCCTAAGTAGTTTTGGTGATTGATGACAATGCTTTTGTGGACTAATCGTGTGCATTGAGCTTTTCAGATATCTCACACCTAGGCACAAGACGATTAAGTGCCCCTCGGAACCTATTGAAGACGGTGTTTCCTTTTGTTTCTTTTCGGTGGAAATGAGTCATAGGAAAGCCGTACTATTAAGAGGGGGTCCGCTTCGGAAAGGTTAGGGTGGAATCAACATGTACACATCTATTCATCCGCACCAGCTTTCTTTCGCTTCATTGGAGCTCCGGCTGTTTTTCCTTGTCTTTGCAAAAACAGTGGCGTTCTACTACTACCACTCTGAGGCATGTGGTAGTACCGCAAAGAAAGCGGTAGTACCGCACGGCCCCACGGTAGTACCGCACGGCCCCACGGTAGTACCGCTCCAGGGTTACGGTAGTACCGCACACAGCGGTAGTACCGTGCCAAGGACATGGTAGTACCGTGTGACCGGCCCCAATGTCGTAACTAGTACAGTAGTAGGAGGAAGTAATTTTTTACTTCCGCGTGCTACGCGGTAGTACCACTTCTAGCAAGCGGTAGTACCATGTCGGGGTTTTGCATCGACCGTAACTCTACGGAAGTAGCCGCGGACGTAATTTATTTAGTCCGCACTCTTCCCCGACCAGTCCGACCCTGTCTTACGGTAGTACCGTAAGGACGTGCGGTAGTACCGCTCCGGCAGTACTACCGCCCGTTGTTTTAACACAACAGGGGCTAGATATGGCTCATGCCGCGCCAGCGGTAGTACCGCACCTGGAGCGGTAGTACCGCAGGGCCGTACGGTAGTACCGCATGTTAAATGCAGTAGTACCGCGTGTTGCAGACAGAGTTGCTGGATAACGGTTGGATTTGTCCTTCCACTATATAAGGTGAGTCTTCTTCCTCTAAAAGCCTCACCTCTTCCTCCCCAAGCTCCATTGTTGCTCAAAACTCCATTTTCGCCCGATCTCTCTCCCTAGCCAATCAAACTTGTTGATTTCCTAGGGATTGCTTGAGAAGGCATCGATCTACACTTCCACCAAGAGAAATTTGATTCCCCCCACTAATCCCTTGCGGATCTTGTTACTCTTGGGTGTTTGAGCACCCTAGACGGTTGAGGTCACCGTGAAGCCATAGTCCATTGTGGTGAAGCTTCGTGGTGTCGTTGGGAGCCTCCAATTCGATTGTGGAGATTGCCCCAACCTTGTTTGTAAAGGTTCGATCGCCGCCTTCAAGGGCACCACTAGTGGAATCACGGCACCTTGCATTGTGTGAGGGTGTGAGGAGAATACGGTGGCCCTAGTGGCTTCTTGGGGAGCACTGTGCCTCCACACCACTCCAACGGAGACGTACCTCCTCTCAAAGGGAAGGAAATTCGGTAACACATCCTCATCCTCACCGGCTCCACTTGTGGTTATTTCTTACCTTTACTTGTGCAAGCTTTCTTTGTATATCCTAGCTTGCTTGCTCGTATGCTTGCTATTATTGCATCATATAGGTTGTCCATCTAGTTGCATATCTAGACAACCTACTTTGTTGCTAAGTTTTAATTTGGTTAAGAAAAGCTAAAAATTGTTAGTTGCCTATTCACCCCCCTCTAGTCAACCATATCGATCATTTCAATATGTTGTCATAATGGTTCGACTGATAAAGATCTTAGTAGAATATGTAGGAGCCAATATGTGCATCTAGGTTCCGCTATTAGTTATTGATCGGAGAGTCGTCTCGGTCATGTCTAGATGGTTCTCGAACCCGTAGAGTCCGCACGCTTAACATTCAATGACGATATTGTATTATATGAGTTATGTGATTTGGTGACCGAATGTTGTTCGGACCCCCGAATGAGATCATGGACATGACGAGGAGTCTCGAAATTGTTGAGAGGTAAAGATTGATATATAGGACGATGGTATTCGGACACCCCCGACAAAAGATATGGGAAACACACCAGCCACAAAGGGGTTGGTGCGCCCTCCCCCCCATATGGGTTGGCCAAATTGGAGAAGGAAAGGGGAAGGAGAAAAGGAAAAGGGGAATAGGATTCCCCCTTTCTTCCTTTTCCCTTCCTACTTCGAATAGGAATAGGAGAGGGGGGTTTGGCAAGATTGGAGAGGACCCCAAGTAGGATTCCTCCTACTTGGGGCGCCTCCTTGGCCGCCTCTCCTCCCCTCCAACCTATATATACATGGGGAAGGGGCGCCTAGAACACACACCAACAATTGTTAGCCGTGTGCGGCGCCCCCTCCACGGTTTACGCCTCCGGTCATATTCTCGTAGTGCTTAGGCCAAGCCCTGCGCGGATCACTTCACCATCACTGTCTCCATGCCGTGGTGCTGACGGTACTCATCTACTTCCTCGACGCCTTGCTAGATCAAAGGAATGAGGGACGTTATCGAGCTGGACGTGTGCAGAACGTGGAGGTGATGTGCGTGTTGTAAAACGCTTCCGCTTTCGGTCTACGAGGGTACGTAGACACGCTCCCCCCTCTCGTTGCTATGCATCTCCTAGATAGATCTTGCATGAGCATAGTTTTTTTTTTGAAATTGCATGCTACGTTACCCTTCAGTGGCATCATGATCCAGGTCTATGCGTAGATGATATGCACGAGTAGAACACAAAGAGTTGTCGGCGGTGATCGTCATACTGCTTACCACCAATGTCTTATTTTGATTTGGCGGTATTGTTGGATGAAGCGACCTGGACCAACCTTACATGACCATGTTCATGAGACTGGTTCCACCGACAGACATGCAACTAGTTTTGCATAAAGGTGGCTGGCGGGTGTCGATTTCTCCTACTTTAGTTGAATCAAATTTGACTGCGGCTGGTCCTTGTTGAAGGTTAAAACAGCAAACTTGATAAATCACCGTTGTGGTTCTTGTGCCGTAGGTAAGAACGGTACTTGATAGAAGCCCGTAGCAGCCATGTAAAACTTGCAACAACAAAGTAGAGGACGTCTAACTTGTTTTTACAGGGCATGCTGTGATGTGATATGGTCAAGACGTGATGAGTTATACGTTATTGTATGAGATGATCATGTTTTGTAAGATATCTGACAACCGACATGAGTCTTATGATTGTCTCTTTATTTTATGAAATGCATACGCCATGTAATTGCTTTAGTTTATCACGATGAGTTAGTGGTAGTCGTAGAAGCAATAGTTGGCGAGACGACTACGATGCTACGATGAAGATCAAGGTGTCAAACCAGTGACGATGGAGATCATGACAGTGCTTTGGAGATGGAGATCAAAGGCACAAGATGATGATGGCCATATCATGTCACATATTTTGGTTGCATGTGATGTTTATCTTGTTTTGCATCTTATTTTGCTTAGTATGGCGGTAGCATTATAAGATGATCCCTTACTAAAATTTCAAGGTACAAGTGTTCTCCCTGAGTATGCATTGCGACAGTTCGTCGTGCTGAGACACCATGTGATGATCGGGTGTGATAAGCTCTACGTTCACATACAATGGGTGCAAGACAGTTTTGCACATGCGGAGTACTCGGGTTAAACTTGACGAGCCTAGCATGTACAGACATGGCCTCAGAACACTGGAGACCGAAAAGTCGAACGTGAATCATATAGTAGATATGATCAACATAGAGATGTTCACCATTGAAGACTACTCCATCTCACATGATGATCGGACATGGTTTAGTTCATTTGGATCACGTATCATTTAGATGTCTTGAGGGATGTCTATCTAAGTGGGAGTTCTTAAGTAATTTGATTAATTGAACTTTAATTTATCATGAACTTAGTTTTGATAGTATTTGCAAATTATGTTGTAGATCAATAGCTCGCGTTGTAGCTCCCCTATGTTTTTGATATGTTCCTAGAGAAAACTAAGTTTAAAGATGTTAGTAGCAATAATGCGTCATAGGTCCGTGATATGAGGATTATCCTCATTGCTGCGCAAAATTATTATGTCCTTGATGCACCGCTAGGTGACAGACCTATTGCAGGAGCATATGCAAACATCATGAATGTTTGGAAAAGCTCAATATGATGTCTACTTAATAGTTTAGTGCACCATGCTTTACGGCTTAGAACCGGGACTTCAAAATGTTTTGAACGCAACGGAGCATATGAGATGTTCCAAGAGCTGAAATTGGTATTTCAGACTCATGCCCATGTCGAGAGGTATGAGACCTCTAGAAAATACTTTTCCTACAAGATGGAGGAGAATAGTTCAGCTAGTGAGCATGTGCTCAGAATGTCTGGGTACTACAATCGCTTGAATCAAGTGGGAGTTAATCTTCCAGATAAGATAGTGATTGACAGAGTTCTCTAGTCACTGTCACCAAGCTACTTGAACTTCGTGATGAACTATAATATGCAAGGGATGACGAAAATGATTCCTGAGCTCTTCGCGGTGCTAAAATCAGCGAAGGTGGAAATCAAGAAAGAGCATCAAGTGTTGATGGTTAAACAAGACCACTAGTTTTAAGAAAAAGGGTAAGGGGAAGAAAGGGAACTTCAAGCAGAACGGCAAGCAAGTTGCCACTCCTAAGAAGAAGCCCAAAGCTAGACCCAAGCCTGAAATCGAGTGCTTCTACTACAAAGGAAATGGTCACTCGAAGCGGAACTACCCCAAATATTTGGCGGATAAGAAGGATGGCAAAGTGAACAAAGGTATATTTGATATACATGTTATCGATGTGTACCTCACTAGTGCTCATAGTAGCCCCTGGGTATTTGATACCTGTTCGGTTGCTAAGATTAGTAACTCGAAACAGGAGTTGCAGAATAAGCGGAGACTAGTTGAGGGTGAGGTGACGATGTGTGTTGGAAGTAGTTCCAGTATTGATATGATCATCATCGCACACTCCCTCTACTTTCGAGATTATTGTTAAACCTAAATAAATGTTATTTGGTGTTTGCGTTGAGCATGAACAAGATTGGATCGTGTTTATTGCAATACGATTATTCATTTAAGTCAGAGAATAATTGTTATTCTGTTTACATGAATAAAACCTTCTATGGTCATACACCCAAGGTGAATGGTTTATTGAATCTCGATCGTAGTAATACAAATATTCATAATATTGAAGCCAAAAGATGCAGAGTTGATAATGATAGTGCAACATACTTGTGGCATTGCTGTTTAGGTCATATTGGTGTAAAGCGCATGAAGAAACTCCATACTGATGGACTTTGAATCACTTGATTATGAATCATTTGATGCTTGCGAACCATGGGCAAGATGACTAAAACTCCGTTCTCTGGAACAATGGAGAGAGCCAATGACTTGTTGGAAATAATACATACAGGTGTATGCGGTCCGATGAGTGTTGAGGCTCGTGGCAGGTATCGTTATTTTCTGACCTTCACAGATGATTTGAGCAGATACATGTATATCTACTTGATAAAACACAAGTCTGAAACATTTGAAAAGTTCAAAGAATTTCAGAGTGAAGTAGAGAATCATGATACCAAGAAAATTAAGTTTCTACGATCTGATCGTGGAGGCGAATATTCGAGTTACGAGTTTGGTCTTCATTAGAAACAATGTGGAATAATTTCACAGCTCACGCCACCTAGAACACCACAGTGTAATGGTGTGTCTGAACGTTGTAACTGTACTTTATTAGATATAGTGCGATCTATGATGTCTCTTACCGAATTACCACTATCGTTTTGGGGTTATGCATTCGAGACAACTGCATTTACATTATATAGGGCGCCGTCTAAATCCGTTGAGACGACACCATGTGAACTATTGTTTGGCAAGAAACCAAAGCTATCATTTCTTACAGTTTGGGGTTGCAATACTTATGTGAAAAAGCTTCAGCCTGATAAGCTCAAACCCAAATCTGAGAAGTGTGTCTTTATAGGATACCCAAAAGAAACTGTTGGGTACACCTTCTACCACAGATCCGAAGGCAAGATCTTTGTTGCTAAGAATGTATCATTTCTAGAGAAGGAGTTTCTCTCAAAAGAAGTGAGTGGGAGGAAAGTAGAACTTGATGAGATAATTGTACCTTCTCTCGAATTGGAAAGTAGCTCATCACGGAAAACCATTCCCGTGATGCCTACACCAACTCGAGAGGAAGGTAAAGATGATGATCATGAAACTTCAAATAAAGTTACTACAAAACCTCGTAGGTCAACTAGAGCACGATCCGCACCAGAGTGGTACAGTAATCCTATTCTGGAAGTCATGTTACTAGACCATGACGAACCTACGAACTATGAAGAAGCTATGATGAGCCCAGATCCGATAAATGGCTTAAGGCCATGAAATCTGAGATATGATCCATGTATGAGAACAAAATGTGGACTTTGGTAGACTTGCCCGATGATCGGCAATCCATTGAGAATAAATGGATCTTCAAGAGGAAGACTGACGCTGATGGTAATGTCACTGTCTACAAAGATCGACTTGTCGCAAAAGGTATTCGACAAGTTCAAGGAGTTGGCTACGATGAGACTTTCTCACCCGTAGCGACGCTTAAGTATGTTCGAATCATGTTAGCAATCGTCACATTTTATGAAATCTGGCAAATGGATGTCAAAATTGCATTCCTTAATGGATTTATGAAAGAAGAGTTGTATATGATGGATGCAGAAGGTTTTGTCGATCCTAAAAGTGCTAACAAAGTGTGCAAGCTCCAGCGATCCATGTATGGACTGGTACAAGCATCTCGGAGTTAGAATATACGCTTTGATAAGGTGATCATAGCATATGGTTTTATACAGACTTACAATGAAGCATGTATCTACAAGAAAGTGAGTGGGAGCACCACAACATTTCTGATAAGTATATGTGAATGACATATTGTTGATTGGAAATGATGTAGAATTTTGTGGAAAGCATAAAGGATTGTTTAAAGGGAGTTTTTCAATAAAAGACCTCGGTGAAGCTGCTTACATATTGGGCACCAAGATCTATAGAGATAGATCAAGACGCTTGATAAGACTTTCGATTAGTACATACCTTGATAAGATTTTGAAGTAGTTCAAAATAGATCAGTCAAAGAAGGAGTTCTTGCCTGATTTGCAAGGTGTGAAGTTGAGTAAGAGTGAAATCCCGACCACGGCAAAAAAATATAGAAAGAATGAAAGTCATTCCCTATGCCTCAGCCATAGGTTCTATAAAGTATGCCATGATGTGTACCAAACCTGTTGTGTACCTTGCCATGAGCTTGGCAAGGAGGTACAATAGTGATCCAGGAGTAGATCACCGGATAGTGGTCAAAATTATCCTTAGTAACTGGAGGACTAAGGAAATGTTTCTAGATTATGGAGGTGATAAAGAGTTCGTCGTAAAGAGTTACGCCGATGCAAGCTTTGACACTAATCCAGATGACTCTAAGTATCAATCTAGATGCGTATTGAAAGTGGGAGCAATTAGCTAGAGTAGCTCCATGCAGAGCATTGTAGACATAGAAATTTGCAAAATACATAAGGATTTGAATGTGACAGACCCGTTGACTAAACTTCTCTCACAAGCAAAACATGATCACGCCTTAATACTCTTTGGGTGTTAATCACATGGTGATGTGAACTAGATTATTGACTCTAGTAAATCCTTTGGATGTTGGTCAGATGGCGATGTGAACTATGGGTGTTAATCACATGACGATGTGAATTATCGGTCTTAAATCACATGTCGATGTGAACTAGATTATTGACTCTAGTGCAAGTGGGATACTGTAGGAAATATGCCCTAGAGGCAATAATAAAGTTGTTATTTTATATTTCCTTATATCATGATAAATGTTTATTATTCATGCTAGATTTGTATTAACCGGAAACTTGATACATGTGTGGATACATAGACAAAACACCGTGTCCCTAGTAAGCCTCTACTAGACTAGCTCGTTAATCAAAGATGGTTAAGTTTCCTAACCATAGACATGTGTTGTCATTTGATGAACAGGATCACATCATTAGGAGAATGATGTGATGGACAAGACCCATCCGTTAGCTTAGCATATTGATCGTTCAGTTTTATTGCTATTGCTTTCTCCATGTCAAATACATGTTCCTCCAACTATGAGATTATGCAACTCCCGGATACCGGAGTAATGCCTTGTGTGTTATAAAATGTGACAACGTAACTGGGTGCTTATAAATATTCTCTACAGGTATCTCCAGAGGTGTTTATTGGGTTGGCATAGATCAATATTAGGATTTGTCACTCCGAGTATCGGGGAGATATCTCTGGGCCCTCTCGGTAATGCACATCATACGGAGCCTTGCAATCAAAGTGACTAATGACTTAGTTGCAGGATGATGTATAACGGAACAAGTAAAGAGACTTGCCAGTAACGAGATTGAACTAGGTATGAAGATACCGACGGTCGAATCTCGGGCATGTAACATACCGATAACAAAGGGAATAACGTACGGTGTCATAACTGTTCGACCAATAAAGATCTTCATAGAATATGTAGGAGCCAATATGAGCATCTAGGTTCCGCTATTGGTTATTGATCGAAGAGTTGTCTCGGTCATGTCTACATAGTTCTCGAACCCGTAGGGTCCGCACGCTTAACGTTCAATGACGATATTGTATTATATGAGTTATGTGATTTGGTGATCGAATGTTGTTCGGAGTCCCGGATGAGATTACGGACATGACGAGGAGTCTAGAAATGGTCGAGAGGTAAAGATTGGTATATATAGGATGATGGTATTCGGACACCAAAAGTGTTCCGGGGGTACCGGGTACTTATCGGGTCAACGGAAGGAGTTTCAGGCATCCCCGACAAAAGATATGGGCCTTATGGGCCAAGAGGGGAAACACACCAGTTACAAAGGGGCTGGTGCGCCCTCCCCCCCATATGGGCTGGCCAAATTGGAGAAGGAAAGGGGAAGGAGAAAAGGAAAAGGGGAATAGGATTCCCCCTTTCTTCCTTTTCCCTTCCTACTTCGAATAGGAATAGGAGAGGGGGGTTTGGCAAGATTGGAGAGGACCCCAAGTAGGATTCCTCCTACTTGGGGCGCCTCCTTGGACGCCTCTCCTCCCCTCCAACCTATATATACATGGGGAAGGGGCGCCTAGAACACACACCAACAATTGTTAGCCGTGTGCGGCGCCCCCTCCACGGTTTATGCCTCCGGTCATATTCTCGTAGTGCTTAGGCCAAGCCCTGCACGGATCACTTCACCATCACCGTCTCCATGCCGTGGTGCTGACGGTACTCATCTACTTCCTCGACGCCTTGCTGGATCAAAGGAACGAGGGACGTTATCGAGCTGGACGTGTGCAGAACGTGGAGGTGATGTGCGTGTTGTAAAACGCTTCCGCTTTCGGTCTACGAGGGTACGTAGACACGCTCCCCCCTCTCGTTGCTATGCATCTCCTAGATAGATCTTGCATGAGCGTAGATTTTTTTGCAATTCCGTGCTACGTTACCCTTCAGTGCCCTTGAAGGCGGCGACCGAACCTTTACAAACAAGGTTGGGGCAATCTCCACAACAAACTTGGAGGCTCCCAACACCACCACGAAGCTTCACCACAATGGAATGTGGCTCCGAGGTGACTTCAAACATCCAAG
Organism: Secale cereale; assembly: GCA_902687465.1. Classification (NCBI taxonomy): domain Eukaryota; kingdom Viridiplantae; phylum Streptophyta; class Magnoliopsida; order Poales; family Poaceae; genus Secale; species Secale cereale. The sequence continues at coordinate 597,676,630 of LR738710.1, forward strand.
AGTAGAAACATCCACAAGGGATTAGTGGGGTAATCAAATTTCTCTTGGTGGAAGTGTAGATCGGAGCCTTCTCAACCAATCCCTAGAAAATCAACAAGTTTGATTGGCTAGGGAGAGAGATCTTGCGAAAATGAGCTTTTGGAGCAACAATGGAGTTAGGGTAGGAAGAGGTGGGTCTTCTAGGGGAAGAAGACCCCCTTTATATAATGGGAAAGAATCCAACCATTATGTAGCTCACAACCCGTACACAAGCGGTACTACCGCTCCGGGAGTGGGGTAGTCACCAGGAGTAAAGGCAATGACACAAGGCCAGGGGCCAGCAGTGCCGCCGGAGCGGTTCTACCGCGGTACTACCATTGGGGTTGCCCTACCACAGTGAGTAGGCAGCAGGGGCGGCGGTAGTATGACTAGAGCGGTACTACCGCCCATGTCTCGCGGTACTACCGCTAATAGCCGAAACTACCGCCCTACTACCGCTGTGAGAAAAAGAGACATGTGAAGAGCATGGCACCGTGCGGTAGTGGCAGGGGTGGTAGGGGCGGCACTACCGCGCCTACTACCGCTCCAACTTCTGCACGCTCTGCTGGGAACCTCGCATGAAAATTTGAGACACAAGCAAAGAGCGACAGTGCCACTAGTACTACCGCCTACAAGCGGTACTACGGCTGCCAGCCACGGTACTACCGCTAGTAGCTCTCCACGACTCCATCTACACAATAAATGGACAATTCCATCGATGCGGAGAGATGATGGGGTGCAGTTTGAGTATGTACGTGATGATTCCACACAAACCATTCCGAAGCGGACCCCCTCTTGATAGTACGGTTTTCCCTATGACTCCTCCACCGAAAATGAAACATGGGAAAGAAAACCATCTTCACTCCGAAACTTTGAGGGGCTCAAATCATCTAGTGCCATATATCTGAAATGCTCAATGCACATGATTAGTCCGCAAACACATTGCCATCAATCACCAAAACCACATAGGGAGAAATATGCCCTAACAATCTCCCCCTTTTTGGTGGATTGGTGACAACACAGGATTTGCACAAAAGAAATAGCAAAGTTATGTTCAAACCCACAATCTACTAAATATAGATGGGCTCCCCTAGATGTGTGCACTATTTAAGGTATGCTTTTGGAATGCAAAGTACACACATTTAGAATCAACACTCCCCCTATATTTTATAGACCAAAAAAACTTGCAAAGCATAATAATTGAGGAGCAGGCAAGTAATAGCATATGAGCATCAGGATATGGGCATAACATAGGATATATATATCTCACACAATAATAAAGTACTCAACTTAATAAAAAAGATAAGGGTAGCACATATGTCTCACACCATATGGTCTCTCATACGTCTCCAACATATCTATAATTTTTGATTCTTCCATGCCGCTATATTATCATTCTTGGATGTTTTACAATCATTTTATATCATTTTTGGGACTAACCTATTTACATAGTGCCCAGTGACAGTTGTTGTTTTTGCTTGTTTTTTACATTGCAAAAAATCAATACCAAACGGAGTCCAAATGCAGCGAAACTTTTTGTGGATTTTTCGGACCAGAAGACATCTAGTGGGCCAGAGAAACACCTGGGGGGTGCCCCGAGGGGGGCACAACCCACTAGTGCACGCCTGGGCCCCCAAGCACTCCCAGGTGGGTTGTGCCCACATCGATGGCCTCCACACTGCCTCTTTGCTCTATATATACCCCCATACTCCAAAAACCCTAGGGGAGTCGATGAAATTTTATTCCAGTCGTCGCAAGTTCTAGAGCCACGAGATCCAATCTATAGCCCTTTTCTGGCACTCCGCCGGAGGGGAACACGATCACGGAGGGGTTCATCATCCTCATTGGTGCCTCTCCGATGATGCGTGAGTAGTTCCACTCGGACCTACGGGTCCGTAGGCAGTAGCTAGATGGCTTCTTCTTTCTTTGTATCTCAATACAATGGTCTCTTGGAGATATATTTGATGTAATGACTTTGTGCGGTGTGTTTGTTGAGATCCGATGAATTGTGAGTTTATGAGCAGATTTGCATTAATTTAATATACACTGTTGATTATTATAGCTTCGTATTTCTTCTCCGATATTTGGGTTTTGTTCGACCAACTTTATGTATTTATCTATCAATGGGAAGAGATGCTTTGTAATGGGTTCGATCTTGCGGTGTCCTTTCCAAGTGATAGAAGGGGCAGCAAGGCACGCATGTATCATTGCTATTAAAGATAAAAAAGATGGGGTCTATTCCTACATGAATAGATCTTGTCTATATCATGTCATCGTTCTTATTGCATTACTCCGTTTTCCATGAACTTAATACACTAGATGCATGCTGGATAGCGGTCAATGTGTGGAGTAATAGTAATAGATGCAGGCAGGAGTTGGTCTACTGATCATTGTCTTGGATATCGTCATAATTATTTGCTTTTTTATCAACTGCGCAACAGTAATTTGTCTACCCACCGTATGCTATTTTTCTCGAGAGAAGCCACTAGTGAAATCTACGGCCCCCGGGTCTATTTTCCTATCATATACTTTCATATCTATATTTCTATTTGCTTTTTCCTTTATTTGCAACTTTTATTTTTAGATCTATATTGTGAAAAACACAAAAATACCTTGCTGCGTTTTATTTGCTTTTATTTGCATCTTTCAATCTACTACAATTTTATCCATTTAACTTGGCAATTTCTAGCACAGTTACCCGGAAGGGATTGACAACCCCTTTAACACGTCGGGTTGCAAGTATTTGTTCTTTTTGTGCAGGTACCGTTTACATAGTGTTGCGTGGTTCTCCTAATGGTTCGATAACCTTGGTTTCATCACTGAGGGAAATACCTACCGTAGATGTGCTGCATCATTCCTTCCTCTTTGGGGAAATACCGACGTAGCTTCAAGCGACATCGAAATGAATTTTTGGCGCCACTTCCGGGGAGACATCACCAACATCTATCAGGTTCCTAATCACAAATCTAATCTCTTTGCAATTTACAATATTTGCCATTTTCCTCTCGTTTTCACCTCCCCACTTCACAAAGAATTGTCGTTTTTATTCGCCCTCTTTTTTCGTTCGCCGTTTTCTCGCCAAATCTATTCGCGTTCTTGCTTTCTAGTCATCATGGCTAGTTCTTCCCTCATCATTTGCACCCCCGAGAACGAAGTTCTCAATTTTAAGCAAAGAGGGGGAGAAAGCCTAAAAGATGCTTGGTATAGGATTTGCAATGCTAACAATAGATCTATTCATAAGCAATCCACTATTGTTCTTCTTCGAAATTTTTATGTGGGAATCACCACTTGGTTTAGATTTGTTCTTGATACCATAACCAGAGGAAATTTCTTAAGTTATCCTCCTCTTGATGCTTTGAATGCTATGGGAAGTTTAGTGGGTTCTCCTCCTATTATTTATCAATGAAACAATTTTGACTCTTGAGCATGTTATGCAAAGGTTAGAAGCTATCAAAAAGGGAATGCTCACTAAAGAACATATTGAAAAGTTGGATAAAATATGCATAATCTTGCTAATAAATTTGGGTCAAAAGCGGTGATGTTTTTAAATTGTTAAAAGAGAAGGAACCCGTAGTCAATGAAAGAATTGAAGAAAGTCCTTCTAGGGTGGATAAATTTGAAGAATTTTTTAGTAACTCGAGCACTGCTTTTTGGTTCCCTTAAACCTATTGAAAAAACACCCATAAAAAGTTGCAAGACTACTCAAATAACCAAGAACAAGGGGGCTACTTCTAGCAGTAACAAAGGGGATCTTAAAATGATTAATACCCATCCCAATTTTATTGAAGTAATCTACTAGAGTAAATTCCTCGATCTTGCTCCTAGAAGTATTTTTGTTGAGGATATGTATGCCAAATCTTTGAAAAATTGTGTGATTGAGGACTTAGAAAACAAAGATGACAACACTTAAGATCTTGGTGTTATGCCTAGCTAGGGGCGTAAAACGATAACGCTCGTTGGGAGGCAACCCAACTTGTATCTTTTTGCCTTTTGTTTTTCTCACTGTTTTCAATAAAATACCCATTTATGCCTCTGATTAGATGTGTTTTTGTGTTTTAAGTTAGTGTTTGTGCCAAGCAAAGCCTTTCGGATGATTTCGTCGATAATTGATTTGATTACGTTGAAATTCAGAAACTTCCGTGTCCAGAGTTAGAATTTCTAACGATTACTGGAGCGCAATAAATTCTTGAATTTTTTACACGTTATCTGGATACAAATTTTCCATGTTGTCCAAATGTTTCAGAATTTTGAGAGCTACAGAAGTATGATAAAAAATCGCATCTTTACAGACTTGTATGTTTTTGACAGATTCTGTTTTCATTGTGTTATGTGCTTATTTTAATTGATGTATGGTTTCTTTTGAAGAGTTTTTGCCATGGAAAAGTTAGAATACAGTAGATATAATACAATTACAAAATTTGAATTGGGTTGATACAGTACTTCGAGTAAAGATTAGTTTTGTTATACTAACGGATCTCACGAGGTTTTGTTGAGTTTTGTGTGATTGAAGTTTTCCAGTTTTGGGTGAGACCACGATGGATGAAGGAATAAGGATTAGCAAAAGGCTAAGCTTGGGGATGCCCGAGGCACCCCAAGATAATGTTCAAGAAGTATCAAGCAACTAAGCTTGGGGATGCCCCCAAGTGGCATCCCCTCTTTCTTCTAATGGCCATCGGTATATTACTTGAAACTATATCTTTATTCGTCACATATTATGAGTTTTGCTTGGAGCGTCTTGTATGATATGAGTCTTTGCTTGCTTTGTTTGCTATTTTGTCACAATCATCCTTGCTATACAAACCCATTTGAGAGAGCCAAAACTATGCTATGATTTGTTAGAATTGCTCTCTATACTTCACTTAATTTTTTTAGAGCTATGGAATTGCTCTAGTGCTTCACTTATATCTTTTTGAGCACGGTGTGCTTTGTTATTTTTGAAGAAATACTCTCATGCTTCACCTAGATTTATTTGAGAGTTAGTAAAATTTTGAAGCAATTCTCCCTTGCTTCACTTAGATTAATTTGAGAGAAGGAAATTTTATGTTCATGTTCTTCACTTATATTTGTTTGAGCTTATCAAAAGCAACACGTAAAACTAGTCCCAATATGATAGATATCTAAGGGGGGTGTAACAAAAACTTTCATGAAGATCATTGGACAAAATAAACTTAATTCTTTGTAATAGTTTTGATATATGATGATAGTGATATGCGAGCCATGTTAATGAGTAATTATGTTTTACTAAGAATGTTGATGTTAAGGTTTGTGATTCCCTATGCAAGCACGGAAGTCAATAGTTATGCAATGAAATTACATCCTACTCCCTCTGTCTCGGTGAATTAGACATCTTAGAAGGTGCACCGCAACCTAGGCGCAAAGAGATTGGGCAAGGAAAAAAATTGAATCACGAATGAAGCCAATCACATCATTTATCTCTCAATTAAAAGCATGCTATTAATTAGATGACCTCTTCAAATCCCAATAGCGTGCCGCAGAAATTGCATGCATTGGTCTTTCAATTAATAGATGGGGTCTAATTAATATGCATGCAACTAGTACTACTCTTTCGCGCCTTAGTGTTTTGGGATTATTTCATTTTCGTAAGGTGACTTACACACCTAGACGGAGGGAGTACTTATGGTGCATTATTCGGTGTTAGTTATGCTCAATGCTCCCTGATGTGATTTTTGTTTCTTGTTTGGTCGCTTCCCAATCTATTTGGTAGCCTCCACTTATACTAAGTAGAAATGCTACTTGTGCATCCAAATCCTAAAACCCAAGTTGTGCCAAATGAGTCCACCATACCTACCTATATGTGGTATTCCCTTGCCGTTCTAAGCAAATTTGTATGTGCCATCTCTAAATTTCAAAATGAACTCCTGTTTTGTGTGATCGTACCGCTCACGAGGCGGCGAGGGGTGGCCGATATTTTTCCATGCTAGATGTGTTATTCTCAAGATGAGTGTTAATTCACTTGTCATTGCACGAGAGTACGGCAAATGTATTAGGGATGCCCAGTCTCGAAATGAAAAATAAATTTACTTTATGTTGTCAAAAATAATAAATTCTTTGGAAAGTGTTGGTATGGAGGGCACCCGTGGATACAATTAGCCATGGATTGTGAAAGAAAAGGTGGAAAAGGAATAAACTTTAATTTCTGTTTGGGAACCACTTATGATGTATCTAGCATGGAAAGGTATTGAAAGCTCTAAGTCGTCTTCATTGACGGGAAATGTAGCGACCACGATCCGAATGGACCGAAGTCTCTGTGTTTCAGTGTCATCCCTGGATCGGTAATGCTGACACACACAGTACTTGAAGGATTTATAACAGAGTGGCAATCACACCCTTATTACATCGAATGTGTCCAAAGAGAACTTATTACAGAAGGTCTATGGCTTAAGGCCATCTAACAAAATAACAGCGGAAGGCTTGAAAGATAAGTGAGTCCATCAACTCCAACGACATAGCTGAGTGCATGACAAACGACCTAGAACGTCTTACTCCTTGTCTGAAAAGTCTGCAACGTAATATGTTGCAGCCCAAAATGGGTCAGCACATGGAATATGTTGGTAAGATAACACAGAAGATGCAAGTAACAGAATAAAGGCTACACTATATGCATATTTGGCTTGTGGAGGCTCTAAGGTTAAAGTTTTTGCGTAAAGCCAATTTTTCCTTACAACAAAGGAATACATTTTATTTGTAACTATCATGGTAGTTGAAACATCATTGAGAAGGTACCTCCAACTCAATCCCAATTAAAGTAATCATTAACCCAACAAATTAACTCTAGAGTGATGAGATCAACCAATAATTCAAGTACCAGATACTCAAGATTGTCCATAACCGGGGACACGGCTAATCATGACCAGTTTGTACACTCTGCAGAGGTTTGTGCACTTTTCCCACAAGACTCGATCTCCTCCGTTGGATTTCTCGCACTCCATGGTGTTTGAGAAACGGATGACCGAGACACAGTCTTTCAGAAGCATTTAATCTTTACCCCAGGTGGACTCGTACACCTACTTTCCCCTACATCTGCTAGTCCACCACGAAAGAGCTCACACAACTTACTCATACTATGCCAGAGCCCATAATGGCATTGTGGCTGCACACGGAAGTTTCTAGCATGAATAGTTTTATGATCCCTTTGAGTCTGGGTGCCATTCCATAGGAAAAATCACACGGAACCCCGGGATTTCCTAGGACAACACTGGATTACCCAGGTGCCCTGCAACCAATCCACCCAGATGTGTATTCAAGTAACCGCCTTAAGTTGAACCATTAATTAATATCTCACATCCGTCATGGGTTTCTCTCAAACCCAAACCACGTCTACGATCATAGCATGGCAACCTAAGCATAACGTAGAAGTAACTCCCAAGGGTTTGAAAATAATGCAGGTAATAGGTTCTACCTCAAACTACTTCCCCGTCTCACAAATTAAGAGATCCTACTCATGCAATGTGTAAGGGTTTGATCTAATGCATAAAAACTGAGTAATAAAGGGTTTGATCAAAGTGTTACTTGCCTTGCTGACGATTCGCAAAACCTAGAGACTCGTAGTAGCACGCTTCACAGTCCGGGTATTCTATCGTAAGCAAACTATAGCATACATAAGCAATCAAGCAATGATGCACAAACAAAACTCCAAAAGATAAGATCTAACCAAAAAGTTCAACTTAAGAACTCCGGTTTGCAAAAAGAATCAAATTGAAAGAAGCAACGAAACTCAAACTGCGAAAAGAAACGAGATCCGATTACTAATTTGATCTAGGGTCAAATTTTACAGTAGCAAAACTTTGTTCAAGTTGGTTAAACGGAAAGAGGGCGTCGAGACGAAGATCTGGGATTTTGAATCACCTGATTCCGACTCTCGAGCGAAAAGAAAAACGAAAAACAAGATCAGGGCAGAAATCACGATCGGAAATAACTGCGGATAAATACCCCGAAAAAGAAAATTGACGAACAGGCTAACGAACGAACGTTTGCTGTCTGCGGCTGTCGGGCGAACAATGTTCGTTAAAACGAACGTACGGACGAACGTCCGCTAAATAACTAAACCAGAGAAAAACCGATCTAAAAAAACGGACCTAGGGTTTTCTCGAAAAAAACCGATAGGTTTTTAGACAAAACCGAAGGCGGCGGCAGCTACCTCGGGAAAAGACGACGGCGGTGCGGCGGCTGCAGCGGCAACGGCGTGGCGCGGCGAGGCGCGACGCGGCGGCGGCTTAGGGCGGCGGCGGCGGCTTAGGGCGAGGGGCGGGGCGGGCTGGCTGCGGGGCTGGGCCTCGGCGGCTTATAAAGGCCCCAGGCGAGAGGAGTCCTGGCCGAACACGGCCCAAAGGCGGTTTCCCTTTTTTTTAAACGAGTCCTGACGTACGAGAACTAACAAAAGAACTACTAAACGGACTCCAAAAATCCCGAAATAAATTTTCACCGTCCTCTAATAATATTTAGGACAAAGTGAACATTTTTCCGAACCTAAATGCAATTTTGGAAAACGCGTATTTTTCCTATGCAAATAAAATAGCAAATAAAATCGCAAATAAATCCGAATAAATACCAAAAGTGATTTTAATATTTTTCCTCCAATATTTCTGTTATTTTGGAGAAGTCATATTATCTCCGCTCATATATTTTATTTGGAAATATTTTTAGGAGAGAAAAAAATTTAAAACCAATGCTATCCTCGTACCGGTATTCGAGAAAACTCAAATACGGAAACGGTAGAATTCCCAACTCTCTCCGTAGGTCCTTGAGTTGCTTAGAATTTTCGAGGATCGCCATGAACAAAATGCAAAGAAATATGCAATGCAGTATGATCTATGTATAATATTCCAAATTGAAATTTGGGATGTTACAAACCTACCCCCCTTAGAATGAATCTCGCCCTCGAGATTCAGCTTGGTTAGAGAATAGGTGTGGGTGGTCCTTGCATAGATCATCTTCTCGTTCCCAGGTGGCTTCTTCCTCGGTGTGGTGGGTGTGGTGACTCCACTGAACTTTGCAAAACTTGATAACCTTACCGCGGGTGACTCTGCTCGAAAACTCGAGGATCTTAACAGGCTTCTCCTCGTAAGTCAGATCACTATCCAACTGAATTGCTTCCAGGGGCACTGTGTCTCTGAGCGGGATATCGGCCATCTCCGCATGGCACTTCTTAAGCTGCTAAACGTGAAACACATCGTGCACTCCTAACAATCCTTCGGGCAATTCCAACTTATAGGCAACCTCTCCCATGCTTTTCAAAACACGGTAAGGTCCCACAAATCTCAGGGCTAGCTTTCCCTTAACTCCGAAACGTTTAACTCCTCGTAGAGGCGATACTCTCAGGTACGATCTATCTCCAATTTCGTAAGCTAACTCCTTGCGCTTCGGGTCTGCGTAACTCTTCTGCCTGGACTGAGCTACTTTCAGTCTATCCCGAATCAGCTTAACCTTTTCTTCAGACTCTTTGATCAAGTCTGGTCCAAACAACTATCGGTCTCCAACTTCATCCCACATTAACGGCGTTCGGCATCTCCTTCCGTACAATGCTTCAAACGGTGCCATCTTCAAACTGGCCTGGTAACTGTTGTTGTATGAGAACTCAGCGTAGGGCAAATTATCATCCCAACTAGATCCATAATCTAGCGCACAGGGTCTCAACATGTCCTCCAGAATCTGATTGACTCTCTCGGTGTGTCCATCTGTCTGTGGGTCAAACGCTGTACTATATTCCAGCCTTGTTCCCAAAGTTTGGTGTAACTGATGCCAAAACTTTGAGGTGAACTGTGTTCCTCTATCAGATACAATGGTCCTCGGAACTCAGTGCAGACATACGATCCTGGTCATGTATATCTTGGCCAACTTCGCACTGGTGTATGTGGTTTTCACGGGGATAAAGTGGGCTACTTTGGTCAAACGATCCACTACTACCCAGATTGAATCATATCCCGATTTGGTCCTGGGCAATCCGGTGATAAAATCCATGCCAAGCTTCTCCCACTTCCATTCGGGTATCGGCATAGGCTGTAGCAATCCTGCTGGCTTCTGATGTTCTGCTTTTACTCTCTGGCATACATCACATACGGCTACATACTCGGCAATATCCTTTTTCATTCCCGTCCACCAGAAATGTTCCTTCAAATCCAAATACATCTTGGTGTTTCCGGGGTGTATCGAGTATGGCGCACCATGTGCTTCCTGCAGTATCAATTTCCTGATCTTCGGGTCGTTGGGCACATAGATTCGATCCTCAAACCACAAGGTGTTGTGCTCATCCTCACGAAATCCTTTGGCTTTTCCTTCACTCATCCTCTTCTCTATCTCGGCAATCTCTTTGTCCTCCTTTTGGGCTTCGCGTATCTTTCCCAGCAATGTTGACTGAACCTCCAAATTTGCGACAAAACCTCTAGGAAGTATCTCCAAACGAAGCTCCCTGAGATCTTTTGGTATCTCCTGGGGCAATCCCCCTTTTACTAAGGTATTTGCATAACTCTTCTGGCTCAGAGCGTCTACAACGACATTGGCCTTTCCTGGGTGATAGTGTAGCTTCATATCATAATCCTTTATAAGCTCCAACCATCTCCTCTGTCTGAGGTTCAGCTCCTTCTGAGTGAAAATATACTTCAAACTCTTGTGATCCGTGTAAACATCACAAAGATTTCCAATAAGGAAATGTCTCCAGGTTTTCAGTGCGTGCACTACAGCTGCTAACTCCAGATCATGCGTCGCATAATTCAACTCGTGCGGCCGCAGTTGACGAGATGCATAGGAAACAACTCTTCCATCCCGCATAAGTACTCCTCCAAGTCCTAAGCATGAAGCATCGTAGTATACTTGGAAATCCTTGCGTATATCTGGTAATATCAGCACTGGGGCTGTCGTCAACCGTTTCTTCAACTCCTGGAAACTTTCTTCACATTCTTCAGCCCAATCGAACTTTGTCTCCTTCTTCAACAATGTCATCATTGGCTTAGCAATCTTGGAGAAATTTTCTATGAATCTCCGGTAGTATCCCGCGAGTCCAAGAAAGTTGCGGATCTCTCCAACTGAAGTGGGTGCCAACCATTCAGTGACTGCCTGCACTTTGATGGGGTCCACTGGTATACCTTCTCCTGATATAACATGCCCTAAGAATCCAACTTCCTTCAACCAAAACTCGCATTTGCTAAACTTGGCATACACCTGATGTTCTCTGAGCTTCTCCAGTACCAAACGCAAATGCTCTGCGTGTTCCTCTTCATTCTTCGAGTACACCAAAATATCATCAATGAATACCATGACAAACTTATCCAAGAACTCCATGAACACCTTGTTCATCATACTCATAAAATAGGCAGGGGCGTTAGTCAATCAAAATGACATAACCGTATACTCATATAGCCCGTACCTTGTGGTGAAGGCTGTCTTGGGTATATCCTTCTCTCGGATCTTCAATTGGTGGTATCCAGATCGTAGATCGATCTTGGAGAATACTTTCGCTCCCTGGAGTTGGTCGAACAAATCATTGATCATCGGCAGCGGGTACTTATTCTTAATAGTCACTTCATTCAGTGCACGATAATCAACGACCATTCTCAAAGATCCATCCTTCTTCTCGACCAAAAGCACTGGGGCCCCCCAAGGTGATGAACTCCGACGAATAAATCCTTTCTCCAACAACTCCTTAATCTGCTTCTTGATCTCCTCCAAATCATTCACTGGCATCTGATACGGTCACTTTGATATTGGTCCGGTGCCAGGCAACAACTCAATCAAAAACTCAATATCCCTATCCGGTGGCATGCCTGGTAACTCCTCTGGAAACACATCCGGATAATCCTTTACTACCGGTACTTCCTCCTGAACAACTCCTGTGAGAGAATGTACTTGTGTCCGTATAGGCGAGTGCCTAGATACATACTTAATCATTTTTCCCTCCGGGGTGGTAAGAAAAATAGACTTGCTGGCGCAATCGATGTTACCTCCATACCTTGATAGCCAATCCATACCTAATATCACATCCAATCCTTGTGACTCCAAAACTATTAGGTCTAAGGGGAAAACATGTCGTCCAATGGTCAATGGCATCTGAAAACATCCTTGATTTGCCATATATTCCGCTCCGGGTGAACTTACTAACATGGGGGCCATAAGGACTCTAGTGGACAACTTATGTCTATTTATGAATCCCCTTGAAATGTATGAATGTGATGCACCAGTATCGAAAAGAACTACTGCGGTAAATGACTTAACCAAAAACTTACCGATCACCGCATCTGGTTGTTCTTCAACTTCCTCCACGGTCACGTGGTTCACTTGTCCTTTTTTGAACGGGTTGGGCTTCTTCCCGGCGCTTCCATTACCGTTCCCATTCTTAGCTTCAGGGCACTCCGTGGAATAGTGTCCATTCTTCCCGCACTTGAAACATGTGACGTGGCTCAAATCCCTCTTGGCGGGTGTGGATGGAGTGGAGCGTTTCTGATTTTTGTTTGCTCCATTCCCATTCCCATTCTTGGAGCCATTGTGGTTGTGGGTACTTCCTCCAGTGTGGGTGTGGCTTCCATGGTTATGAGTGTACCCTCTCGAATTCTGAGTGAATCGGGGCTTCTGCTGGGCTCCAGAATTATTCCTTCCTTGTCCATACTTCCTTTTGCGGTTCTCAATCTGCTGCTGCTTCCCTTCAATCATAAGAGCTTTATCTACCAACTCCTAGTAGTTGTTGAAGGTTGCCACCATCAACTGTACGCTCATCTCATCATTCAGCCCTTCCATAAACCTCTCCTGCTTAGTGGCATCTATGGCCACATCATCTAGGGCATAACGAGATAGGGTACTAAACTCATCCACGTACCGAGCCACGGTACGATTTCCTTGGTGCAAGTTGCGAAACTCCTGCTTCTTCATGCTCATAGCTCCAGTTGAGACATGGGCATTACAGAAAGCTTGCTGGAACTGATCCCAAGTGACATTGGCGATAGGAAAGGTGGTTGTGTAATTCTCCCACCATGCTGCGGCTAGTCCAGACAACTGGTGTGCGGAAAATCGCACCTTCTCAGCATCTGAGCAATTGGCGGTGGTCAAATCCCTTCCAATCTTGCGCAGCCAATCATCAGCAACTATTGGTATAATGTTGCTAGCAAACACCGGTGGCTGCAACCTTATGAAACGTGTCAGGTTGTCCACGGGTGGTGGTGGTGGAGGGTTATTGTTGTTCTGGTTGTTCTGAGTGTTCTGGACAAGCAGTTGCATCATAGTGTTCTGCTGATGGATCAACTGAGTGAGCTCAGGGGGAAACTCAAATCCGGGCTCACGTCTTGGAGGCATCTGATGGGTGTAGAGAGAAGAGATTAGAATAGAATTGAGGTCTAAGGGAAAAACACTACCCATATGCACATGAGACAAACACAATCATATCACACCAATCAATTTCAAGCAAGGTCTTACAAGATCTAACTAAGGTTACAAAAGTGCTCTAAAACTACTTGTGGTGAAAACTACTAGTCATAAGGTGGTCATCTAGAAATTTTGATCGGCGAAAGATTCCATGATGTCTGCTCCAGCTTCATCTTCATAGCCTTCGTCATCACTATCATCGGGGTCCGAATCCGTATCGTCGATGATGATGTAATCTTCAGAACGAATCTCCTTGGGTACCTCTTCCTCTTCTTCTCCTCCTGGTGCTGGATCTCCCATGAATAGTCCTAGCTTCCATGTAAAATCATCGTTCTTCTCCACTAGTATCAACATCTCCTCCTCATATCCGTCACGAGTAGACTTGAGTTCTTCTTCTAGCTCCAAATTCCTGTTTAGTGCCTTCTTCAAATCTATCATCCCTGCTCACATCTGGTGCTTGTGTCGTCGAATGTGCTGGTAACTCCTGGATGAACGCTGCAATGGACCTGTCCTTTCGGGTGCTGATCATGTCCCAATGCTCATCTCGGCGTCCACAAATCTGGTAGATAGTGTCCTTCAGCTCTTGTTTGTAGACTTCTCTGATCCTTCCCATGGTGATGTGGGCGGCCATAATCTTGCCTAGGCTCCAGGTTGGTGCATAAAAAAAAACTCTATTGGCTCAGTGGATGGTGCGAAGGTTCTCCCGGGAATTTGAACTTGAATGCTCCATCGCTCCTCTTCTGGTAAGGTGGCGGTGTAGGTCCCGGTAAATCTTGGTATTCCTATGTTCAGGTACCTAGTGACTTCCTTCAAGTGTCGTCCAAAAGGTGTGTCTTAATCTGGTTGAGTGAACTTGTTCCTTGAGTCCACCATCCTAAAGAAGTAGAAAATGGAGAGAAGTCAGAAATGAGTAGAGAAGAGCGACCTAGGGTTTATCTTAGTGGTCGTGTCCTACAGTCAGCGTGTGCTCTGATATCATCTTGTAGCGACCACGATCCGAATGGACCTAAGTCTCTGTGTTTCAGTGTCATCCCTGGATCGGTAATGCTGACACACACAGTACTTGAAGGATTTATAACAGAGTGGCAATCACACCCTTATTACATCGAATGTCTCCAAAGAGAACTTATTACAAAAGGTCTATGGCTTAAGGCCATCTAACAAAATAACAGTGGAAGGCTTGAAAGATAAGTGAGTCCATCAACTCCAACGACATAGCTGAGTGCATGACAAACGACCTAGAACGTCTTACTCCTTGTCTGAAAAGTCTGCAACGTAATATGTTGCAGCCCAAAATGGGTCAGCACATGGAATATGCTAGCAAGATAACACAGAAGATGCAAGTAACAGAATAAAGGCTACACTATATGCATATTTGGCTGGTGGAGGCTCTAAGGTTAAAGTTTTTACGTAAAGCCAATTTTTCCTTACAACAAAGGAATACATTTTATTTGTAACTATCATGGTAGTTGAAACATCATTGAGAAGGTACCTCCAACTCAATCCCAATTAAAGTAATCATTAACCCAACAAATTAACTCTAGAGTGATGAGATCAACCAATAATTCAAGTACCAGATACTCAAGATTGTCCATAACCGTGGACACCCCTAATCATGATCAGTTTGTACACTCTGCAGAGGTTTGTGCACTTTTCCCACAAGACTCGATCTCCTCCGTTGGATTTCTCGCACTGCATGGTGTTTGAGAAACGAATGACCGAAACACAGTCTTTCAGAAGCATTTACTCTTTACCCCAGGTGGACTCGTACACCTACTTTCCCTACATTTGCTAGTCCACCACGAAAGAGCTCACACAACTTACTCATACTATGCCAGAGCCCATAATGGCATTGTGGCTGCACACGGAAGTTTCTAGCATGAATAGTTTTATGATCCCTTTGAGCCTGGGTGGCATTCCATAGGAAAAATCACACGGAACCCCAGGATTTCCTAGGACAACACTGGATTCCCCAGGTGCCCTGCAACCAATCCACCCAGATGTGTATTCAAGTAACCACCTTAAGTTGAACCATTAATTAACATCTCACATCTGTCATGGATTTCTCTGAAACCCAAACCATGTCTACGAGCATAGCATGGCAACCTCAGCATAACGTAGAAGTAACTCCCAAGGGTTTGAAAATAATGCATGTAATAGGTTCTACCTCAAACTACTTCCCAGTCCCACAAATTAAGAGATCCTACTCATGCAATGTGTAAGGGTTTGATCTAATGCATAAAAACTGGGTAATAAAGGGTATGATCAAAGTGTTACTTGCCTTGCCGACGATTCGCAAAACCTAGAGACTCGTAGTAGCATGCTTCACAATCCGGGTATTCTATCGTAAGCAAACAATAGCATACATAAGCAATCAAGCAATGATGCACGAACAAAACTCCAAAAGATAAGATCTAACCAGAAAGTTCAACTTAAGAACTCCGGTTTGCAAAAAGAATCAAATCGAAAGAAGCAACGAAACTCGAACTGCGAAAAGAAACGAGATCCGATTACTAATTTGATCTAGGGTCAAATTTTACAGTAGCAAAACTTTTTTCAAGTTGGTTAAACGGAAAGAGGGCGTCGAGACGAAGATCTGGGATTTTGAATCACCTCATTCCGACTCTCGAGCGAAAAGAAAAACGAAAAATAAGATCAGGGCAGAAATCACGATCGAAAATAACCGCAGATAAATACCCCGAAAAAGAAAACTGACGAACAGGCTAACGAACGAACGTTCGCTGTCTGCGGCTATCGGGCGAACAACGTTCATTAAAATGAACGTACGGACGAACGTCCGCTAAATAACTAAACCAGAGAAAAACCGATCTAAAAAACGGACCTAGGGTTTTCTCGAAAAAAACCGATCGGTTTTTAGACAAAAACGAAGGCGGCAGTGGCTACCTCGGGAAAAAGACGACGACGGCTCCGGCGAAAGTCCGGCGGCGCGGCGGCGGCTTAGGGCGGCGGCGGCGGCTTAGGGCAAGGGGCAGGGCGGGCTGGCTGCGGGGCTGGGCCTCGGCGACTTATAAAGGCGCAAGGCCTGAGGAGTCCTGGCCGAACACGGCCCAAAGGCGGTTTCCCTTTTATTTTTTTTAAAAAATGAGTCCTGACGTACGAGAACTAACAAAAGAAATACTAAACGGACTCCAAAAATCCCGAAATAAATTTTCTCCGTCCTCTAATAATATTTAGGACAAAGTGAACATTTTTCCCGAACCTAAATGGAATTTTGAAAAACGTGTATTTTTCCTATGCAAATAAATCACAAATAAATCCGAATAAATACCAAAAGTGATTTTAATTTTTTTCCTCCAATATTTTTGTTATTTTGGAGAAGTCATATTATCTCCGCTCATATATTTTATTTGGAAATATTTTTAGGAGAGAAAATAATAATTAAAACCAATGCTATCGTCGTACCGGTATTCGAGAAAACTCAAATACGAAAACGGTAGAATTCCCAACTCTCTCCATAGGTCCTTGAGTTGCTTAGAATTTTCAAGGATCGCCACGAACAAAATGCAAAGAAATGTGCAATGCAGTATGATCTATGTATAACATTCCAAATTGAAAATTTGGGATGTTACAAACCTACCCCCCTTAGAATGAATCTCGCCCTCGAGATTCGGCTTGGTTAGAGAACAAGTGTGGGTGGTCCTTGCGTAGATCATCTTCTCGTTCCCAGGTGGCTTCTTCCTCGGTGTGGTGACTCCACTGAACTTTGCAAAACTTGATAACCTTACTGCGGGTGACTCTGCTCGAAAACTCGAGGATCTTAACAGGCTTCTCCTCGTAAGTCAGATCACTATCCAACTGAATTGCTTCCAGGGGTACTGTGTCTCTGAGCGGGATATCGGCCATCTCCGCATGGCACTTGTTAAGCTGTGAAACGTGAAACACATCGTGCACTCCTAACAATCCTTCGGGCAATTCCAACTTATAGGCAACCTCTCGCATGCGTTCCAAAACATGGTAAGGTACCACAAATCTCGGGGCTAGCTTTCCCTTAACTCCGAAACGTTTAACTCCTCACAGAGGCCATACTCTCAGGTACGCTCTGTCACCAATTTCGTAAGCTAACTCCTTGCGCTCCGAGTCTGCATAACTCTTCTGCCTGGACTGAGCTACTTTCAGTCTATCCTGAATCAGCTTAACCTTTTCTTCACACTCTTTGATCATGATAGGCAGCATTCCACATCAAAAATTCTGTTTTTATCATTTACCTACTCGAGGACGAGCAGGAATTAAGCTTGGGGATGCTGACACGTCTCCAACGTATCTATAATGTTTGATTGTTCCATGCTGTTATATTATCAATCTTGGATGTTTTCTAATAATTTAATAATCATTTTATATCATTTTTTGGACTAACCAATTGACATAGTGCCCAGTGCCAGTTGCTATTTTTTTCTTGCTTTTTACATCGCAGAAAATCAATACCAAACGGAGTCCAAATGCAGCGAAACTTTTTATGGATTTTTTGGACCAGAAGACATCTAGTGGGCTAGAGAAGCACCTAGGGGGTGCCCCGAGGGGGGCACAACCCACCAGGGCATGCCCAGGTGGGCTGTGCCCACCTCGATGGCCTCCTACACTGCCTCTTTGCTCTATAAATACCCCCATACTCCAAAACGCTAGGGGAGTCGATGAAATTTTATTCCACCCACCGCAAGTTCCAGAGACACGAGATCCAATCTATAACCCTTTTCTGGCACTCCGCCAGAGGGGAACACGATCATGGAGGGGTTCATCATCCTCATTGGTGCCTCTTCGGTGATGCGTGAGTAGTTCCACTCGGACCTACGGGTCCGTAGGCAGTAGCTAGATGTTTTCTTCTCTCTTTGTATCTTAATACAATGGTCTCTTGGAGATCTATTTGATGTAATGACTTTGTGCGGCGTGTTTGTTGGGATTCGATGAATTGTGAGTTTATGATTAGATTTTCATTGATTTAATATCCATTCTTGATTATTATAGCCTCATATTTCTTCTTTGATATTTGGGTTTTGTTTGGCCAACTTGATCTATTTATCTTGCAATGAGAAGAGGTGCTTTGGAATGGGTTCGATCTTGCGGTGTCCTTTCCCAGTGACAGAAGGGGCAGCAAGGCATGCATGTATCGTTTCTATTAAGGATAAAAAGATGGGATCTATTCCTACATGAATAGATCTTGTGTACGTCATGTCATCGTTCTTATTGCATTACTCCATTTTTCCATGAACTTAATACACTAGATGCATGCTGGATAGCGGTCGATGTGTGGAGTAATAGTAGTAGATGCAGGTAGGAGTCAGTCTACTAATATTGGACATGATGCCTATATACATGATCATTGTCTTGGATATCGTTATTTGCTTTTCTATCAATTGCCCAACAGTAATTTGTCTACCCATCGTATGCTATTTTTCTCGAGAGAAGCCACTAGTGAAATCTATGGCCCCCGGGTATATTTTGCTATCATATACTTTCAGATCTATATTACTATTTGCTTTTTCCCTATATTTGCAACTTTTATTTTTAGATCTATATTATCAAAAAACAAAAATACCTTGTTGCATTTTATTTGCTTTCATTTGCATCTTTCAATCTACTACAATTTTATCCCGTCAACTTGGCAATTTCTGGCACCGTTACCTGAAAGGGATTGACAACGCCTTTAACATGTCGGGTTGCAAGTATTTGTTCTTTGTGTGCATATACCGTTTACATAGTGTTGCGTGGTTCTCCTACTGGTTCGATAACCTTGGTTTCATCACTGAGGGAAATACCTACCCTAGCTGTGCTGCATCATCCCTTCCTCTTTGGGGAAATGCTGACGTAGCTTCAAGCGACATCAGTCTCGAACACAAAGGACAAACACAAACCAAAGCAAATGAAAGAGTTTGAGCGAGGAAAGCAACTGCAAGCAAATGAAACACGCTTGACTCATGACACACTGCAAATCCCTAACCCCCCCTTGGCATCAAGACACCAAAAAGCCCAAAAAATACACCTAAGATAACATGTGGTAGCACTACTCTAGGAAATCACCTGTCGTGCTCCTCCTCCTCAGACTCATCTGTTGCACGTGGTGGACCTCTAGTCCCCTCATCTGAATCAGTCCAGTGGCAGTTCCTCGATATGCAGACCTCCTCATCAGTGATCCTATCCTCAGAATCACTTCGAACCTCGAGACCAATATGCCTCATGAGCACCTTGTCCCGACTACATGCCTTCTTAGCCTCCACATGTGCCTTGTACTGACCCTTTGCCTGAAAGTAGAATAGCTTCTTCATCTTCTCCCTGAGCTTCTTAGCCCAACAAGGCTCCTCTGTTAGTGGCACATAGTTGTGCTCATCACCATCGTGAGGCTCTAACCTTGCAACCTCTGTCTCTGGGGGAACAGGTGAAGACGTGCCCCACTTATCCTTCTAATGTGGCTGTACAACATCATGGGAGACCAAGTCCCCGATGATAAGAGCCTCATCCAGAAACTTAGTGGCCCAAGTCTCCACAGTAAGAAGCATCAAGTAGGGACCATAGATGATGCACTTGCATTCCATGATCGTAGAGTGAAGCTCAGAATACATGACATGAGAGACATCCAATACCTCTTGTGAGCCCTACTCCTTTTAGCAAAAGAGAACTAGATCGACCAAGTAGGAGTGCACCATATCGAGGTTGCCAACACGAGGGAACATACAGTTCCGAAAGATCCGATGCATACTATACAGAAAAGGGCAAAGCTTATAAGACACGTGCCCAGTCTGAGATACCTTCTTAGTAGAATATGTCCATAACTCTTCCTTGTGAGAAGCAGCAACCTCGCGGTGAGCGCGAAAACCAATTAGGGTTTGTCCCCCTTATCTTCATAAGAAAGGAGCTCCATGAAACTCTTCCACAGAGTATACAAGAGCCTCCCATTGGTCATCCATGTAAGAGTCCTCTCCTCATCATACCCAAAGTGGACTGTGGCATAAAACTGAGGCACAAGATCAGGATCAAAGTCTTTGTTGAACAAAACAATCCTCTTGATATCAAGCTCCTCACACCTTTGTAAAGCACCTCCAAAGTAAGGCAATTCCCTCTCCATGTTAGCAAGATCAACTGACTTGACTTTCACAAATAGATTCATCTTGCCCTTCAACACATCTTGGTAAATAGCTTGCTGCATCTTGTTCCAGAATGGGCGACTGATAAGAGTTGGGTCCTAATCCACCCAGTATGGATTGCGCTTGCGCGTGGTACATAACTCCTGTGAAGGTAACTTGTCAATGGTCTTCGATGATGTCTTCTTGGTGTAGTCACTTTGACTCTCTACCTTGGTTGCGCACTGGAACCCTCTGGCACATCAGTAGACCAGTAATGCTTGGAGCCTACAAAATGTTCTGGATTCTTGCGACAAGCCTGATGCCTGGTGCTACTACCACCTGGAACCCACAAGAAAGAGCACGAGGGAAAATAGGTGTAAAAACATTTGCATATGCCAAAGACAGGAGGAACCAAAAGGAATTGAAGTATGAACATGGAGTAGTTGAAGTTGGCAGCTTTGGGCATTAGTACCGTGCACCCGGAGCGGTGGTACACTTCATGGGCTGGCGGTAGTACCGCTCGCGGTGAGGGTCAGCGGGCTTACCACATCCGCCATGAAATCCGGAAGTACCGGAGATGCCAAATTCAAATATTCACCACTCAAACTTCAATCATCCTACTATAGTAGTCTTCTACGCCCTACTCGTGCCCCGATTTGGCTAGAAATCAAAGAATGCAATGGGTATTGCCCTACAACCTAGACCCAAAAACTAAAACCAAAGAGGAGAAGAACGGGCACAATACCAGCATCCATGGCAAGAGGAGAGGGTGGGGATCGATCCCACCGGACAGAAACGTGGAAGACGGCCCGAAATCAGTGGTCCGACGGCGGTCCACAGGAGCTCGTTTGTCGCCTAGAGAGAGAATGGGATGAGGGAGAGAGATGAATGGGTATGGGGGAGTGGAACTCCCCCTGCGTGAATCTTAACCCACATCCCACAGTCAGCACGTTAGTACCGCTCCATGGGGCGGTAGTACCGCACCGGTACTAGAGCGAGCCATACGACCTGGTAATATCGCTCCAGCGGTAGTACCGTGGACGCGGGCGGTAGTACCGCTTATAACCGGTTAGACCGTTCCGTGACCAGTGGTAGTACTGCACAAGCAGAAGCAAGCAAGATCAAATAGGAAAATCTGGCTTATGCAAACTCCAAAGGAGACACTAAACACCGGCAAAATGGGAAGAGGCACTCAAAAGAGCAAAAAGGCACAAAGACTAGACAAACGAGGAGTGACTCGAGCAAGAACACAAAAAGGCCAAAAGCCAAGATATAGCAAGATGGACAAAATACCTCTCAAAGAGAGGGGGTGGCCGAAGCCACCTATGTTTGTGTCAAATGGTATGACATCGCGAAGATTTTAACCTTGAGTCCATGACCAAAACTCATCTTTGAAGCACAAGTACCATAAAAAATGGCTAATGTCAAAGACTTGATCAATATATTATGGGGGGGGGGGGAGTTCATTGAGAGAACAACACTCCTCCTATGTCCATGCCTACATCTAGAACAAGATAGTCATGATTAATGCGGTGGGGTGTGCCTAGTCTCAAGTCACGTTGCTTGAATAAATGATATTTAGCTCATGCATTAACTCACAAAATCTTGCTTCATCCAAAGGCTTAGTGAAAATATCCGCTAGTTGCACTTGTGTGCCTACATGAATAACCTCGTCTCCCCAATCTTGATGTGATCCCGGAGGAAGTGATGGCGCATCTCAATATGCTTCGTCTTGCTATGTTGCTCCGGATTGTAAGAGATCTTGATCGCACTTTCATTGTCACAAAATAGAGGCACTTTGTCACAAATGACTCCATAATCCTTTAAAGTTCGCCTCATCCATAGAAGTTGAGCACAACAACTAGCAGCAGCGACATACTCGGCCTCGGTGGTGGAGGGAGACACATAATTTTGTTTCTTCGAAGACCAACTTACCAAAGAGTGACCAAGGAATTGGCACCCTCCGGAACTTGACTTCCTAACCACACGGTCTCCCTCCCAATCCGAGGCCGAATATCCCATGAGATCAAAGCTTGAACCTTTGGGGGTACCATAAGCCAAAGTTTGGGGTATGATCCAAATATCGAAATATTCGCTTGACCGCCACATAGTGACTTTCCTTAGGTGTTGCTTGAAACCGTGCACACATTCCCACACTCAACATGATATCTGGTCTAGATGCACAAAGATAAAGCAAGGATCCAATCATAAAACAATATACCTTTTGATCCACCACTTTACCATTAGGATCAATGTCAAGTTGGCATTTTGTAGGCATTGGAGTAGAGGCCGGCTTGACATCACTAAGCTCGAAATTCTTGAGCATGTCTTGGTTATATTTTGTTTGATTGATGAAGGTTCTTTCTCTTCTTTTCTTGATTTTGAATCCTAGGAAGAACTCCAACTCTCCCATCATAGACATCTCAAAATGCTCGGTCATGAGTGCGGAAACTCATTATTGAGAGCTTTGTTAGGAGAACCATAGATAATATCATCAACATATAGTTGGCATATGAAGAAATCCCCTTTAACCCTCTTAGTAAAAAGAGTGGGATCGATTTTCCCAATTTCAAACCCACGATCTCGCAACAGCTCGGTAAGGTGTGCATACTACAAAAAAAAGACAAATCCGTGACATTTTGGCCCGAACGATTTTTTTCTGTCATTCTTATGACACTTCTATGATGCTAATTGTGAAAAAACCTTGTATCATCATAGATGTGGTGGGCTCCTACTTCTGTGACAAAAAAATCATGATAGAAAATGTGCTTTTCATCCTGGGTGGGCCGGAGACGCACCCGCATGACATTCTTTGGGCCGTCCACGACAAAAAAAATCATGGTAGAAGCAAGGGCGAGGAAATTTTTGGGGAGTTCCCAGTTACGGTGGGTGGTCGGGGCGGAGTAATGCATAGAGGTTTGCGTGTTTCTCTCGTATACGTACACGCGTGTGTGCGAGGCGTTGGAACCCGAAAGATTGCACTAGCAACATTACTGAACCCGAGCTATCGATCCCTTGGCTGTTAACTGAACCCAAGTGATTCCTTCGCTACTGCTGCTAACTAAACCCGAGCGATCGATCGATCGCTGCTGCTTCTGCTGCTTACTGAAGCCGATCGAACCTGTTGCCTCTTGAAGAACAGTGAACGTGGGGGTTGGTTGAACGAGTCGAGACGTGGTTGGGGTTGGATGTACAGTTCTCGGTGGGGGTTGGATGAACAGGACCCCGTGGTAGTAGGCGGTTGCCGCTGGATGAACAGGACCCCGAGAGGAGGCCACCACAGCCGAGTTGGTTGGGGGTGGATGAACAGGATCCCGTGGAAGGCTGGTTGAATAGTAGCCGGTGGAGGGGAGGATGAGCAGTAGCTGGTGGAGGCAAGAGGAGATTGACGGTGTATGAACAATAGCCCGTGGAGGCTGGAGCGAGGCAATATAGGGTGGATGAACAGTAGCCTGTGGAGTACCCCTTTTGCGGTACGCCACACTCCTGCCGATCAACAGGACTCCATTTCGATCGTAGGTGCTCCAACACAAGACAGTTTCCTCCGTTTTGTGGTACGCCACACCCCTCCCGGTCAGCAGGACCCCGTTTCGACTATAGGAGCTTGAACGCAAGTCTGTTTTCTCCGTTTTGCAGTATGCCACACCCTTCTTGACAAACATGACCTTGTTTCAACCATACGCAGTCGAACAGAAGGCCGTTTCCGTTTTGCGGTAGTTTTTGAGCGTTGTTGTACATACGTGTACTCCATTTAGACGGGACTGCTTGGACTGCTACGTAGGGGCCGGACTGTACTACGACACGTGCCGTTGCTTGCTCGGCCACGGTTCATCCTGCAGAGACACCGCGCATGTATGTACATGTTGGCGACTAGATAGACAACACTACACACGCTTTGACCGGGTGGGTCCCAGCTGTCAGAGAGGATAAGGAGGCACTTCTTTGCACGCGAAGATATAGATGGTAGGTCCCAGCTGTCAGCGGGAGGAATCATTTTATTTGTGCGTAATATGGAGGTACTTCCTTGCGTGCGAAGATGTAGCTGGTGGGTCACACTGTCAGCGTCACCGCGTACAGTCGTCTCCTGATGTCTGTCATTCGTTGACCACATTTACCACACCGCGCCGAGATCACCAAGGCGGTGGACGACGGCGAGGTCCTATGAAGGGAACGCCGTGGAGCGGGGGAAGATGCGACAGTGGATGCCCATGCGGAGGGGAGTATGAGCGTTGACTGGTTCAGTTGCGATGTGAGGCTGCCATCAGCACAGAATAACAGGGTGTGTGGGTAGTAGAGGGATCGCCTAGCCAGCGGTTAGAGTAGGAGGGGGTGGTGAGGCCTGGGCGGCAGCACAGCCGGCCACGGGAGGCAGGAGCACGCAGTCCCGTTGGCGCTAGTTTGGGCGGCTGCATCAAGAGAATCAGAGGTTGAAGAAGCAGAAGAACCATTGGATTCACATCCAATGGTCAACGCTGATAGAATCATTTGTTGGCTAAGTTGACAAAGCCCTGCGTACGCGTCAACTGAGCAGGTCCACAAGTCAGCCTCCAAATATGATGGGCCCTAGTTGTCAAGGGGAGCAATCATTATTTTTTGCTTAATAAGGAGGCACTTCCTTGCGTGCCAAGATATAGATGGTGGGTCCCAGCTGTCAGGGGGATGATTCTATTTTTTCGCATAATAAGGTGACACTTGCTTGCGTGCGGCCATGGACCATGTGGGTCCCTACTATCAGCCTCTCCACATATATCCCTCTTCCGATGTTGTCGTTTGTTGACAATGTTGACTATGTCGAGCCGTGAACACCAACATAGTGGACGACGGCGAGAGTGTCGGTGTCAAAACCGGCGGATCTCGGGTAGGGGGTCCCGAACTGTGTGCTAGAGAATCGATGGTAACAGGAGACTCGGGACGCGATGTTTTTCCCAGGTCCAGGCCCTCTCGATCGAGGTAATACCCTACTTCATGCTTGATTGATCTTGATGAATATGAGGTTACAAGAGTTGATCTACCTCGAGATCGTAATGGCTAAACCCTAGAAGCCTAGCCTATGATGTTGTGATTCTGTCTCTACGGACTAAACCCTCCGGTTTATATATGCACCGAAGGGACCTAGGGTTGTACATGATCATCTTGCAGAGGAAGGAAACATTACATCCAGACTCTAAACTTGCCATTCTACACATATAGGAGTCCTATCCGAACACGGGGGATAATCTTTAGCGACAATCTTTACGGCCCACCAGTCCGGCCCATAACGAGTAATCCGGCCACCCGAGGACCCCTTAATTTAGGACTCCCTCAGTAGCCCCTAAACCAGTCTTTGATGACGATGAGTCCGGTACGCGTACTATCTTCGACATTGCAAGGTGGATTCCTCCTTCCGAACATACGAAGTTTATTTCTTGCATAAAGGAACTATGTCCAGCTCTGCGTGATTAGTACAACCCTAAGCCACGAAGGGAATGTGTAAAAAATGGACATTGTGTCTTTACTGACAACTTTTTAGCGAAACGTCATGTCTGACCCTTCAATATTTCGAACCATTTTCTTGGTCCTTGTTTCACGTTTCAAGGCATAGCCCCTACTGAAACGTCTTGTCAAAACAGAGATCGGGCCCGCTTATTATGGGATCCTCATCAATATGACATGGGTAACCCAACCTTGCCTTACACACGATCACGTCGGGAACCGCTGAGTTTTACGGCTGGAGTGGGTGATGTTCTGTATTTGCCGTCTATAAAAGGACACAGATCCTTCCCCTTTCACCTCACGCTCTCCTCAAGCCCTTGCCTTCCAATCTCTTTAGCCCCAGCGCCCACAGCTCCAGTGCCCGCAACTCTCAACTCCTCCACCACCGCCTCCTTCTCGAGCAATGACTGGATCTGGTTCCAAGGGAAAGTGGGAGGCTTCCACAGTCACGGAGAAGACCGTGAAGAATCTCCGAAGTGGAGGCTACCTTGCCGACGACATAGCGCACCGGATTCCCAATAAGAACCAAGTGATCCCCGTCCCTGAGCCGGGTGAGAGGGTGGTTTTCATCCCTCACTTTATCCGAGGGCTGGGGTTTCCGCTTCAACCCTTTGTTCGAGGCCTCTTATTTTTCTATGGGCTGGATTTCCATGATCTGGCCCCGAACTCTATCCTCCACATATCGGCTTTTATAGTCGTGTGTGAGGCGTTCCTCCGTGTCCCTCCACACTTCGTCTTATGGCTCAAGACCTTCAATTTGAAGCCAGAGGTGGTTGTCGGGCAGCATGCAGACTGCGGGGGAGCTATGGTGAGCAAGATCCCGAACGCCACCTGGCCCAAGGGGGCTTTTGTGGAGACCAACAAAATATGGCAGCAGGAATGGTTCTACATGACCAAACCCCGTGATGCCAAGTGGGCGGCCGCGCCCGAATTTAGATCCGGACCCCCGGAGAGGCTTACCTCATGGACCACGAAGGGCCTTGAATGGGAGTCTCAGACGGAGGTGAAGACACTCCAAAACCGCATCTCCAGCAAGATGGCGAAGGGGGCCCACCTCACTGACGTGATACAAGTGATGCTCTTCCGCCGCACTCTCCCCTGCTAACTCCGGGCCCCCACATATGGGAGTTCAATCCAGAGGAACCATGGACCTTGAAGCGCTTCTTCGGCACCACACATGAAGATATCTGGAAGCATCTCTTCAATGTCGAGAAGGAGTGGCCTAAGGAGACCAAAGACAAGGGCTACAACAACGTAGCTTCGGCCTCAGAAGTAAGCACAATTTCGCCGAACTCATATCCTGTTCATATTTCAATTGTAACAAGAATTAGGACTCCTACGTTCCATTCAGGCCTAGATGAAGAAAGCAGAGCGGATCAACTGTCTGGCTCCGTTGCCCGAAAACCCAGCCACACCCCAACTAACGACGATGCTGGTTCCGGTGCCGTACAAGGCGCCGGAGAAGAAGGCCTAGAAAAAGGGCAAGGAGGTCAAGAGCGACCCCTGCCCTAAGGGTCTTGCGGACACATTGTCTGGGGAAACCGACGCCCACTCCGCCCATGACAAAGAAGAGGTGGGGGAGGAGGAGGAGGAGGAGAGCGACTCCCCCATCAATGCAAGGGGAAGAAGAGGGCGGCCCCGTAGACGTGGGCAAGGGGCGCCTAGGAAGAAATTGAACATCCCGGACAGCTCGGATTCAACATCCAAGCATAGTTTCCGAGTATAGCCCAGGATCAAGCCCCTGGTCGAATCGTAAGTATTCGGACTTTTCGCTGTTGTGTTTGGTTTAACCAGCTACCATTGTGTAGGCAACTTTATTCGTTCATTTTGCAGTCCTCCCCACATATTCCTTGAGGCTTCACTGTCATCAGGGAATTCTCTGCCAGCTGAAATGGTGGAGAGCAACACGCCGCCACGGGCTCAATCTCCTGTCCTAGGGGACAACGAAGTGTCCTCCCTATGGGCATCCCCTGCATGAGCAGGTGGGAGCGAGGCGGACGAGAAGGTGCCCGAGGCCAACACCTCGGCCGCCGTCAGCCAAGGGGGAGCAATCCCTATGCGGACCGACGGTGGGGAGTCCAAGCAATCCGAGCTCCCGCCGAACACTATTTCGGAGGCCAGTACGGCTCCGGAATTGGGAAGCCAGCCCCCTACGATAGGGGGAGGACCATTAGCTCCGGCGACATCATCCACTAATCCAGAGGCGTCGAACACGCTGGAGGAAGCACTGCAAGGTGCTTCCATCATGGCGGAACACCGTACCCTGATGGGTGTGGTGATGGGAAAGATTCAGTCCGCCAAGAACAGACTGAATGATGCCTTCAACAACCTACTGACAGGCTTCGAGGCATGCAATGTAATATTCTTAAAAGAACCTCATGTTTTATTTGTATAAGGAAACAAACTTGTACACGGACAGTAGCCCCTAATACTTTGTTTGATTCGAAAAAGAATCGGACAGAGGATCCATACAATGTCAACTGATACCGTGTTTTTTGAACAGGCTTCCCTGGTGGCGGCATCTGCCCAGGCCGCAGAGGTTTCCGAGCTCAATCGGAAGCTTCAATTAGCTGATGAGGAGCTCGACCGCGTGAACAAGTGGTTGGATGAAACGCATGGTATGCGGACTTTCAAAGAACTATTATGTCAAAAGATAATGTGCTTTGATTGTAAGAGTATGAACTCATTATGCTATGCGATTATATCACAGTTGGTGCTGGCAAGGTCGAGACCCTCAAGGGAGCACTTGCAGAGGCCAAGAAGAAGGCCGGGATAAACAAGGCAGCCGCTGACAAAGAGGCTGCCGATCTGGAGGCCGAACATGCCTCCCGCCGGCGACATCAGTCTCGGGTGGCCAAAGTCGAACAAGAACCGCGAGATGCTATTCACAAGTGCGAGGAGATGGAGTAGAAGACTTTGGATCAAGCATCCGAACTCAACAAGGTTTTCAATGCTGCCAAGGAGGTGCGGATCGACTCGCGCAGTGCGCGCGAGGAGATTAAACAGGCACGGCAGATAGCGACTGGTAAGGCCTTTCTCCTGCAGAGTATCTTTGGAGGTTAGAGGTATCTTGCGCTGACGCGATTGTGGAGTTCTCCAGGCGCATTTGCGGATCTCCCAATGAGCATCGCCGACGCCGCCCAATTCTCCAGAGCCTAGGAGGGGAATAGCATGGACAAGCTATTTTGGTCGCAATTCCTTGCACCAGAACATCCAGTACCTCTAAATGACTAGTTGAAGCAGCTGGTGGAGCTGCACAACATGGTGGGTGAAGCCATGAAGGACTTGATAGTTTGGCTCTGGCTCGCTGAGCCAATCCCGAGTAGCTACTTTGGATTAGTGAGGTGGCTCGTTGATGCGAGGCATGTGAAGGGTTCGGCCTGTATAGAAGGTGCACAGATGGCCTTTGCCCGCATCAAGATGCAGTGGGCGAAAATGAAGGCCTCCTAGGTGGCAACTGCTGGCTCGCCGGAGGGCAAGAATCATCAGAGGCCGGAAAGGTACTTCGATGATGTCCTAGAAGGAGCATGCATTGTAGAGGGCCAGTGCTCAAAGGACGTGGTCTTTGAGTAATTGTATTTGGATTGTAAAGACTAAGGTTATGAACCGATGTCTATATAATTTTGCGCTTTATATTGCAAGCGACTTTTCCTCATGTGCGGCCATTTATTATGTTTGAAAGTTTCCAGTTGTCGGCTCCAGCCCCCATGTAGATACTACAGGGGTGTTCGGTATTGCGCGTGTTCACCCTTCTCCAACGTCTTGGTCCATAAAGGAGGTGTCCGTGCAGCGAACCAGGCAATCAGACTATGCGGCTTTATTGCTTTCACTTAGCCATAGGAGCTTGACTTGTGGGGCTAAGTACTAGCCCCTGGTGCGCGCGCGGCTATCCGAATTATGGTGCCCACTTTACGTGGCTGGGCGAAGACCAGCCCCTCGTATAACACGGAGTAGATCGCTATCGATCATAGTATAACACCGAGTCACCGAATCGCTGTCCAGCTCTCGCCTATCATGACAGTCAGTTTTTGGCTTTCTCTACTGAGGTACTTGACCGGATGAACCGGAAATACAATCGCAGTAGTTCTCCCTTTACTACCTTAGCCGAATAATGCGGAACGTAAGGTGGCAAGCATAGGAGACGGGCAACCCAACTATGGACCCAAAACATGATTCGGAGCCGATGCATATAGTGCAATATCCGGGACGCCGAACAGTTCCCTATAGGTGTTCGGACTTGGAGGTGTGCCAGGCCAAATACAGCCCCTGACATTAAGTCCAGATTTATGGCACATGTGGCAATCTGAAGTAGGGAGAGAATGCAGGTGGTAATAAAACAAACTCCAAACGAAATGGAACCAAACTGCTTCTTTTATATCCCGTTCAATGCGACGAACCGCGCAGTTACAGATAATGCCAATAACATCCTGGGCATTTTACATGCCAAAAGAAGAAAATAAACTAAGAAGGGAAAAGGTTTACACAAAGCCTGGATCTAACGAAAAAATAAATTTCGACGGGGGGCCCTGCCGCATGTCTGTGCCGTTTCTCCTTTGTAATATGTCCTTGAAGAGGGGAGTTATGATGGCCGCCTCCGAAAAAAGGACAAAGCACTCTGGAAAAGAATGCCCTGCACAGTCATAGATATGGTGGGTTCTTTTAATGAACCTTTTAAAGAAAATATATTGTAGAGTCCGAATAGGGTCAAGCCGAACTATGGACTATTTTTATGCAGTGTGCCCCCGGTGCCGCCCAAGGTATTTTAGGGGCGTAATTGTGTACGCGAGGTACGTATGCTGCCACCTTGTAAGGCAGTCGGCGGGAGCGTAACTGCTAGTCGGGCTCGGTTTCTTGTGAGCTTCCTGATACGTCCAAAACGTATCTATAATTTCTGCTTGCTCCATGCCTCTTTTGTGTGATATTGCTATGATATTTATGCACTTCCATACACTTTTGATCATATTTGGACTAACCTATTAACTCAGTGCACCAGAGTGTCAGTTCCTGTTTTCTGCTGTTTTTCTATTTCAGGTTTCCCCCATATTAAAAGTGCTCCAAAAATTCCGGGAAAAATACAGGAAAAATCAGCGTACATGAAGCTTCGAGAAAAACCAAAGCGGGGCCAAAGGGGATCCAGGGGGGGCCCAGGCGGCCACCTGGCGCGGCCCCACCCTTGGCCGCGCCAGGGGGGCGCCTGGGGCCCCGGCTCCGCCTCTGGTGACCCCCCTTCGCATATATATTTCTCTCGTCGCGGAAACCCCGATTCCAGAACCCTTTTCTCCAGAAGCAATTCCGATCTCCACCGCCATCGACACTAACTTTCGGGGGACCAGAATTCCTGTGCCGGCATCCTGCTGGGACGGGGAAGTGCCCCCGGATTCATCTCCATCGACGTTGCTTCCTCCCTCCATGATGCGGGAGTAGTTCCTCCTCGGGGTTGAGGTTTCTACCAGTAGCTATGTGGTCAATTCTCTCTCCCATGATGTGATCTTCGTTGTGATCATAGGCTATGTTAATCTAGGGTGATCCCTTGATATTTCCCCTTCCTCTATGTATTGAATTGATGTACTGACTTGACTTTATCTAGTATAATCCCCGAGACCAAGGTGACAGCGGTCTATTGGACATGGATTAGAAGAATATTTTCATGAGTGATTTCCTCTTTTGTCTGTTGATTGAAGATTGAGAGTCTCTTGGTGCTTGTCTTTGACTATCCTGGAGATATGTTGTGGTGATTGTGGTACTCTCTTTGGATGGCCGCGGTGACATTGGGAAATCCATAGATTGAGAACTACGAACTTTGAGGTGTGCTTTTGTAGCCCTACATAATTCTCGTCCTCTCTTGACCACAAAGGAATGACCTCCGAGTGCGTCTCCATTGCATATCATGTGATTAGACTATGTTAGTGTTGTTGGGAGTTGCCACTAGTGAAAGTATGAAGCCTAGGCCTTGTTTCCACCATTGCAATACCATTTGTGCTCACGTTTACCACTTGTTTGCTTGCTGCACTTTTTATTTCAGATTTACAAATACATCTTTTGCCATCCATATCACTTGCCATTTAACATCTCTTCGCCGAACTAGTGCACCTATACATCTGACAAGTGTATTAGGTGTGTTGGGGACACAAGAGACTTCTTGTATCTTGATTGCAGGGTTGCTTGAAAGGGGTACGTTCAACCTCCAGTTCCCTGAGTTCGATAAACCTTGGGTTACTCACTTAAGGGAAATTTGCTGCTGTCCTACAAACCTCTGCTCTTGGAGGCCCAACACTATCTACAGGAATAGAAGCGTGTAGTAGACATCAAGCTATTTCTGGCTCCGTTGCCGGGGAAGTAAGTGTTTGAAGGTATATCTTTAGATCTTGCAATGAAATCTTTTCGTTTCTTGTTTTTAGTTTCACTAGTTATGTTTATGGAAAACCGCACTCTTAGTTCGCTGCTTGGGGAAGGCCGCTTTACCACACCCGTGGTAGAGAAGTCTCCTCCACCTACTGAATGTATCCCGTTCCAAATACCACTTGGGATAATTTAAATAATTAGGAATGATTGTTATGATGGGACAGTCAATCCTACTATTCATTTGTTGAAACTTACAAAACTTTGTGAGTTGTTTAAGATTTCAGGTTTGACAAGAGATGGAGTCATGAGGAAATTATTTGCCTTGTCACTGAAAGGAAAAGCATTGGAATGGTATAGGCTACTAGATGACTCTCACCTGCTGGATTGGGAAGAGATCCAGTCTCTCTTTTACTCCAAGTTTTATCCTCTTCATGAAGTCCATGAGAATAGGAATTATGTTTATAATTTCTATCCTCATGACGGAGAGAGCATAGCTCAAGCTTGGGGGAGACTGAAAACGTTAATGCTAAAATGTCCTAACCATGGGCTCCCCAAAGATATGATTATTACTAATTTCTATGCGAGGCTCTCTCGACAGGATAAAGATTTGCTCGATGCTTCCTCTATGGGTTCTTTCACAAACGAAAAGATTGATGCTAAATGGGAACTCCTTGAAAGAATTCAACGCAACACTGAAGATTGGGAGATCGACAAAGGTAAAGAGTCAGGTATAATTTATGAGTATGATTGCATTAAGTCCTTTGTTGAAACTTCAAGTTTTGATAAGTTTAGCGCTAAGTTTGGGCTTGATTCTCAACTCCTTGTTGATTTCCTCAAATCTTTTGCTTCACATCTTAATATGCCTAAGGAGGATTGGATCAAGCATCATGCACCTTTTAAAGAGATTTGCAAAGAAAATGAATTTGTTCATGATGATTGCAACATGCATGATCCAATTCCTAAAAATGAAGTTTTATATAAGCATGTTAATTTTTGTGGAGTGGATAGACCTTGTGAAAGGCCTATGATTGAAGAAGAGAAGTATTGTAAGCAACATAAGCATGAAAGAACAATCACTTGGGTCAAAGATTTAAATGAAATTGCTAGAGAATTGTGTGACCTTTACCCTTTTACTTGTGAACTTTGCTGTATAGAGGGTCACTTTAATTTTCAATGCATGCACTTTCCAAACATAACTGTTAACCAGTTGTGTGATAACATGATCACCCCTAATCTTTATGATGAGCTTATGTTATTTTTGATGTGTGAAGAGTTATCAGAAAAGACTTCTTGGCTAGATGTTAATGCCATAGGAATAAAAAACACTTTGCAAAATTGCCATCTCTATTGTGTTGTTAATTGCCATAAAAATGATTACATAAGTAAGATCAGAAAGGAGGGAACTTTACCAAAGTATAAAAATGTCTCTTATATTTCTGCTAATAAAAAGGAGAGTTTCTCCCAAGTTTCCCCTATTGTTTCTAATAATAAACCAGGATATGTGGAGAAGCTTCATCTCCAACCACTCCCTCCTAAGGTGAAGAAGAAGAAAAAGAAGAGGAG
The DNA here is from genome assembly GCA_902687465.1 of Secale cereale. NCBI lineage: Eukaryota > Viridiplantae > Streptophyta > Magnoliopsida > Poales > Poaceae > Secale > Secale cereale. The sequence continues at coordinate 597,710,463 of LR738710.1, forward strand.
GAGGAAGAGGAGCAAGAAGGAAGAAGAATGGGTATCAACCTGGCCTGAGCATATTCCTCCCATCAACTTTTATCCTAACGGTTGTAAGTTTAAAGAAGAAGGTGAAGTTTATTGCCTTAATTATCATCTTGATGATACGTCCGTAGGTACTATTGAAAATGATTTTGATTTAGATATGCATGTTACTTATTGTGATTGGGAAAATGCTGATAATGCTACTTATGATCTTGAAAATCTTTTTGGTACCAACTCTGAAAGTGATGATATGGAAAGCTCTAAGCTTGGGGATGATAGGATTGCAAATCCTTTACCCACTAGTGATGTGATAATTGATAATTCTTTTGCTAGTAAGAATAAAGACAACATGTTTACAAATATAGTTGCTAGCAATGATAATGCTCTTCTCTACTATGATGATGTTATAACTCCAATCTATAGTGATTATAAAGGTACCTATGACACAAGGAGAAATTATCCTTATGAAACTTGTCATAATCATGGAGGGAATTACTCCCTTGTTGAACACCATCTTCCTAATACACAATTAATCTATAGTGTTCAAGTTGTTTATGATAGTCCTACTCCCACTATTACCAATGAGAAAGATTATGCTTATGTGGAGAGTAAGAGTACCTTTTTGCATGTGGATCATGGTAACAATGCTTTATGTGATGCTTATATTGTTGAGTTTATTCGTGATCCCACTGAGAATTATTATGAGAAGGGAACATATGCTTATAGATATTTCAATAATATCAAGTTCCCTCTCTTTATGTTGAAGGTTTTGAAGCTGCACTTGTTTTGTCTTCCTATGCTTATTGCTTTGTGCTTCAATGAATTACTCTATTGCAATATTCCTATGCATAGGAAGCATGTTAGGCTTAAATGTGTTTGGTATTTGCTTCTTGATGCTCTCTTTTGTTCTTCAACTCTTATTCCTACGGGAGCATCATTAAAGTCTTAAGCCTATCTTTATGGCTATAAAGAAAGAGCTCTAGGGAGACAACCCTTGTTATCTTTGCTTTCAGTTTGTTCTTTCAGTTTTTAGTGGTCTTGATGTTTGTTACTACTGTAGCAACATCATTGTATCTTTATTTTTCAGCTTTGTGCCAAGTTTAGCCTCCGATTGCAAGAAAGTTCAAAAGTTGTGACGTGCTGTCCAGAAAACAGATTGTGTCCTTGGACAGAAAAATTCGAATAAAATCACCAGATCATCTTTTCAATCAGATTTTTTTAACAGCATGCTCTATACAACTGGATTTCGAGCGTCTGTTCTGAGTTTTTTGATTTGAGTTGCAGAAGTGCCCCGAAAAAATTATTTACTACCTGCTGGTCTGTTTTTCACAGATTCTGTCCTGTTTTGCCTTTTCTTCGTTTTGCAAACCTTGAGCTTGCTTTTTCTTTGCAAAAACCTTTTGGCAATCTTGGGAAACAGTAGCTCTTCAAGATTATCCTTATTTCTAGTAGGTAAAAGTTATTTTATTGTGGGTACTCACCTCGCTAATCAGATTATGATGAGTTATGTATGAAGGGAGTTTTCAAGTGTGCGAGGGAAGAAGATAAAAGAAGATTCAGGAGTGTCAAACGCGCAAGCTTGGGGATGCCCCCGTGCACCCCCAAGAAATATCCAAGGAGACTCAAGCATCTAAGCTTGGGGATGCCCCCGTGCATCCCCTTCTCCATCAACAATTATCAGTTCGTCCTTCGTTCCACTATATTTTAATCACTTCATGTGTTATGTGCTATGCTTGGAGCGTCTTGCGCTTAGTTTCCTTTTTAGTTTTCTTTAGCTTTGCTTGCTATTCATAACAAGTTAGAACCCATCTTTCTTTGCGTGGGAGAGAAACACGCTCCATTTCAACCTAGAACACAACATAGGATTTTCATGCTTATCTTTGCTGTGTGTGTTCTTTGTCTTTCCATAGCTGCTGTCATGTTTAGCTCTTAGTTTTCATGCTTTTATTTTTAAAGAGCTTTTGTTTAGTTGGTTGCTGAACTCTCTTGAGTTTTCATGCTTATCTTGTTAAGAGACTTTGCCTGTTGCACTGAGTTGTGTGTCTTAACTTAAAGTAGGTAATTGAGGTTGCTATTTAATTTTAGTAGTAACTTGCAATAGTTTTGAGGTATTGCCATGAGTAATGTCTGAACTTTTGGTGTTAAGAGCTTTAGCCTATTAGTGACAGATGTCGTATTTTGGGCAATCCGTGTTTATTTTCGAAAACCTACAAAATAGTTGAGAACTTTAGCTACTAAATGGATCACTAATCTTTGGAGGGATCGAATATTAGAGTACACTCACGTACCATGAGCCGAGGATGCGCAAGGATAACCAAACCCCCATACACTCCTCCTCGGGGTACTTGTCTCTTTGTGAACCTCCTAATTAGATTGAGAGTTACCGATAATAAGTGCATGAGTTCTTCGGACTAATGTGAGTATTCGAAAGTTGACACTTCCACCTAGCCATATTTTTCTAGCCTCTTCGGTACCGTGCATTGCCCTTTCTCACCTCGAGAGTTGGCGCATACTTCGCCGGTGCATCCAAATCCTTGGCACGATACGCTCTGTCATCATAAGCCTCATTATATCCTTCCTCAAAACAGCCACCATACCTACCTATCAAGGCATTTCCATAGCCTTTCCGAGATAGATTGCCATGCAACATCCATCTTCTCATGACTTGATCTTCATGTCATACATGCTTTTTGCTTGATCGATGAGCCGCATGCTAGTTGGGACTTGCCCTAATCATTGCTACATGAGGCGCTAGTATCATTGCATATCCTGCTACACTAGCAGAGGCATACATTTGCATACATCATGATAGTTTCATTTTCTTTATGTTGAGTACTTTTGTAAAGTGTGAAAGATCTTCTATACTTCTTGTAATACATAGAGTGTTGCCCCTAAAGTGAGGAAAAGATCCCAAAGAGGACAAAATCAAAAGATCCCAAAGAGGACAAATGTCAGTTAAATAGAAAGAGCCATTGAGGCCACAAAAAAATAAAATAAAATAGAAAAAAGAGAAAAAGAAATAAAAAGAGAGAAGGGGGCACACTACTATTCCTTTTGAGAGATCCACACTCGTACTCCATCTTATACCTTGTACTCCATAGAGATTATCATTCATGCATATAGCTATGTGGGGACCTTCACACTATAGAACTTGGCTTGTATATTCCAATGATGAGCCTCCTCAAAAGAGCTCTAGGTCTTCTTGAGCAAGCAAGTTGGATGCAGCCCCACTAGTTCCATTGGAGAGCTTACCTTAGCTCATATGTGCATCCGTTGCATGGCAATCCCTACTCCTCACATCATATCTATCATTTGGCTTTCTCTCGCCTATGATTGTCCTCATTGATGTGAGCCTTTCACACCTTATTTGTCTTCCCCCTCCATCATTTTTCTCTTTTTGCCATCCTAAGTGTCAACTTTCTTGCTTACGCTCATCCATTGCATGAGTGCTCAAAATATCAAAAGGGAGTGGATCATTTTGACTTGTACCTGGGTGTTGGTCTGGGGATGAGTCAAGATAAGATTCCAAAGAAGACCAAGTGTGAAACTTTAGTAGATTAAGTTCTCAACAATACAAAAACTATGTTTTACTCTCTCGTATATCCCTATCCCTTTTCTTGCACGCAAACACCATTTGGAGACATTCGAGTCATGGACAACAAGAGCTCTTGCACCTTTATGTTCTTATGTTGCTTATTACAATGCTAATATAGACTCTTGCTTGTTATGACTTGAATTGAATTACATGCCTTGATTTCTTTACTTAAAAGTTCTTATATGGTTGATAGCATGTCACCACAGAAATTATGCTTGTTATCATTTACCTACTCGAGGACGAGCAGGAATTAAGCTTGGGGATGTTGATACGTCCAAAACGTATCTATAATTTCTGCTTGCTCCATGCCTTTTTTGTGTGATATTGCTATGATATTTATGCACTTCCATACACTTTTGATCATATTTGGACTAACCTATTAACTCAGTGCACCACAGTGCCAGTTCCTGTTTTCTGCTGTTTTTCTATTTCAGGTTTCCCCCATATTAAAAGTGCTCCAAAAATTCCGGGAAAAATACAGGAAAAATCAGCGTACAGGAAGCTTCGAGAAAAACCAAAGCGGGGCCAGAGGGGAGCCACGGGGGGCCCAGGCGACCACCAGGCGCGGCCCCACCCCTGGCCACGCCAGGGGGTCGCCTGGGGCCCCGGCTCCGCCTCTGGTGACCCCCCTTCGCATATATATTTCTCCCGTCGCGGAAACCCTGATTCCAGAACCCTTTTCTCTAGAAGCAATTCCGATCTCCGCCGCCATCGCCACCAAGTTTCGGGGACCAGAATTCCTGTGCCGGCATCCTGCCGGGATGGGGAAGTGCCCCCGGATTCATCTCCATCGACGTTGCTTCCTCCCTCCATGATGCGGGAGTAGTTCCTCCTCGGGGCTGAGGTTTCTACCAGTAGATATGTGGTCAATTCTCTCTCCCATGATGTGATCTTCGTTGTGATCATAGGCTATGTTAATCTAGGGTGATCCCATGATATTTCCCCTTCCTCTATGTATTGAATTGATGTACTCACTTGACTTTATCTAGTATAGTCCCCGAGACCAAGGTGACAGCGGTCTATTGGACATGGATTAGAAGAATATTTTCATGAGTGATTTCCTCTTTTGTGTGTTGATTGAAGATTGAGAGTCTCTTGGTGCTTGTCTTTGACTATCCTGGAGACATGTTGTGGTGATTGTGGTACTCTCTTTGGATGGCCGCGGTGACATTGGGAAATCCATAGATTGAGAACTACGAACTTTGAGGTGTGCTTTTGTAGCCCTACATAATTCTCGTCCTCTCTTGACCACAAAGGAATGACCTCCGAGTGCGTCTCCATTGAATATCATGTGATTAGACTATTTTAATGTTGTTGGGAGTTGCCACTAGTGAAAGTATGAAGCCTAGGTCTTGTTTCCACCATTGCAATACCATTTGTGCTCACTTTTACCACTTGTTTGCTTGCTGCACTTTTTATTTCAGATTTACAAATACATCTTTTGCCATCCATATCACTTGCCATTTAACATCTCTTCGCCGAACTAGTGCACTTATACATCTGACAAGTGTATTAGGTGTGTTGGGGACACAAGAGACTTCTTGTATCTTGATTGCAGGGTTGCTTGAAAGGGGTACGTTCAACCTCCACTTCCCTGAGTTTGATAAACCTTGGGCTACTCACTTAAGGGAAATTTGCTGCTGTCCTACAAACCTCTGCTCTTGGAGGCCCAGCACTGTCTACAGGAATAGAAGCGTGTAGTAGACATCACTTCCGCATTGTAGTGCAGGCCGGACACGTTTAGCAGTGTCTCCGGTCTTGATGATCGATGAACTATTCGGCTTGAATAAGCCGATTTGAACCTCGGCTGCTAGGGCCGCAATGTCCTCCTCTATACGGAGGGAGCGCTCCAGGTTTCCATTGACAGTGATGACGTTGCGTTGTCCAGGCATTTTGAGCTTCAAGTAAGCATAGTGTGGGACCGTGTTGAAGCGGGTGAAGGCTGTTCTCCCGAGTAGTGCATGATAGCCACTTTGGAAAGGAGCGATGTCGAAGATTAACTCCTCGCTTCGAAAATTGTCTGGAGAGCCGAATACTACTTCCAGTGTTAATGAGCCCGTGCAGCGGGCCTCTATGCCAGGTATTACTCCTTTAAAGGTAGTGCTGCTAGGCTTAATCCTTGATGGGTCTATCCCCATCTTGCGGATAGTGTCTTGGTATATCAGGTTGAGACTACTACCGCCGTCCATAAGGGCTTCGAGTAAGATGATATCCGTCAATTATAGGATCGAGTACTAGGGCTGCCGAACCTCCGTGACGGATACTGGTTGGGTGATCCCTACGATCGAAGGTGACCGGACAAGCCGACCATGGGTTGAACTTGGGGGCGACGGGCTCTACAGCATAAACATCCCTGAGTGTGCGCTTGCGTTCCCTCTCGGGGAGGGTGGTGTAGATCATATTCACCGTTTTCACCTCAGGGGGAAATTTCTTCCGCCCCCCCCGTGTTCGGTTGGCGATGCTCGTCTTCGTCCTTGCTTTGAGGTCCTTTCCCCTTGTGTTCGGCATTTAACTTGCCGGCCTGCTTGAAGACCCAACAGTTTCTGTTGGTGTGGTTTGCAGGTTTGTTAGGGGTGCCGTGAATCTGGCAAGGTCTCTCTAATATTTTGTCCAAGCTGGATGGACCGTCTTTGTTACTTTTAAATGGCTTCTTCCGTTGAACGGGCTTGGAGCCACTAAATCCGGCGTTCACTGCCATTTCGTCTGTTTCTCCAGCATTGTTCCATCGCTTGCTCTTGTTGCACCGTGGCTTGCCATTGCCATCCCTGACTTCGGAAGTGCCAGGGTCACTGGTACTATTGCTTCTACAAGCTAGCCAACTGTCTTCACCCACACAAAAGCGGGTCATAAGTGTAGTGAGGGCTGCCATTGTCTTCGGCTTCTCTTGGCTAAGGTGTCTTGTAAGCCATTCGTCCTGGATGCTGTGTTTGAATGCCATTGAGGCTTCTACGCCCGGACAGTCGACAATTTGGTTCTTTTTAGTTAAGAACCAATTCCAAAGCTTGCAGGCTGACTCCCCGGGTTGCTGGATTATGTGACTTAGATCATCAGAATCCGGAGGCCGGACATAAGTTCCCTGAAAGTTAGCCCGAAAAGCATCCTCTAAATCTTCCCAGATTCCAATGGAGTTCTCTGGGAGGCTGTTCAACCAGTGCCGAGCTGGCTCGTTCAGCTTGAGAGCTAAATATTTAATGACATGGAGGTCATCTCCATGAGCCATGTGGATGTGAAGAATAAAGTTTTCGATCCATACCGCGGGATCCGTCATTCCATCATATGCCTCGATGTTGACAGGTTTAAAGCCTTCCAGAAATTGGTGATCCATTACCCCATCGGTAAAGCACAGAGGGTGCACGGCGCCCCTATATCGTGGCGACATCGTGGCATAGTTCAGATGGCATCTGTGTTCTGTGTTGACCCCGAACTTGATTGTATCCGGCGTGCTTCGCTTGATTGCCACCATCCCGTGTGGGAGCATGTTCTCTTGATCCGTTGATTGATCTGGCCTGACCAGCTTTTTTGTTCAGATCCTGACGTAAATCGTACTCATGGCCCTGAGATGATGTATCCTTTCCTTTATGGTGGGGAGGTGCGGGCTTGTGTACGACATTGCTAGCCACTTTGTCCCGTCCACGGGGTGGTTGGTCTGGTTGATCAGCCTGATCGTGCCTCGACGGAATTGGCGCAAGGGCCTCATCGTCGAATTGGGGCAGCAATTTGCGTTTGGGATAGCTCTTTGTTTGGTGCTCACGGACCTATCTCTCTTCCGCGTCTAGCACTTCATTCCATCTATCATTGAGCGTATCCTTCTCGACCTTAAGTCGTTGCTGTTGTTTTTTAAAGCTCCTTGTTGTGGCAATAAGCCGTTGCTGAAAGCGTTTTTGTTCGAGGGGTTCCTCTAGGACTATGAATTCCTCGTCTCCCAGGCTGACATCCTCTTTGGAGACTGGTAGATAATTACTGTCTTCGGAATCATTGTGATCGGTGAGTTGTTCGGGACTGCATTATCCATCCTCCCGCTCGTCCTGCTCCACCGCTGGCTCTACGGGGTCTTCGGCTTCCTCCAGATCTTCATTGTCTCTGATGTCGATGTTACTTTCCTTTTCTCGACGCGATCGTGAGCGGTGCTTCTGGCGCCGACGTTTAAGAGGTTTATCGATGGGCTTATCTTGCTCTGGATCTTTATCGCCGCTGTCTTCTTTCTCATTAGGTGTATCCACCATGTACACAGCATAGGTAGAAGTGGCCGTCTATCGTTCGGTCACAGGCGGGTTTTTACCTAGATCGGCTTTAACGTCGTGGTCCATCCCATCGAAGTCTTCGGAAGCATAGTCTAGTATGTTAGTTAAGTCTTCGACCGTGGCTACCAAGTGGGTGGTGGGAGGGAAGCAAAATTCCCTGACCTTAGCCCCTAGTTCTGACTGGGCATAGTCCGGCTGAGTATCCTCTGTTGTGGTGAGAGATTGCAACAAGTCCAGCGCCTCATTTAAGAGCGAGAGCTGGGTAGGAGTTTGGGGGTCTTCGGGACCAGGCTCGGCGATGACCGCTCGATTGAGCCTGAAGAGTGTGGATCCCATAAGTCTGGAGCTCGTAACCTAAGACAAGTCCGACTTTCCAGCAGTGGGGAGGATCCCTCTTAGTTTTGGGTCTGTGAGCGGCTCAACCACTGCTAAGTCTGTGGTTAGACATTCCATGGTGGGGTTTACCCTCCCGTCTTTGTACAAAGCATTCTGCTCTGGATCTAGGGCCAGAGCCGTCGCGGGTGTTGACCCTTGGATGGGATCTGATGATAGATCTGAGACGTCTTCATCGTGCAGGCAGGGAGCAACAACCGTGGGTGTGAATCCATCGAATATCAAGTCTCCTCGGATGTCAGCAACATAATTCAAGCTTCCAAATCCAATCTGATGACCAGCGGCGTAGCTGTCAACCTGCTCGAGGTGGCCAAATGAGTTGGTGCATATCACGAAGCCACTGATCATGAAAAGTTGTCCAGGGAGGAAAATCTCCCGGGGGTGGCGCCGTCGCTGGTGATGAGGCGAGCCATCGATCCTTCTGTCGAGAACACAGTGGATCTCTCAATGAAAGCACCAATGTCGGTGTCAAAACTGGCGGATCTCGGGTAGGAGGTCCCGAACTATATGCCTGAGAATCCATGGTAACAGGAGACTGGGGACGCGATATTTTACCCAGGTTCAGGCCCTCTCGATCGAGGTAATACCCTACTTCCTGCTTGATGAATATGAGGTTACAAGAGTTGATCTACCTCGATATCGTAATGGCTAAACCCTAGAAGCCTATCCTATGATGTTGTGATTCTATCTCTACGGACTAAACCCTTCGGTTTATATATGCACCAGAGGGATCTAGGGTTGTACATGAACATCTTGCAGAGGAAGGAAACATTACACCCGGACTCTAAACTTGCCATTTTACACATATAGGAGTCCTATCCAGATACGAGGGATAATCTTCAGCGACAATGTTCACGGCCCACCAGTCCGGCCCATAACGAGTAATCCGGCCACCCGAGGACCCCTTAATCCAGGACTCCCTCAAAGAGCCAGGAAGAAAGGAATGACCCGACGGCGGCGAAGCCACAACAGTGGAGGGATGTGGGTAAGTAGAGGGATGACCTCGCCAACGGTGGGAGTAGTAGGGGGCGGTGAGGCTTGCGTGGCAGCATTTCTGGCCACGGGAGGCAGGAGTAGGCGGTCCCGCCGATGTTGGATTTGGTGGCTGGAGCGAGAAGATCAGAGATTGAAGAAGCACGATGGCCGTTGGATTGACATCCAATGGTTACTTCTGCTAGAATCGTTTGTTGACTAATATATAATAACTAAAAAAACTTGCATACATGTCAACTTAATAGGCCCACAAGTCAGCCCATTTCCTATTTTTTTAATAATTTACAGCTCATTTGCAACTTCTTATGCAATTTATTGCAGTCCATTTTCCTTTTGTTGGCCAGGGACGGGGTTAAAAATTTAAACGAAATTTCACATATTTTGGTGGGGTACAAACTATTTTAAATACCGAAATGTCGAGCCGCATTGAAAGTACTTTCAAGATATATTTAAATTATGTTTAGACCCAATGAAATTGGAATCTGAAAATGTGATTTTTTTTTAGAAATTTCAAAGTAATTGCCAATTTGTCGTGTTTGTTTTTATTTACAGCCCATTTCATATTACTTTTAAGATTTTCAGCCGTCTTGAAAGAGTTGCAGCCCAGCAGGGCGGAGAAAATAAGTAGGCGTGGGTGGGGTATGCCTGGATTGGGTATTCTTCAGGAAAATATAAACCGGGGTAGCCATTTTTACAAAGAAAAAATAGCTGGGCTGGTCATGTGGTGAACGTAAAATAGAAGCCTGGGCTAGATGGGTCACAACCCAGTTGAAACCCCACTCCGTCTCAACAATAAAAGAAAACAATACTGCTCGAGCAGCTATGTCCGAGGTGTCAGCTGCTCTTGTGTAGTTCTCTTGTCTATTGATTATACACTGAAAATGCCGTGGGTCCCAGATGTCAGCAAAGCACTAAGAGGAAGTATTTTCTTTTTCTATACGCTGACAATGGAGTATATAACAAAAAATGAGGAACTTGCTTGCGTACGGCCATGGACATGGTGGGTCCCTACTGTCATCCTCTCCACGTACAATCCTCTCCCGATTGCTCTCGTTTGTTGACCATGTTGACAACGCAAAGATGTCGGCGTCGCGGCAGCGCACCAAAGCGCACGGAGGACGACGGCGAGGCCTCAGACATGAACAAATAGGAGTCGGGGAAGATACGATGGTGAAGTCAGGGTGAAGGAGAGTACACGGGTTGACTGGTTTGGGTGCGGGGTGGGACTGACGTCGGCGTTAACAATTTAGGAGACGGTGGGGCGGTGATGCGTGCACTGAGGCGCAACCAACCGTGGGAGGCAAAAGCAGGCGGGCCCGCTGATGCTGGTTTAGTTTTGGCGGCTGGACGAAGACAAGACTAAAGAAACACGACAGACTGTAGAAGCAGCAGGAGTACTTAACCTTAACTGAAACCAGTAGGGGCACTGAACAACCATAGCTGAAAGCAGTATGAGTACTTATACAGGTTCAACCGTACAAAGCACGCCTCGAACAGTGCTACTTTGCCTACAGTTAACCAAGGGTGAGGCCACCAAGCCTAAGGACAAGGCCCAGGCACCGCCCCGTGCATCCACAACCTTCTGAAAGCGGCTTCATCTCGCAATGTAGTCAATAAACAAGATGTTCTCTTTAGAGCCACGGAAAAGCATGAGAATAACCTTCTGTCCTATTCTCCAAGATGGACGGGCCTTCATTATTTGAGACCACCCATGAATAAATATCTTTTCACCTCATGTTGTGACCAAGCGCAAGTCTGACCCGACCATGGTCAGGCATCTGTATAGGAACAATAGAACTGGGCAGTTTCTGTTTCAAGAAGATCACAACTGTAAAACTGTGTATAAGCAAGAGTTTATGAACAACATATATAACGGAAAACAACTCGTACCATAAGTTTCTTGAAACAGTTGGACCCTTTCAATGTGTACACCAGTGGCACACATATCCCACGCGGCCTTCCACCATTGAAACGCCCCACAAGGACCTCAAGACAATCAATAAAGTGTAGGAACTAGTGGGTGTCATTCCAGTCAACTTCAGTGCCATCAGTAATAGCCGAGTTCTTACCAAATAATAAATGAATAGTGTACTGAACTTTGTAATAAACTACATGTGCTACCAATTATAAGAAATATTAGTTAGAAGTAGCATCTTTGTGAGAGAAGGGAATCACAAATTGTTGCTACTTCTAAAGTCAAATTGTGATTAGTTACACAAAACAGGTGGATTAAGAAGTAATCGATGCAACATGCAAGAACTAGATATATAAAACTAACATGGGTGAACTACTGGAATGACGTCGGAGTGGCAGATCATAGTGAAGATGAGACCAGGTTATGCTATTTCCATCAACATTCGTGCGCCAACTTTCAGTCTGTAACACTTGAGAAAGTTTATCCCAGTTCGGCCATAAAAAGCAGCGATATTCTTGGTTCATGAACCCAACTGGGAACTTATATCCATGGTGTGTCTTCAATGTGACCATTAAACTGGTGTATTCAGTTATGGCAAGGCCGACCATCTTCAGTACATGTGTTCTGGTAGAGCAAGGAATGCACTGTAGGGAAAAAATATGAGGACGCAATTTATTCGCTATCCAAATCTAGAAATAATTTCCTCTTTCACGTCAGTGTTGACCATGGTACTAGTACCTTTTATCCAAATATAGCAATCCAAAATTTCAAATTAGTCGTTACCATGTTCAAAAAACCCAACCCTCCTGGATAGAAAAGAGGATTCTAGGAACATATTGTGCGCATTTCAAAATCTTGTGTTAGTATGAGAAGGAACAAGTGTGGCGTCTCGACGAAGGTGCAGAAACATATAGGGTCCTCGCACTTTGGGCGCTGCGAATGAAACACACTAGATTCAGTAGGAAGAAAAATGCATCAACGGCGGCGGCTGCCATCCTAGGATTACCGACGGCCAAGGGACTTGGATTTATCAGGAATGGATGAAGAATTCGTACCTGGTTCTTCATGAGAAAACCCTATGCAATCGCCGAGAGGAGGTTTTCTATGAACAAGTAGATGAGGGAGAAGGGGATTTAGGACCAGTGAAATATTGTTCCTTCGTCCGTCCAGCTTACTACTACTGCTGGATAGGTGTTTTTTTGTGATTTGATGGCTCATTGGGCATTACTGCGGCGCTACGACCGGGTGAGTCTATCGTGCAGTTGTGCACTCTAATTTGGTGCATGGCACGTGGACCCCGTTGTCGGATGCCCCGCATATGAGCGAAAGGAAGTAGAAAGACAGGAGTAACTAGTTACACATAAATATATTTTTGATAGAGGGATAGACCCTCTGTAGAGAAATATAAAAATCTTTTATATCACAACTTTATACATAAGAAAACACAAGGGAAATATATAACATAATATGGGGGTTCAGATGAGAATAAATAACTCAAATAGGTTGACAGTTCTGGACATTGGGTCATAGGCCGATGGGCGTACATGTTTGGGGGCCCATGTGTTCTAACTCAGCGCATTTCGTCCTGTAAATATTGCGAGCAATCGGTACGACGCTGGTTTTAGATGTTGTCACAAGGAGAATGCAGAAATTAAATAAAACACGACAATTGTTAGAATGAAATCGAACGACAGTTCCTAACCAGCAATCAGAGTTGTAATTCTTTCACGATATCCTACGTGATAAATAATATTGTCGTACTACTTATACACAAAGGAAACTTGTTTCACCATGCCATATTATTACATCAAAATCTCTCGGAGGATAGATCAGTTCGGCGGCAGCGTGCTGCTACTGAAGAATTTCAAAGTTGATTAGGACCAACTCTCCTTGCCGAGAAAGTTTGATTTTGAAATCATCCCCAACCGCAAGTTTTGATAGAGTTTTGAACCTTGACCATCCTTTAGCATCAATCTTCATGCGACCATCCTTTGTACTTATGGTATATTGAGCAGGTTCATTCACACCAAGGTTGCGTATGGTAAGAGAAACTTGGCCACGGTCGCCCGGATTATTGAACGACTCCCTCATTGCTCTAGGAATTCTTTGTTTGCAAGCAAGAAGACGCACACAAACAGTTGGATTAACACAGGGAATCATGTGAAACAACATGGAAAGAAAAAAGAACGAAGCACTTGGGCTGCCAATGCTTAACAAGAAGGTGGAGATGTCGGTTTTTGTAAGGACTTTGGTATATGCAGTGCGAACTGCAGCCCAGTCTATTACCGGAGCAAGTGTTGGTTCCGTTGCCGCTGCACGGGCTGGAGCAGATGCAAGTGCAGCTTCAAGTGTTGGTGCATGTCGGGGGAAACTGTCCTCCCACGAGCACCTATGGGACCGGAGCCCCTTCTACGTTGCGGTAAAGGAGCGGAGGGAGCACGAAGAGCAGATCGAGGAGCACACGCGGGCAGTTTACCCAGGTTCGGGCCGCGCGGACGCGTAAAACCCTACTCCTGCTTGGATTGTATTGAGTTCTTGAGCTTGGGAGCTTGAAGAGCTAGCTACACCGAGCAAGAGAGCTGTCTAGGTTCCGAACCCCCTCTACGTTGTGCATGGGCCTCCTTTTATAGCTCAAGGGGTCACCGACAGGTGTCAACGTAGAGGAGGGTAGAAATGTAACTTTGGTGGTAGTTGTAACAGTGCGGGAACAGTGCATGAATAGTGGTCTTCACCTAATCTTGACAGTGGGGGACAAGGGCATTAAATGCCCGTCGCCGTCGACCCCAAAAGCGCCCATCCATGCTTCTCCGTTCGCCACGGCGGTAGCCTCGTCACCGTGGTGTGCCACCGTGTCCCCCAGGTTGCACAGCCATCCGCCACGCGTCCCTGGAAGGGCCCCAGGGCGACGCGTGGGCCGATGAGCTGGAGCGCGGGCACACAGCGCAGGCTTCCCCCGGCAAGCACCTTGCCGGGGTCTTGATCTTGCCGGGCCCGGAAGCTTGTCGCTCCCCGGGTCTTGCCGGGGCGCAGGGTGCGCCGAGGTATGTCTTCTGAGATGCTGTCTTCTGGTCTTCCTGGCAAGCTCCTCTTGCCAGGGTCTTGTGTTAATGTGATAATCTTGAGCCTGGTGCGGCCTTCCCGGCAAGCTCCACTTGCCGGGGTCTTGGTCTTCTGACTTGTATACTTTGTTTTTAAATGGCTTCATAAGGACCGAAAAGGTTTTCCGGCGAGCACGTGGTAAACCCTGCCGCGGGAAGCTACTACTGCCCGTGCACAAGTTGGGGTACTAAGGTACCCCTATCTTAGTACACCGACAGGAGCCCCCGGGCCTGGGCCACACACGATGCCGAGCGTTGTTGGGCCAGGCCCAAGACAGTGCACGGGCACGCGTGGCCCACGGCACGCCGAATCTCCTTCCGTACCGCCGCAC
>LR738710.1:597725156-597772043 GCA_902687465.1 Secale cereale
GGCACGCGTCGATTGCGGCGTCGTGGGAGAGATCGTGGCCTCGTTCTTTAATGGGAAATGCGGAGCGTCCCCCACTTCCCCCTTAAAAGCAGAGGAAGCAGGGGCAGTTTCCCTCCTTCGTCTTCATTGCGCCTTCATTCTTCAGAAAACTTCCGCTGCTTCTCACCTCCACCCTCCTCCGCCGTCTTCCGCATCTGCGGCGCCGTCGAGCTTCTCGCCTCTTCCCTCGCCGCCTCCGCCATGGCCCCGAAGAGCGACAAGGCGAAAGCGGAGAAGACCAAGAAGGAGAAGTCCGAGCAGGCGGCGAAGCTGGCCGCCCTGCGGAAGAAGAGCGTGGTCTTCGCGCCGAGGCTTGGCACGAAGGAGCTGCGGAACAAGTACTATCTGTTCTGGTCGGGGGAGACCAAGGCTCATCCCCGCACTAGAGCCTTCCCCGCCGTCGCCAAAGATCTGTTCCCCGGCGGGTACTTCTTCTTCGCTGCTTTCTTTCACTGCGGATTGTGCCATCCGTACTCGGAGTTCTTTTGCGATATCATGAACACATACAACCTCCACCTCCTAGACTTCACTCCCAACGCCATCCTTACGATGGCCGTTTTCGCACATCTGTGCGAAAACTATGTTGGGATTCATCCCAATGTCGCCCTTTTCCGCCACTTTTTCATGCCTAGAGTAGAATCGGGCGCTCCCCTCTCTGGCGGCATCTCCTGGATCTTCCGTCTGAACAAGAAGGATTCATACCTGAAGGGAGAGCTTCGCGGCAAGTGGGAGGAGTGGCGCGCAGATTGGTGCTGGATAGTGGAGGATAAGCCGGAGCCCTTCACCGCGCCGCGCACAACTGCCATAGTGCGCGGCAGAGACTGGAGCGAATTGGCCCCGGAGGACAGCAAGCTCAATATTGCCCTCATTAGGATTATTCGTCTCCGGGTAGCCAAACTGACCATCGGAGAGGTAGGGGCAGATTTCCTCCGCCGCCGCATTGCCCCTTTACAAGAAAGGAAAAGGCCAGCATGGGAATTTGGCAACGCGGCGGATATCATGAGGCTGCGCCCTGGGTTGAACTTCAATTTCACTGCCTTGGAGTTGAAGGGGATGGTCCGGGAGCTCTTCAAGCATGACCCGGCCCACCCGGAATGGTTTAGACCTCCCCGGGGAGTGGTGCCGCTGTGCAACAACACTGCCCAGGACTCCTTACGCGCGATGATGCCCGCGTGCGATTCCCACGGCGTCGACCCCACCTGGATAGAGCCTCCGCCAGATGCAATACTGAGCTTCTTCGACAACTTGGTCGAGACGCCCAAGAACACTGAGGAGAACAAGGGCCTCACCCGGGCCACTACGGCTCGGGATATAGCCTACATCGCTTCTAGGATGGAGGAGGCCGCCGCAGCTGCGGCGGCGGGTGATTTTGGATACTCTGTGGACGATGCAGTGGCTGCGGACGCATCGTGCCAAGCAGAGGAGGCGGAAATCCTCAGGCTGCTCAAGCTTCCGCCCGACGAGTTTGCCGGGGTTCCTTCCTTGAGGCTTTCCGGGATACCCGGGGTTGCCGGGGTGAGCGAGGCTGCCGGAGGGAGCGAGGTCGCCGGAGGGAGCGGGGCCGCCGGGGAGGAGGAGGAGGACGTCGAGGCTGATGAAGATACTGGTGGATCTTTGGGACTAGACGATGATGCCTCCTCGTCCTCAGAGAACTCCCCGCCTCCGGCAAGTCCCACGCAGCAACCAAGGAAACGCCTCCGCAAGGTGGCGACGGGGACGAGGCCACAGGCCCCTCGACAGCAGCCTGCGCGCCGGGCGACGCACGCTACCAAGGCGAGTCAAGTCGTGAAGGAGGCGCCCCGCGCACCAGCGCCAAGCGGAGGAGGATCCTCCCGGAGTGGAATGGCTGCTACTTCCGCTCCTCGGCCCTCGGCGACAACGAAGGCTGGGTCTTCGCAGCCCACAGCCCCGGAGACCGCCAAGCGCCCGAGGGAGCCTTCTCCTCCTGCTCCCCGCGCAGGAGCATCTCAGGTGGAGTTCGACTTCTCCGCCCTCAGCTCCGACGACGAGGAAGAGGAGTAAGTACTTGCAGCTTGTAATTTCTTTGATTCTGTCTTGATTTTCCTTGTTGATTCTGATCTTGTTTTTGCTTTCAGGACCCTGACCCAGCGGATGGCAAAGAGGGCCAACATCCCTGTGGTTGAGGTTGAAGACGACTCGCCCATCGCGGTGACTGGGGACGCGCCAGCGGCGAACTTGCCGGATCAACCCGCTGCTCCGAGGAGCAGCCCCCAACGCAGCCCCCAGCGTAAGTCTGGTCTTTATCTTTCCATTCTTCGGGCGTGCTTGAGGTTGTTGCTTATATTGATATCTTGCTGTCTTGTTTGTCTTGTGCAGAAGTGGAGCCGCAGCCGCAAGAGCAACCGGAGGTCACTCCCGAGGAGCTGCTTGTTCCACCCTCCCCGCCAAGGGCGAATTCCCCGGCAAGGGAGAACGCTCCGCCAAGGACGGGCACCCCGCCAAGGGCGGGCACCCCGCCAAGGGTGAGCAGCCCGACAAGGGTGAGCACCCCGCCAAGGGAGGGCGCGGGCGGCCCTCCGCCAGCAGGGGCCACCACTCCGCCCACAAGGGTGGATTCCCCGGCGAGGGAGCCTGTCGTCGAAGAAGTCCTCGAAGGTAAGTCTTGTAGCTTCTTCTTCTTGGACTTGTCTTTTTGGATATTTGCTTGACCTTTTCTTTTCTTTTTCTTCTGCTAGATCCTCCTGCCCCAGAGCGGATGGAGATGGAGGCCACCGTCGAGGAGGAGGTGCGCGGCGACGGCGGCGACGCCACTGCCACTGAGGGCATGGCTGGAGCCGACGAGCCCGCCGCGGAGGAGACCGCCCCGACCGCAGACACCGCGGCTGGAGAAGGGACCAGCGACCACACTGCTGGCCCAGAGGCAGCAGGAGCGTCAAGCGCTGCGCCGGTCGCCGACCCCTCCGCCTCCGCCGAGCGGTCGGGCGTCTATCTTGAGGCCCCCAACGGAATCTTCATACAAGTCCCGTGGGCGTCCTCGTCGCGAGCCCCCGTGGAGGGAGAGACCTACGATGGAGAGGTCCTCGCCTCCGCGGGGTTTTAAGGTCGTTGAAGCGCTTGGCGGGAGTGATGAGCCCGAAGAGGAGAAGCTTCTTCGCCAGCTCCTGGCCCTGTACCGGGCCAGGCAGGCAAAACTGGAGTCCCGAGAAGCTCTCACCGCCAAGGCTGGAGCTGATTTGGAGAAGCGCGCTGTGGAGTTCCGCGCCGCCAACCAGGCGGCCCTCCGCAACTTGGCGGAGGAGCGCGAAGGGCTTGCCAAGGAGCAGCAAGCGTTCCTCCTTGAGAAGGCTGAGGCCGAAGAGCAGCAGCGATTGGTTGGTGAAGAGCTGTCCCGACGAGAAGGAGCGCTCAACCAGCGGAAGGTCGACCTCGACGCCCACGAGGACGACCTCACCGCCCAGGAGCAGGCCATTGGCGGAGCCCTGAAGGAGGCGAAGGCCGCAGCAGCCACCGCGGAGACCGCCAAGAAGGATCTTGAGGCCAAGGTGGAGCAGCTGGAGCGGTACCTGAAGGCAAGTGCGGACAGAATCACCGCGCTCAATGTGGAGCGGGAGAAAGATGCCCACACCAATTCTGACTTGCAGGTACGCCTCTCCAAGAAAGGCGACGAGCTCACTGCCACCAAAGATTCTATTGCTGACTTGGAATTGAAGGTCTCTACTCTGACTGATTCGCTCGACGCTGCCCGGGATCGCGAGACGAAGCTGAAGGACGAGCTCCGCAAGGAACGAGGCCTGGTGGAGAGCGCCGCCGTCTCGGCGAACCAGTTCAGCCGGGCAGTGGAGCAGTGGACTGACGAGCTGGTCACCTCCGCTGCCAACATTGACAAGGAGATGATGGCGCTGAGGGCGGAGCACCTCGTGTATTCTCCCGACGAGGCCCTCCCCCACAACGCCAAGTTAAGTCTCTTCTTCAGGGGAATCGCGCCGGCGCTTGCACAGCTGCGGGAGAAGCTCCCCGTGCAGCTGGCCGACGAGTCGCGTCGGCTCTGCGCGGGCACTCTGGAGCGCGTCTTGACGAAGATCGTCTACCGCAACCCCGGCATCAACCTCGTCAACGTCCTCCGCTCCTTGCCGGACGACGCTGACCAGGAGGCGTTGAAGGCGTAGGTCGCCCACATCGTCGCCAAGGTGAACAAAGTCACGAGGCGTGAAGGTGACCGCGTAGATTAGATTTCTTCATTCCTGTTTCCTTTGCCGCTGCAAGTTATGTTATGGACATGAATCGATTAGTTATTGCGGCAAGTTATCCTTGTAATATACAATCTTATTTTGATCAGCCAATGCAGTGTTATCTCCCTTGTTTTTGGTCCTCCACTTTGTACGCTTTCTACCCTACGCTTTGAGGGAACTTGCCGGCAAGGGCCTCTTGCCGCGAGCGCTGAGTGCTGGACTCTGAGCAGCCTGCTGGCAAAAGACCTTGTCGGCAAGCAACCTTGCCGCAGCTAATCGCAACACACTTAGCTTGCCAAGCGAACTCGAAAACGAAGTAAGGGCGCGACACTTGTCGCAGCTCTCTTAAGTCGTTGAGCGTGCTCGAAAACAAAGTAAGGGTGCGGCTAGCCACGGGTAGGTTCCTCCGCGCACAGGTTTTCCATACAAAGCATGGTTGTTCAAAGAAGACAACTAAAATTTAAAAATTCGAACTGCTCCAATTCTGGTAACTTAGCTTTCATAAATTGCTCGTCTTCCGACAAGGCTTCTCTTTCTTGAACATCACTTGGTTCATCCTCCACCTCCTTCCCCCCCGGCAAACTTGTGCGCGAGGAATGTTCCTTCTGCTTTAAGAGGGAAAGAAAAAGAGGAGGGAAAAACAAGTATATAGCTTTTTGGTTTGCTAGTGCTTACCGGGGATGTGCGTTGCACAGAGTGCCAAACAATGCACGCAAATAACAAAGAAAAGCATGGAAATGGCAAATAGTGCGAAACACAAAGGCTTTACTGATGCACGGGTTCTGCGCCCGGCTTTGTACAGAGGTTTACATGCGACAACGGCAAGACTTGTACAAAAGGTGGTTGCCGGAGCGGATCACGGCAACCGCGCCTTATGGGTGAAACTTGCGAAGATGCTCTATGTTCCAGGAATTGCTCACCGGTAAGCCTTCTTCGGTCTCAAGGCGGACTGCTCCGGGCCTTGTGACTTGTCTCACCCGATAAGGACCTTCCCACTTCGGCGTCAACTTGTTGGAATTCTTGGCGGACTGAACACGCCGAAGAACAAGGTCGCCTTCCTCGAGACTCCTGGCCTTAACCCTGCGGCTATGGTAGCGGCGCAAGGCTTGCTGGTATCGAGCAGCTCGTACAACAGTCTGGAGACGTTCCTCCTCGAGGAGCAGTGCATCATCTTGTCGCAGCTGCTCTTGCTCGAGCTCATCATAAGCGAGCACTCGAGGAGATCCGTATACGAGTTCCGTGGGGAGAACTGCCTCTGCTCCATAGACAAGAGCAAAGGGTGTCTGTCCGGTGGCTCGATTTGGTGTCGTCCTGATTGACCAAAGAGCCGTCGGTAACTCCTCTATCCAGTTTCTTCCGCACTTGCGCAGCCTGTCGAAGGTTCTTGTCTTGAGTCCGCGCATCACTTCAGCATTGGCCCTCTCCGCTTGACCATTGCTCCTCGGGTGAGCAACAGAAGCGAAACAGACCTTGGCGCCAAGGTCTTGGACGTACTGCATGAAGGTGCGACTTGTGAACTGTGTGCCGTTGTCGGTGATGATCCTGTTAGGTATTCCGAAACGGCAAACAATTTCTCTAAAGAACCTGACTGCTGACTGTGCTGTCACCTTTCTCACTGGTTCCACTTCTGGCCACTTTGTAAACTTGTCGATTGCAACGTACAAGTATTCAAAGCCTCCGACAGCACGGGGAAAGGGGCCGAGGATATCGAGCCCCCAGACCGAGAAGGGCCAGGACAAAGGAATCGTCTGGAGAGCTTGAGCTGGCTGATGAATTTGCTTGGCATGGAACTGGCACGCTTCACACTTGGTTACTTGTGCAGTTGCATCTTGGAGGGCTTCTTGCCAAAAGAACCCTTGCCGGAACGCCTTCCCGGCAAGTGCCCTTGCGCCAATGTGGTGGCCACATATGCCTCCATGTATCTCTGCCAACAGCTTCTGTCCATCTTCTCTGGAAATGCACTTCAACCTGACACCATTGAGTCTTCTTCTGTACAGTTCGTTGTCCACGAACTGGTACATACTTGACTGCCTGGTTATTTTCTCTATCTCTTCTGGCTCGTCGGGAAGTTCTCCAGTTTGCAGAAAACGGACGATTTGCTGTGCCCATGCCGGAGCTCGAGGCTCAACGGCAAGGACTAAAGGCATGAGGGCCGCTGCGGGAACCCCAGCTTCTACTGCAAGAACCTCTGGTTCTGCCGGAGCTGATGGTCCCCCGGCAAGCCTGCCGGGGCAAGGCTTGTCGGGAACGCTTGCTTCAACTGTACAGACCCTTGGGTCTGCAGGAGCAAACTGTTCCTCAACGTTTTGGTTGTTGATCTTGGGGACCTTGGCGGCGGCTTCAGGAAGATCCGCTGGCAAGTAGTCGCCGGAGACCAACTTTCTCTTCTTGTTCTGCCCAACTGATGGTGTAACGGATGGTTGAGTTAACTTGAGCAGGAAGGTCCCTGGTTCCACAGGTAACTTCATTGCTGCACACTTTGAAAGGCCATCCGCAATATCATTCTGAGCTCTCGGGACGTGCTCCATTTGCAGACCTTCAAAGTGCTCTTCAAGCTTCCTCACTTCATCTACATAAGCTTCCATCAAAGGGCTCTGGTAACTCTTATTCACTTGCCGGACGACCAACTGTGAATCTCCCCGTACAATCAACTTCTTGATCCCAAGCTCGGCTGCAATCCTGAGGCCGGCAAGCAAGCCTTCATACTCAGCAGTATTGTTTGTCGCTTGTTCCTTGGGAAAGTGCATCTGGACAACATACTTGAGGTGCTCTCCGATGGGCGCTATGAGTACCATGCCAGCACTGGCGCCTTGCAGCGAGAAAGCACCATCAAAGTACATCATCCATTCGCTGCTTGCTTCTTGTACGAGGACGCTTGTCTCTTGGACTTCTTCGTCTGGCGTTGGGGTCCATTCAGCTATGAATTCTGCCAAAGCTCTGCTCTGTATAGTTGAAGTGCTCTCAAACTTGAGACCAAAGCTTGACAGTTCCAGTGCCCACTCGACGATCCTGCCTGTTGCTTCGGGATTCTGCAATATCCTTTTCAACGGAAAGCGAGTGACCACTGTTATCTCATGTGCTTGGAAGTAATGACGCAGCTTTCTCGAGGCCATGAGGAGACCGAAAAGCAACTTCTGCACCCCAGAGTATCTTGACCTAGCCCCCTGCAAGAGGGAACTTACAAAATACACTAGGCGCTGCACCATCTTCCTTCGCACTTCTCCTTGCTCCTGCGCAGAGTTGTCCTTGTCGGGGCCAGAGCTTGCCGGTGCAGCCCCCTGCTTGTCGCTGGGTTCGCTTGCCGGAGGTGTGGGCTCTTCCTCTGCCTCCCTTTCCGCTACCAACGCAACACTAACCACTTGATTAGTTGCCGCTAAGTACAGCATCAACTTCTCTTGTGGCCTAGGTGCGACAAGTATTGGAGTGGAGGACATGTATCCTTTCAAATCCTGCAGCGCTGCCTCCGCTTCCGGAGTCCATTTCATAGGACCTGCCTTCTTCAAAATTTTAAAGAAAGGCAAGGCGCGTTCTGCAGATTTTGAAATGAACCTGCTGAGGGCAGCCACACAACCAGCAAGTCTCCTTACGTCCTTGACGCGCTTCGGGGCTTCGATCTGCTCAATGGCTTTTATCTTGTCGGGATTGGCTTCAATCCCCCTCTGGGACACAAAGAACTCGAGAAGCTTGCCGGAGGGGACTCCGAAGACGCACTTCTCGGGGTTCAACTTAAGCTGGATCTTGCGCAGATTTGCAAATGTTTCTTCCAAGTCTTGGATCAGGGTATCTTTGCTCTTGCTCTTGACCACTATGTCATCCATGTAAGCTTCCACATTTCTGTGGATTTGTGGCTCAAAAACAGTGTGCACCACCCTTGCAAATGTTGAACCTGCATTCTTCAATCCAAAGGGCATGCGTATGAAGCAATATGTGCCGCATGGAGTAATAAATGCAGTCTTCTCTTCATCTTCCTTGGCCATGAATATCTGGTGGTAACCTGAGTATGCATCAAGGAAGGAAAGCAGCTCACATCCAACGGTGGATTCAACAATCTGGTCAATGCGCGGCAAGGGAAATGGATCCTTGGGACATGCTTTATTCACATCAGTGAAGTCTATACAGAGTCTCCACTTCCCGTTGGCCTTACGCACGACAACTGGATTTGCTAACCACGTGGGATGGATCACGCCTCTAACCAGGCCTGCTGCTTCTAGCTTCTTTATCTCTTCGGCGATGAATTCTTGGCGCTCCACGGCTTGCTTCCTGACCTTCTGCTTGACGGGCCGCGCATGAGGACAAACAGCAAACTTGTGCTCAATTACCTTCCTGGGAACGCCGGGGATGTCAGATGGTTGCCATGCAAACGCATCGACATTCGCCCGCAGGAAGGCAACGAGCGCGCTTTCCTATTTGTTGTCGAGTGTAGCACTGATGGTGAAGGTACCACCAGTGCCGTCCTCCTTGGCGGACACCTTCTTGGTTGCCGGTGGAGCGGCCATCCCTTTCTTGCACTTGCCGGTGGAGCTCGATGGAACGTCCTCGACAGCAGCGCAGCACTCCGAAGAGGTGCGTTTGCCGGAGTGGGCCCCAGAGCTCTTGCCGGACTTGGTCTTGGTCTTCCCCCCGGGAGCTTCAGCGGCAAGTGTGTTGCTTTCTGCTGCGGCTGCTGCGTCCCGGTAGATCTTGTCGGCGCAGATAAGCGCGTCCTTCTTGTCGCCAGGGACAGAGATGACGCTTATCGGCCCCGGCATCTTGAGTACGTTGTAGGCGTAGTGGGAAGCTGCCATGAACTTGGCGAGGGCAGGACGTCCAAGTATCCCATTGTATGGCAATGGGATATCGGCCACGTCGAAGGTTATCCTCTCCTTCCTGAAGTTGAGTTCCCCGCCAAAGGTCACTGGCAGAGTAATCTTCCCCTTCGGCTTGCTCCTCCCCGGGTTTATTCCTTGGAACGACCCGGTTTCTTCGAGCTCGCCGTCTGGGATCTGGAGTTTCTTGATCACAGCCGAGGAGATCAAGTTCAGGCCGGCCCCGCCGTCAACCAACATTTTGGTGACCTTGAGGTTGCGGATGGTGGGTGAGACCAACATCGGCAAGCACCCGACCGCCGTTGTGCGGTCAGGGTGATCCTCAAGATCAAAAATGATGGGCGTGCTGGACCACTTCAGCAGCCTGCGTGACTCGACGGGCGGCTCAGCTGCGTTTACTTCCCGCACCCACTGCTTGAGTTGGCGGTGGGAAGTGTGCAGAGAGGCGCCTCCGTCGACACACAGAACTTCTGTGGCCTTCTGGAACTCCTGCTCGCTGTTATCTTCTTCCTCCATGTCGTCGTCGTCGTCTTCTTCCTCATCCTTGTCGCGACCCCGGGGAGGTCGATCACCTTGCCGCTGCTTGGCCTTGCCGCGGCGTCCTCCCCGGCCATTGAATGGCCGCTTCTTGCTTGGCTCTCCTCCGCCACCTTGGGCCTTCTCTTTGTCGCGCCGCTCGTATTAAGCCTTCTGCTGTTCTAGGAGGTACTCGACTCGCTTGCAATTCTGCAGATCGTGGCCCTTGGTGCGGTGGATCTTGCAGTATTGCTAGTCGGAGCTGTCCTGCTTGTCGGCTGCCGCCACAGGGGCAGGCTCCTTGCTGGAGCCGCCAACCTGTGCCTTCTTGGCGGGAGCCTCCTTGCCGGACTGCTCGACGACCAGTACTTCCTTGCTCTTCTTTCTTCTGTTGTTCCGCCGCCGACTCTTCTTTGCCGGGGCGGCGCCCTCACTGTCGCTTCCTCCTGCGCCAGTATCCTCTCCGGGGAGTCTCCTCCCCTCTTTGGCACGCGCGCACTTGTCATCCAGAGCGTAGAGCTCACTGACATCCCGAATCTTGGTCATGGCCATCTCTTCCCTCATGCGGCGGTTACTCACGTTCTGGTGGAACGCGCTGATAACCGCGGCGGGGTGGACGTCGGGAATGTTGTGTTGCACGCGGCTGAATCTCTGGATGTACTTGCGCAGGGATTCTCCTTCCTTCTGGGCCAAGATGTGGAGATCACTCTCCTGGCCGTGGGGTTTGTGGCCGCCCGTGAAGGCGCCAACAAACTGGTGGCACAAATCTGCCCACGAAGAAATGGAGCCTTCCGGCAAGTGCATAAGCCAAGAGCGGATGTTTGGCTTAAGCACCAGCGGGAAGTAGTTGGCTAGTATCTTCTCGTCGCGTCCCCCGGCAGCCTGCACCGCGATGGTGTAGATGCTGAGGAACTCCGAGGGGTGCGTCTTGCCGTCGTACTTCTCGGGTATGTCGGGCTTGAAGTTTTTCATGCTGGGCCACTGGACGCGCCGCAGCTCTCGGGTGAACGCAGGGCAACCTGCCGCGTACGGCAACTCGCCTGGCTCACCGGGCGCGTACGTGTCGACAGCGGTCCCAGCGCGCTGATCTGTTTGTCGGCGGGCTTCTCGTCGGCGCTCGATGCGCGTCCGAGCGTCTTCTTGCCGCCGATCGTCGAGGACTTGGCGCTGGTCCCGACGAGCCCGCGGATCCGACGATGCCGTGGAGTCGTCATCGACATTAATCCGGCGGGGTGACGTCTTCTGCTTCCGCGGCGGGGAGTGCACGGTGGTCGCACCCCCGGCGGTCTTGTCGCCGTCAGCCTTCGTCTGGTCGACTTGCCGTGGCCGCGATGTCGCCGGCTGCTGCGGCGTGTCGTTGTTGGCGAAGGCGATGAGGCTTTGGATCGTCGCCCTCCAGTCCTCGGCTTTATCTGCCACAGGAGGGAAATCGAGGAGCAGTTGCGCTCTTGCTAGAGCTTCTGCTGGAGAGGAGGGGAGCGGCGGTGAGCGGTGCGAGGAGCGAGATATGCTCGGACTTCTAACAGGGTTAGAAGGAGCAGTTTCTCGCCCCGGCGACCGCGCCTTGCTCGTACCAGGACGGTGGCCTTGAGCGTCCCGCGATCCTCCGGTTTGTCCTTGCCCCAGCAAGCGAATGGTACCTCCTGTACCACTGCGCTGCTGGCCTGGCGTCTGCTGAGAGAGACGCGGTGCATCCACGGACACCGAGGCTTTGGAATTTGCCCGGTCGTCCGTCTTGTCCTTGGACTTGGTGGCGCCGTGAGTTTCCTCGCCGGCGACCACCCTTCCGCCGGCATCTCCTCCACCAACCATTGGTTCTGGTGGTGGTGGGATCGATGCAGACGGGCCTGCGACCTCCGAAGCCTTCTTCTTCGGGGCCATGTCGTTGCAGCTGGTGAAGTTGATGAAGTTGGAGAGGTTGATGAAGAATGCGCCCGCGTGAGCGCCGGATCAGGTTCGCACAACCTCGACGCCCCCTACCTAGCGCGCCAAAGATGTCGGGGGAAACTGTCCTCCCACGAGCACCTATGGGACCGGAGCCCCTTCTACGTTGCGGTAAAGGAGCAGAGGGAGCACGAAGAGCAGATCGAGGAGCACACGCGGGCAGTTTACCCAGGTTCGGGCCGCGCGGACGCGTAAAACCCTACTCCTGCTTGGATTGTATTGAGTTCTTGAGCTTGGGAGCTTGAAGAGCTAGCTACATCGAGCAAGAGAGCTGTCTAGGTTCCGAACCCCCTCTACGTTGTGCATGGGCCTCCTTTTATAGCTCAAGGGGTCACCGACAGGTGTCAACGTAGAGGAGGGTAGAAATGTAACTTTGGTGGTAGTTGTAACAGTGCGGGAACAGTGCATGAACAGTGGTCTTCACCTAATCTTGACAGTGGGGGACAAGGGCATTAAATGCCCGTCGCCGTCGACCCCAAAAGCGCCCGTCCATGCTTCTCCGTTCGCCACGGGCGGTAGCCTCGTCACCGTGGCGTGCCACCGTGTCCCCCAGGCTGCACAGCCATCCGCCACGCGTCCCTGGAAGGGCCCCAGGGCGACGCGTGGGCCGATGAGCTGGAGCGCGGGCACACAGCGCAGGCTTCCCCCGGCAAGCACCTTGCCGGGGTCTTGATCTTGCCGGGCCCGGAAGCTTGTCGCTCCCCGGGTCCTGCCAGGGCGCAGGGTGCGCCGAGGTATGTCTTCTGAGATGCTGTCTTCTGGTCTTCCTGGCAAGCTCTTCTTCCAGGGTCTTGTGTTAATGTGATAATCTCGAGCCTGGTGCGGCCTTCCCGGCAAGCTCCACTTGCCGGGGTCTTGGTCTTCTGACTTGTATACTTTGTTTTTGAATGGCTTCATAAGGACCGAAAAGGTTTTCCGGCGAGCACGTGGTAAACCCTTCTGCGGGAAGCTACTACTGCCCGTGCACAAGTTGGGGTACTAAGGTACCCCTATCTTAGTACACCGACAGTGCAGGTGTCGGAGCCATTCCTGGTGCCCGTGCCAGTGCGACTGGTAGTGCCGCTGCTGCCGGAGATGGTGCTTCTTGTGGAGCTCGTGCCGGTGTCGGAGCAGGTGCCCGGTCCTCTGGTAGATCAGCCTGATCCGTTGACGCTGTCAGTGCCCAATCCTCTGGTGGATCAGACTGAGTTGTTGCGTCTGCCAGTGCTGGAGCTAGTGCTATTGGAGTAGGTGCCGGTGCTTGATCCGATGTAGAAGGTGGTACCGATGAGCGAGACAGCAGCAATCATATCTGGTCTGCTATGATTTCATACTTCACCTTTCTAACTTTGCTAGGCTCCATGACCTGGATCATGTCTTTTTCTTCACTTCTTTTAATCACGAGAAGGACTACTTGTAGCGTGTTTGTTAAAACAAACGACAGTTCATCACAGGGCTTCAGATTGTACTCACACAACAGACTGATCCAATTGTGCTCTGTAATATATGTGATGGACAATGCCTTCGTTATTGACACATCATAAGAAGTGAAACCTGCTAAAATCACCATCATAGATCAAACCAAACGGTTTATTCTGTAATGAATGTGACATGGCAAAACCCGCATCGTAAAATTACAGCAAAAGTAAGAAAACATGACAGTAAATCAATAAGATTTACTTGATGTGACACAAGTGAATCCTTACCAGGATATCACTATGTTCATGTTCTAAATAGATGGTTGATTGTCCAATTACGAGTGGCATGTAGGGCCCCCACTTACTCCCACAAGCAAGATAGTCCAAAGGTCATGACAAATCGTTTGGAGCGAACATCCATGGGACTGGAAATCCTGGTGGGTGCGTTAAATCCTGCAATGCATACAAATGTTAGAGTGTGACTAGACTTGATAAACCGTCCTCACAAAAAAGATGATCTAGATACTTTCAAAATATACAGACTAAATTGAGTGGACAAACATTAACATAGACTGTTCTCAAGACTCACCACACAACAAAAGCGGTAGTACTATACAATACAGGGTTCACACACACAAATCAAGTACTGAACAAGTAGTACTTACTACAGACAAAGACAAGCAAAGTTGCACTAATTAAACCCTGTAGACTATTTCTTGCCACCGACCTATGGGATGTACCCCACATAACTGACTAGGCCATGGACTTCATGAGAGATGTCTACCGGCACCATCGCCATCTGGTCAACCTTGGAGAACCTAACAAAGTGGTCTTTCAACTCATAAACATGACGATGAAGACAGTCTGCATCAGATTTGTCACGAAGCTTTACAAGAACCACACCCTTAGTAATCGAAGGTACAACTAGGAAATTGTTGTGGTGAAGTACACCCTCAAGAACACGCGTGACAACAATGCTACAGGAGAACACTTATTCACAACACGTGGCGACAAGGACACAATAGCTGGATAGTTTAGTAGTAGAACTCATCCTCATGCCTTCCAGTTCACACAACATGACTTTATGAACTTCATCTCCACCGCGGTCCTAGTTCTAATTCAAAGAGAAACCAAATATTTTATTACTACCTTCGTTCAGAAATATAAGATGATTCTCAATAGTTTACTCCATATAAGACTACATATACACACATAATGAGTGAACAAAGACACTAGAACATGTCTTCAAAGGCATGGGAGCAGAGAGATTACTTGCAATATCCATAACACAAGTTACTGAAGCTATTGTACTATCTTCAGAGGCATGAGAGCTAAAATCTTGCATTTCCTACAGCTAGCATTGATGTTCATAAAGTAGTGGAAAGTAATCTATAAGAAATCAGTGTTATGTGCAAAGTCATATGTATGTCAACCACTCGCATGTTTTGGTCAAAAGAGCAATTTAGAACCGTGATTTGGCACACAAAAATCACATGCAGGATCACACAGAAAGTTGTACTACTAGTACTAGTACTGTGTGTTAGATGAAAAGACACAATCAAGATCGCCAAAAAGATCATCAAGAAGAGATATTACCTGGACTGGCTTAACGAGGGATCCCGGAGAGGGGGGCTTGGACATGGCGATGGCCTTGATCTTGTCTGCGGTAGTATTGGCAGGGTGCTTTTGCTTCTTCATACCCAGAGCCTCATTGGTTTTGGCCAGAGCCATAGAAATCACTTCGGCCGGGGCTCTAGGGTCCATCAAGAAAATGTCAAATAGAAATAAAAGAAAATAAACCGTAATCACAAACCCAAAAGAAGAACACACAGGGAGTTATAGGATCAGTCGCGGGGTTGCAAGGCCGGGCCTTGGACAGAAGCAACACCATTGATGCACTCACCTTTCCTTCTTTGGGAGAGAATAACAATGGCGGAAGCGCGTCGGGGTTTTCTTGAATAAATGAGGAACAAGATGAGGGAGAAGCGAGTTGGGTTTTCTTCAAGAGAGGAAGATGAGGGAGAGGAGTGAAATGATGGTTGCTTCGTCTGTCCAACTTACTGCTGGAAAGGTGGGGCTTTAGTGATTTTACGGCTCATTGGGCATTACTGTGGTGGTTCGACCGGTGTAGTCTACCATGCAGTTGTGCACTCTAGTATGGAGTAATTTAGTGCATGGCAAGTGGACCCCGATGCTGGCTGTCCCACATGTCGGTGGAAGTGAGTAGTAAGGTTCCTGACGACCGCCGAGTAGGATCCGCACGGTAGAGTATGTCCACTGTTTCTAGAAAAAATTGATTACATCAAGCGTTTTGACTCTTAAGACGGAGGAGTGCAAAACACGACAACCACTTGAACTTACATAGTATTCCTACTACTAGGCATGTGTAGTGGTTCATACGTCAGTACTAGAATCTTGTTGCTAGCGTAGGAAGATATGACGATAAAAAAGATGTTGTGCACATGTAAACTATATGAATAGTTATGTAATATGCCCCTTTTTTAACTGTCCGGCCGATAATGAATGGTGAGATCAATGTTAACAGAACTAGGACTACAACACACGAAGAGTACGGTGCTACAGTACTCCACGGAACATGGGATTTGAGATGAGCATGAAGGGTGCATGAGCCCACACTAGGTTAACACAAATACACTAGGAGCATGTAGAGCATGCATGAACAGGGTGCTGATATGAGCATCCACGAAGAGGGAACAACTATGTTGAGATACAGCAAAACACACCCGCACGCTTTGTGCTACAGTGACTGATCTGCAACGTCTGAGTTTGATCAAACAGTCATGTTGCACCGAGACATGCGCATGCATAGGACGCCTAAACACCACCGAAGTCCCTCTGCTTCTCGAGGTGCATGATGGTGGTGATACAGGGTGCCACCGCCCGTAGAGCCCGCTCCCTGTCGATGGGAGCCAGCTCATCAAAGACGACGTCCAATGGCACGAATGGATTCCAGTGATGAAGCCTTGAGAGGATTCGCCTGGCAACGATGATGGCCGCCCGCAACCCCTCCTTGTTCAGCTCCGCCCTCACCACCGTGCGGAGACGACTTAGCTCCTTGGAGATATAGGTGAAGAAGGAGACCAGGTCAAGAAGCCGTGGCTCATTGAAGTCGATCGGGTGGTCGAACGGGTTTAGCCCGACGGCCGGCATGGTCGCGCTGGCACGACGATAGGCATCACGCAGCCGCAACACTTGCATGGCAACATGGTCCAACAAGTTTTAGAGGCAGTCTTGTACCTCGTCATGATCGGCCCGCTCGTTCTCCAACCGTCTCGCCTGACCGCCTATCGTATCTCCCACTTTCTGCAGCAACACCGCCGACGCCTCGAGCATCTTTGTGGTAGACGCCTGCGGCTTTTGAAGCTCCGTGAACTCTCGCACATAAAGGAGGAGCATGGCAATCCTCTCCTCCTTGACTCATGGAGCTCCACGTCCTTGGCCCTGAGCTCCACATCCTTGTCCTGGAGTTCCCGTGTTAGGCGCATCACCTCAGAGTCCATGATTTGGTGCGCCGCCATGGAACCAGGTAGAAGCAATTGGGAGAGGAAGCAAAGGGGGCGAAACGGCTGAAATTCAATATAGCCTATGGGAAGGCAGAGGGAGCCAGTTGAGGAGCGGGGTGAATCTTTTGGTTTTCACCATGGGAAAACACTAGTCGATGACTTTTCACTTCGAGGAGCAGTGGGTTTTACAGGCGGAGTCATCATGACTAGTTGCTACCGCGCCTACTCCCGTCAATCAAAAAAATAAAAATCCTTCCGCGCTTGCCGCACCCAAATACCAGTGCAATGCAGTGGTGGATATTTAAATGAAATTTACCAACCGGCAAGGAGAGAAAAAAGGGGCAAAAAAACAAATGTGGCGGCGGCCTAGCATATCGGTCGCACTAGCCCAACTAGCTAGCCAACGTACTTCACTAACGTACTCGGCGGGAAAGGTGGGCTTTTGTGATTTGATGACTCATTTACTTGCTTCGAGTGAGGAGGACTTAGAAAACACGCGGTAGGGCATCCCACGTCTTGGCAAGGAAGAAAATATGCGTGCACCACCCGGGAGGACCCAGAAACCGCACGATAGGGTGTGCCATGTCTC
Source organism: Secale cereale (assembly GCA_902687465.1). Lineage (NCBI taxonomy): Eukaryota > Viridiplantae > Streptophyta > Magnoliopsida > Poales > Poaceae > Secale > Secale cereale. The sequence goes on from LR738710.1 coordinate 597,742,161, forward strand.
GGCATGGAGGAAAATGTATGTGTAAAAATAAATTGTATCAAACTAGCTATGGTTTGACCTCATGACCCAGCCAGTCGGTCGAAAACACCCCACTAGCCACACATCTTCATCATGCTAACGTGGCACGGAGGATAGGTGTCACTTCTAGGGAAAACCTTATAGACAGAACTTTAGTAGTAGCGTTGGTTAAAATGGAGCGCTACTGGTACTTAGCAGTAGCGCGTGCAATTGAACCGTGCTAGAGATACAGGTGTAGCAATAGCGCTTATTCGGGGAAAAGCTCTACTACTAAAATTCCGACCACTAAGCCGGTAGGCTACGAATAGTAGCAGCGATTTTCAGTAAACCGCGCTACCGCTAAGTTTATTGTAGCAGCACGTTTTCCGGGAAAAGCGCTGCTGCTAATGAAAATAAATAAAATAAAAAACAAATAGAAAAGTAAATAAAATTGAAAGAAATAGAAAATGGAGGAAGGAAAAAAATAAAATGTAAAGAAAAATAAAAATAAAGGAGAAAGGCATAGTAGCAGCGTCTGCTCATAACAGGCGCTATAGATAATATAGCAGCAACGCGCTTTTCAAACCCCCACTATAGAAAGGGAAAAGGAAATAAGAAAACAAAAGGAAAATAAATTGCTATAGCAGTAACGTGTTTTGTAAGTAGTGCTATAGCTAACTTAGCTATAGCGCTTTTTCCCACCAGCGCTACCGCTACGTTTGACTTAACCCCCGCGCGGTTTCGCTCCCCCCGCCACCACTTCCTCCCCCAAATCCCTCGCCCCACTTCGCCGCCGTCTCCCCACTTCACCGTCGCCCCACTTCACCGCTGTCTTCCCACTTCGCCGTCGCCCCACTTCGTCGCCATCTCATGCCGACGTCGACGCCCGCGGAGGCACTAGAGCCACGCGTCATCGACGCCACCGGAGCCGCGCGGCCCCATCAACGCTACCGGAGCTGCCCTCTCCGCCACCGGAGCTACCCTCAACGCCCTGCCACCCTCGCCAGCACTGCCTCCCTCGCCATCACCGGAGATGCCCCTGCCTCCCTCGCCACCACCAAAGCCATCCTCTGTAAGCCCCTACCCCTCCTCTCTCTCTAATGCATATCACAAACATTTAGTTAGGGATTTGACATAGAACTAGCTAGGTTAAGTAGTTTAATTAGGCTAATTATCTAGGTTAGTGAAAAAAATCGTTAGGACTTTGATAGAGAACTAGCTAGGTTAACTAGTTTAATTAGGTTAATTATCTAGGTTAGTGAAAGAAATAGTTAGGGCTTTGACAGAGAACTAGCTAGGTTAACTAGTTTAATTAGGTTAATAATCTAAGTTAGTGCAAAAATTTAGTTAGGGCTTTGACAGAGAACTAGCTAGGGTAATTAGTTTAATTAGGTTAATTATCTAGTAAAACTAGGTTAACTAGCTTGGTTAACTAACTAGGTTAACTAGGTAGGTTAATTAGGTTCGTTAGGTTAACAAGCATTTAGCTAAAAATAAAAAATAGTAGCTATGGCATTTAGCTATAAACAAAAAACAGAATTGATGTTATATGATATATGTCATTGATATTCATTTGCATATTCCATTATTGTTGATTATATCATTTCATTCAAGTGGTCATGTTATATCTTTTCATTGAAGTGGTTCGATTTGCCCAAGTGGCCTTTTTGTTGTTTCTAGGTAATGAAGCCGAGTGGCCTATGTTTTGCCGCAATGTTGATTCATTTCTGTTCCAGCAAATTTCAGGTGCTCGATTTGTCCACTTTTTAGCAAAGGTCATGCCAAAATTTTCAGTGAATTTTGGCATGACTTGAGCTACAAACTAGGACATATCGAGTGTCCGGGATTTCCCGCACCGGGAATGAATCAATGTTCCTACAAAACATAGGTCTTTTTATGTCATTATTCATTTTATTAGGCATATAATTAATTGAATAGATTTAATCCTAGGAAACACTGCTAGCAACAATGAAGGACATGGTTCTGGTGATTGCAATGTCTATGAGGTGGCAGCCGCTTATTTAAACCTTCTCGACGAGCAACGGTTGTTGCAGGGCCCACCTGTCAGATCCGAGATCGACATCGAGACCAGCGCCGAGACTGGCGTTGAGACCCAGACCGGTACTGAAGCCGGCGAAGCTGGTATAGAACCGAAATCGAAGAGGAGACGTCGACGCCCAAACCAGCTCCTCACTACTAGACTGGTGGTCACGGAGGTGGACGACGGCAATTTTGAGCCAACAGAGCCTGTGGAAGCGCGCTCGTGCTACGACAATCAAATAGGCTGCATCCTACGGACATCCGCCACCATCAACGATGAGAAACTAAAGAAGATAGAAAATATGAAGCACTCCCTCCTAATGAAGCCGCACCAGATATTCTTGTTCCCGGGCTGAGATGAAATCAGATATACTGATCTAGCTAAAGACCCAACAATGAAGAAGATAAACAAACGTGCCATGACGAAGTTTAGCGATGCGTTGTCTGCCTGGAAAGTAAGGGTGAAAGCAAGGATCGACAAAAAGGAACCCTACTCCGAGATTGTGAAGGATAATCCAACAATTATGGAAGAGCAGTTTGAAATATTCAAGGTGGCTTGCGTTGCCAAAGCTGCCAAAGAAAAGTCGAAGTACATTAAGGGGCTTCAAGAGAGGAACATGGGGTGCCACCACCTTGGAAGCCGTGGTTACGCGGGGAAGAGGTCCAAATGGGCTAAGGAGGATGCAGAATGCGAAAGTCTAGCCATACCAGACCCCTTGGCGGAGTTCACCATCCCGCAAGAGCGTGACATCATCGGGGCGCAGTACCATTGGGACCCAGTCAAGAAGGTTTTCGAGATGGATCCGGTCACGACGGAGTTGATGAGACTGCTGGTAATTTTTTAATTTACCCCCTAATTTTAGCTTCTGATCAATTTGACTACACGTTTAGTCATATTTGTAAACGATCCTTGTTCCTTTTGCAGAAAGAGCAGCACAGGATTGCGGCCGAAAGCGACTCGCCGTCTGAGGCGTTGGCGAGGCCCAAGTGGGACACCCCATTCAACCGGGCCTTGAACATATTGAAAGGACTCTCGATGGACACTCGACCATCATATGGACACGTGCACGACGTTGGACACGGCGCCACATGGAAGGAGTACTATCGTGAGACCACGGAGGAGAGAAAGGAAAGATGGAGGTTAATAAATAAAGAAAACATCAATAAGAAGGTTGTGATTGCGGTTGATAAGAAATCAACTGTAATGCCCAGGATGGGACTATACCTCCTACGTGTTGAGGCACGACTTAAAGGTATAAGCCCATTCTGGAATGATCTCAAGTTCGGTATCTTTGCACATCTCATGTCAAAATAGGGATGAAAAGCAAAAGAGATAGTTGGCTTACACTCGCCACGTCACACAATTCATTACATAATCAAACATCATCCAAATAACATCACAACCCGACTACGGGTGAAGATCCAAATGAAAGATACCAAATACATAAAAACCACAGGTTCGGAACACCCCTAGTAGAAACCACTACTGATCATCGGGATAGTGCACATAGTAACGGCTACGTTCTTCATCGTACTCCCAGAACAGCTCTGTGCTGTCACCTGAGTAGTTCACCATGGTACCTGCATCTGGTGTGGTGTAGAATCTGTGAGCCACGGAGGACTCAGCAATCCCGTTCCCGGGTAACAGAACTATCTAAGCCTTGGGTGTGGAACAAGGCTGAAGAAAGAATAAAAGGCTGCAGCTGCACTAGCACTAGCTTACGTAATAAGAGCGAGAAGGGAAGTGCCACGAGCGATAAGGTGATCACGAAGTGATCCTAACTAAGCACGTCAATCATAACCCCACCGTGTTCACTTCCCGAACCCCTTTTGGAAAATGACCGTCACGGTTACTCACGCTCGTAGTGTGTTCTGAACATGGTGTCAAGTTTTCTACAACCGAATATTAACAAAATCCCATTTGCCACATAACCGCGGGCACGGCTTTCGAAAGTTCAAAAACTTGCAGGGGTGTTCCAACTTGGCCCATTACAAGCCCACGATCCGCGGAGTCGCAACTCTAAGGTGGGAAGGCCCGAGTATTCTCAGAATCCCGTGCTCAAGATACTCCGACTAAGGTAAGACTAATCCAGCAAATCCTCCCGGCGTGCCGACACCCTGATAGTAGCCGCGCGTATCTCATCTCAGGCCACGACCGGATGGGACAAGCTACGGGTTTTTACCAGCCCTTGAGTTTCCTCGAGGTGGCCCCGCATCACGCCCAGTTTGGACCAACACTCATGTGGAGCACTGGCCCGGGTTGTTGATTTAAGAAGAGGGTTAATTACTCCATATGCAAGTTTTTAGTTGTTTAGGAAAATAGTAACAATATTGGGACTTGCTGGAAAAGACTTAGCGCTAAGCGGTTTATCGAGGGGGTCCCATAACCCCAACCGTGTGAGGAACGCATAATCAAGGAACATAACACTGATTTATACGGTTCCTAGGGCGGCATGAGTGGAACAAATCACCAAGCAAGAGGCTTAGCCTTCCACCCATTACCAATATATAGATGATTTAGTTAAAGAGTTTATATAGTGTGATATCCCAACAAGCTTCAACATGAAGCAAGAATCCTCAAATCTTCTCCTGCAACTAGCAATGCTATAAGAGGGGCTGAGCGAAGCCTACGTAGCCAAACAAAGGTTTGCATAGGTTGGGTGGTTAGACAGATCCATGGTTACAATAGGAGGCTGACAGGAAAACATGGGCATCGAGGCAATAAGCTAATGAGCGAGACTTCTAGCAATAGGCAAAGATAGTAATGATATCTGGGTCAGGTCATCTTGCCTGTCGAATCGTCGATGGGATCATAAGACGGCTCCTTGTTCTCAACCACGGTAGTAACCTCGTTCTCGTACTCGGTCTCGGCTTCCGGCTCTACTCAACACAATAACACACGAGGCACGAAATCAAACAAGGTGCAATGCGCAAACTATAGGATGCATGTATGATGCACTTAGGATGCACTGCAGATGCACTTAGGATGCATTACACGACAACATAGGAAGCACAGAGAAACATCACAAGAAACATGACAATATGCTCAAGCAAGTAGGATGCAAGACAAGTCTATTTAAGAAGCAAAACATGGCAAGGTAGGAAGCACAAATAAAGAACACAAGAAACAACAGGTTTAAATGAGGCCGGAAACTACTTAAGACAAATCCGGTAAGTCCTCATATGCATAGTTTGAAATTAGTCCAGATCTGAACAAACCTTAAGTTAAAGTTGTTAAATAGCAAGTTAACATGCACCAAGATGATCTACATGAAATTCTAGTCAAGTTTCAAATAAAGTTTGTTTGAAACGGAGCTATGGTCTAGAAGATATGATCAAAACAAGATAAGCATGGCAATGGTGCAAAATGCACCCAAACATCAAGAAAACATACTCCAAACATGTTAACAAGATGATATTATGAATCTACATGCAAAAACACGCAAGTTTCATGTAGGGCACGCTCAAAACGGAGCAACGGACTAAAAGATACCCCTGAAACAAGAAACAATGCAAGGCTGAAATTAACAGCCACATAGCAACTTTGGAGCAAGAAATATATACTCTACAGCACTCAAACATGGTGACAAGAAGCATGGACATGAAGTAGACATATCCTACGGCAAACAACTCCATTGGAGAAACTCCAAAGGAGGCATGGATCAATAGCAACAAGCTACAACATTTTGATCGTGACAATAAAAACCTGACAACAATATTTTATAGCAACTTGGGAGCAAGAATTAATTATGCTACAGCAACCCAAATGAGCATATGAGGGCATGAATGGATAGACAACAACATATACAACAAGGAATGATCAATGGCCACCCCAAAACTAACATGGATTTGCCTAGGACAACAAGCAAACATAGCATCAGGATATTACAGATTCCAGACTTAGTGAAATTTCACTAAGTGTTAAATCAGTAACATTATCATGGCATGTTTGCGAGCATGTTTAAGTCATCTCAAAGCATATCATGGCAAAATGTTTGCACCACAGCAAAGATCACATGATGGGGAATCTAAAACATATGAGCATGCAACAAGGGGACAAACACATCAATAGCAACGAGCTCCTCAACTAGGCATCTCGTAACAAGTTACAAAACCTAACAGCCACATGCACTTTTGCAACAGAGATAAACATGGCAATATGAACTCTAACATGCATGCTATAGCAACCAACATGTAGAGCATCTCATGATGAACATTTTGACATATCATTTGCTTCATTTGGATAAACATGCACCAAGTTATCACATCTCAAACATGGCATGAAAATAACAAGTAACAACAGTTTATATCAAGTAGCACTCTTGTCATGAAGATTAAGGAATCTAGATGGACTCAAACATGCATGCCACAATGGAACAAAACGTAGTACATGTCCCCACGATCATTTTGACACATCATACGCACAAAACGGACAAGCACAGTAAAAGTTATTGCCATCACAAGAATGCATCAGACAACTAAAATAAACAACAAAAGACTTAGGAAAAACGGGTCAACCTCTAGATCAGTCAACGCGGTTCGGCGGAGCGGGTCGGCGCAGAGCGGGTTCGCGGGATCCGTACCCGTTAGGGTTTCAAACCCGGGCGGCTCTGGATCGCCTCGATCTGGATCGGGCGCTCGATCCGGCGGCGCGAGCTTCCAGGCGGCAGGGACGAACTCCAGCCGGCCGACGAGGAAGCGGTGGCCGGTGCGGGCCCCTGGGCACCCGGCGGCGAGGGCCGGCGGGGCGGCCGAAGGAACGGCGGCGAGGCCTTCGGGCGGCGAGCGGCGGCGGCTCTTCGAAGCTTGGGCGGCAGCGGATCCTTGCGCCGGCAGCGAGCTCCGGTCGCCGGGGAAGCGGTCGCGGCGGAGACGAGGAGTGGAGGCGCGGGGCGGACGGGGGCAGAGAGGCCCCGCGCGGCCCGGCGGAGGAGCCTAGTCGGACATGTCCGGCCCGTCGGCGAAGTGTCCGGTGGCTGCGGGAGGAGAGAGCTAGGGTTTTGGATGAGAAAAAATGGAATGGGGACGTTTTTATAGGCACAAGGAGCTAGGAGACTCCAAATGGGGAGCGGTTTTCGGCCACGCGATCACAATTCGACGACCGAGATGATGGGAAGGGTTGTGCTGGGTTGGTGGGCTGTTGTGGAGGGGGTCTTGGGCCTCAAAGAGGAGGTACTTTTAGCCCAGTAGGTTAACCGTTGGAGTACCAAACGAACTCCAAACGCGACGAAACTTGACAGGCGGCCTACACGTACCAAAACAACATCGCACGACAAGTCTCGCGCCATTCCGGAAACGTTACACGGCCACACATGAAAGAAGGACTCGGAGATGCCACGGGCACGTGTGAGAGTGTCGGAACTCGAAACGGACAACAGGAAGAGATGAGTGGGACCGGATGCAAGTGACAACACAAATGCAATGCAATGCACATGACAACATGACATGTATGAAATGCACACAACACACGACAAAACGACGAAAACCTGAAAAGACGAAGAACCCGGAATGGAACTGATGAAGCCAAAGTTTATATATTGTCATAAAGGGAAAGTGTTACATCCAGGGCATTACAAACTCTCCTCTACTATGAAAAGATCTTGTCCCGAGATCTAGGACTGGAAGAAGGAAGGGTACTCGGAACGAAGGTGATCTTCTCGTTCCCACATAGCTTCTCGGTCGGTATGGTGTGACCACTTAACTTTCAAAAACTTGATTGACTTGTTGCGGGTCTTGCGCTCGGTTTCATCGAGAATAGCAACAGGGTGCTCTCGGTAAGACAAGTCTTGTTGAAGATCAATCTCCTCGAACGGAATGGTGCGTTCAGGAGCCTTGAAGCACTTGCGGAGTTGAGACACGTGAAACACATCATGAACATTTGCAAAGTTGGAAGGGAGCTCAAGTTGATAGGCTAGATCGCCTCTTTTGCCAAGGATCTTGAAAGGGCCCATGTATCTAGGAGCAAGCTTGCCTTTGATACCGAATCTTTGGGTGCCTTTCATAGGAGAAAGGCGAAGATAGACATGATCACCAATGTTGAAAGCCAAATCACGATGCTTTCCGTCATAGTAGCTCTTCTGACGCGACTGAGCGGCCTTGAGATTCTCACGTATGACTTTGCACATTTCTTCGGCTTCTGAGATCAAGTCATTTCCAAGAAGTTGACATTCACCAGTCTGGGACCAGCTGGGAGGAGTACGACACTTTCTGCCATAGAGGGTTTCAAACGGAGCTTTGCCGGCACTTGCTTGGAAACTGTTGTTGTAAGAGAACTCGGCAAACGGAAGACAATCTTCCCAATTCATGCCAAAAGAGATGACACAAGCTCTGATCATGTCTTCTAGGATCTGGTTCACTCTTTCGACTTGACCACTAGTCTGAGGGTGAAATGCAGTGCTGAAACGGATCTTAGTGCCCATGGCAGACTGAAAGGAGTCCCAGAACTTGGATGTGAACAAACTTCCACGGTCTGAGGAGATAACTTGAGGAATGCCATGTAAGGACACAATTCTGGAAGTGTACAACTCTGCCAGTTGATCTGCATTGATGGATTCTTTGACTGGAAGGAAGTGAGCTACTTTGGTAAGCTTGTCGATGACAACAAAGATAGAATCATTCCCCTTCTTGGACTTGGGAAAGCCAGTGACAAAATCCATTTCAATGTGGTCGAATTTCCACTCGGGGATAGGAAGAGGTTGGAGGAGACCGGCTGGACGTTGATGCTCTGCCTTCACTCTTCTGCAGACATCACATTCATTCACGAATTGGGCAATCTCCCTTGTCATGCGAGTCCACCAGTAAGATTGCTTGAGGTATTGGTACATCTTGGAACTTCCAAGATGAAACGAAAGGAGGGAGTCATGTGCTTCATTCATTATGAGCTTCCTGAGATCACCCTTGGGAACCACAAGTCTGTCCTCAAAGAACAAGGTATCTCTCTCATCAACGCGATAGTACTTGTATTAGGGAGTACCCTTTGCAATACCATGTTTCACTTTCTGCACCATAGCATCACTGAGTTGGGCCTCACGGATCTGATCTTCCAAGGTAGGAGCAACTTGAAGATTTGCAAGAAAGCCTTGCGGAACAACTTGGAGGTTGAGCTTCCTGAATGCTTCACAAAGCTCAGGCTGAAACGGCTTGATAAGGAGACTGTTGCAATATGCGTTTCTGCTCAAGGCATCTGCAATGACATTGGCCTTGCCCGGTGTGTATTCGATGCTTGGATCATACTCTTGGATCATCTCAACCCAACGAGTCTGGCGGAGGTTCAAGTTCGGCTGTGTGAAGATGTACTTCAAGCTCTTGTGATCGGTGAAGATGTCGACTTTCCTGCCCAATAGGAGGTGTCTCCACGTGATCAAGGCGTGTACCACAGTTGCTAGCTCGAGATCACGTGTGGGGTAGTTCTTCTCACTTGGCTTCAATTGACGGGAGGTGTATGCCACAATTTTCTTGTCTTGCATTAGAACACCACCAAGTCCTTGAAGAGAAGCATCACAGAATACTTCGTAGGGCTTGGACTCATCTGGAGGAGTAAGAACTGGAGGAGAGATGAGCTTTTCTTTGAGAGTTCTGAATGCCACATCACAATCCGGAGACCAGTTGTACTTGACATTCTTCTGCAGCAAGTTGGAGAGAGGCTTGGCAATCTTGGAGAAGTTCTCAACGAACCTTCTGCAATAGCTAGCAAGACCAAGGAAGCTTCGGAGTTGCTTGACGTTCTGAGGAGGTTCCCAGTTGACAATCGCTTCAACTTTCTCGGGGTTCATAGCAATACTGTCAGCAGAGATGATATGGCCCAGATACAAGACCTTATCGAGCCAGAATTCGCACTTGGAGAACTTGGCATAGAACTTATGTTCATGGAGTCTGTCAAGAACCAGACGGAGGTGCTTTTTGTGGTCCTCTTCATTCTTGGAGAATACCAAGATGTCATCCAGATACACAAGCACAAATTCGTTGGTGTAGGGGTTGAAAATGTAGTGCATCATTCTCGAGAAGGTGGGAGGAGCACTAGCGAGGCCAAAAGACATGACTGTATATTCATAGGAGCCGTAGCTTGTTCTGAAGGCAGTCTTGTGGATATCTTCTTCACGAATGGGAATTTGGTGATAACTCATTCGGAGATCGAGCTTAGAAAACACTTTAGCTCCCTTGAGCTGCTCGAACAATTCATTGATGTTGGGGAGCGGATACTTGTTCTTTATTGTCTTCTTGTTCAATGGCCGGTAATCAACGCAAAGGCGCTCCGTGCCATCCTTCTTCTTGACAAATAAGAAACCACAGCCCCAAGGAGACGTGCTAGGCCTGATCAGACCCATACGCTCTTACTCATCAAGCTGTTTCTTCAACTCCTTCAACTGTTCAGGGGAAAGCTTGTACGGACGCCGGCATGCTGGCTCAGTACCGGGCTCGAGTTCAATGACAAATTCAACTTGACGATGCGGAGGCATGCCTGGAAGCTCTTCTGGAAAAACATCTTCATATTCATTGACCACCGGAATTTGAGAGATGGCATTAATCTCGCCCTTGTCATTGAGAGAGAATAGCCTGATTGTGTTATCTCGAGAGGCGAAGATAATCACGTCTTCGTCGGAATGAGTAAGCTTGACTTCCTTATTTGCACAATAAATGTGAGCATCATGTTGAGAAAGCTAGTCCATCCCGAGAATAAGGTCAATGTCGGAGTTGCCGAGAACAACCGTAGAAGCCAGAAAGCGGTAATCACCCATGCGAATAGATACATCCGGAGCATACACACTAGAATGCATTCGTCTCCCCGGAGAAATAACTGATAACTCCCTTGGCAAATTTTTGGTGACAACATCGTGCTTGGATGCAAATGGATATGACATGAAAGAACACGAAGCACCCGAATCAAACAACACTTTTGCAGGAATAGAGTTAACTGGAAGGTTACCAAGTATCACATCTGAAGAATTCTCTGCTTGAGCTGCATTCATCAGATTCACTCTTGCTGCCTTGGGATTATGCTTGACAATAGCAGTGCTGATAGGTGGAGGAGGCGGAAGGCGCCTTGGGTTGGGGCACTTGTTAGCATAATGACCCTTCTGAGTGCACTTGTTGCAAACCACTTCTGAGAGAGGACGGTGATAAGGAGCACTTGACTTGGAAGCTTGAAAATGATTCTTTGACTGGTTGCTTGGGTTGGGTGGGTGGGAGAAAGCACGGCCACCAGAATTCTTGTTGTTGTTGTAGGGAGCTCGGATCATTGGAGGAGGTGGAAGCCAAAACTTCTGTTGCTTTGCGACCACTTGAGAAGAAGAGGAGGAGTGAACAGCGTCTCTGATCCTCTTTTTGGAAGCTTCCATCTTGAGCTGGGCTGCCTCTTGCTTAAGTGCCATGTTATAGAATTGATCAAACTCATCAGGCTCGAACAAGGTGAGAGCTAGTTGGAGTTCATCCTTTAGACCACCACGGAACTGATAGATCTTGCTCTTGGCATCTGGGATGTCTTGCTTGGCATAGCGGGCAAGGTTCTGGAACTTGACATTATATTGGTAGATAGTCATTGAGCCTTGCTTCAGGTTGCAGAATTGCTCACGCATACCTTCGATGACACTTGTTGGAATGTGGTGAGATCGAAAGTCCTTGCAGAAGTCATCCCAGGAGATTACACGCCCTGCTCTGGAGTCTTTGTACTGCTGCCACCAATCAGCAGCTTGGTCCTTGAGTTAGAAGGCTGCAAACTTCACATAGTCCTCGGGCCTGACGTTACTGCACTCGAAATGCTTCTTGATATCTGTTATCCAGTCTTCAGCATCTAGAGGGTCCACGCAGTAACTGAATTCCTTTGGTTGGTTTGCCAGAAACTGGTTGAGCGTAGCAAAGTGAGGTTGGTTGAACAAATTGCCTTGGTTCCCATGAGCACCCTGATTTGCTTGATTTGCTTGAATGTTCTGCATCATTTGCATAAGCATCTGGGTGTTCTGGTTCGTCGCTTGCATAATTGCTCTCTAGGCCTCAGACGGAGGAGGAGGGGAAGGAGGACGATCAGGAACCTCTTCACCCTCTGGGTTAGCGTTGGGAACCCTTTTAGGAGCCATCCTGAATGAGATGACAACTATTAGCCATTAATTGAAAGAATATATAAGCTGAATCAACGACTAGAATGGCAACATAGTCTTCACAAGAACATTCGAACAACAATGAACGAATGTAATCCACAGTTTAATAGTAACAACAATCTTCACGAGAAGCCACTTGGGAGAACAAAAGGTAAATAAAAACAACAAGGATCAGATAGAACAAATACAAGATAGAAGCTTCGTTCGACATATTCGTGCTGAAAGCTTATGGAACGTGTTACAAAAGGGTTTTGCAATCCCCGGATCAGCATAGCCAAGGACCCTTTAAGATGCAACTCCCGATCGAAACAACGGCCATAAAACTACTTCACTCAATGTAGAACCCCGAACTCCATATCATGCATTCGTTGGAAGAATGCCTATGAGCTACTAGATGAACCCACCTATTAATTTCCGAAAGTTTCCAGTTATGCAATCAGGTGTTGGGGATACAGGGGAAGCATCGCGCACTCAACTCTAATCCTACATCCAGCTGTATCCATCCTTCAACACATAACCAGTTATTTCCGGAAACCGTCTACCTCGGACCTTCGAAACGCATCTACTATACAAGCTATGGAAATACTCCCGAACTACCTCCCCAGTACTAGGTGATGTCGGGGTTATCTTGCCACTAACCACATAGGAGAGTTTTCGATGTCGGCCGTCTTAAGTATTCCAGAACTGCTGCAATATATTTGTGACGACAACACCTCGGAGCTCAACTCCCCAGGACACTGCCACAACCCCTAAATGACAGGAGGCATCGAGAACAATGTTCTTGTCACAAAGACATCGGAACAATCCAAACAATACTCGCGAGATTCCTAAAAAAAATTTGGTGAATTTTTGAGAGTATAAGAGACAAGAGTAATCGTCAGGAGTCCTCACCAGAGTGAAAAGAGATGAGGAGCAAAATAAATCCCACTCTCCGATATATATATATAGTACTCAAAACACTTTAAGTGTGTGCCTAGACTCAACCGTCAACGATTCGATCAATCAGTGGGGGCTTCTAGGTCGGAGAAGGCTCTGAATAGCAACTTGTAATGCCCAGGATGGGACTATACCTCCTACGTGTCGAGGCACGACTTAAAGGTATAAGCCCATTCTGGAATGATCTCAAGTTCGATATCTTTGCACATCTCATGTAAAAATAGGGATGAAAAGCAAAAGAGATAGTTGGCTTACACTCGCCACGTCACACAATTCATTACATAATCAGACATCATCCAAATAACATCACAACCCGACTACGGGTGAAGATCCAAATGAAAGATACCAAATACATAAAAACCACACGTTCAGATCGCCCCTAGTAGAAACCACTACTCATCATCGGGATAGTGCACGTAGTAACGGCTACGTTCTTCATCGTACTCCCAGAACAGCTCTGTGCCGTCACCTGAGCAGTTCACCATGGTACCTGCATCTGGTGTGGTGTAGAATCTGTGAGCCACGGAGGACTCAGCAATCCCATTCCCGAGTAACAGAACTATCTAAACCTTGGGTGTGGAACAAGGCTGAAGAAAGAATAAAAGGCTGCAGCTGCACTAGCACTAGCTTACGTAATAAGAGCGAGAAGAGAAGTGCCACGAGCGATAAGGTGATCACGAAGTGATCCTAACTAAGCGCGTCAATCATAACCCCACCGTGTTCACTTCCCGAACCCCTTTCGGAAAATGACCGTCACGGTTACTCACGCTGATAGTGTGTTCTGAACATGGTGTCAAGTTTTCTACAACCGGATATTAACAAAATCCCATCTGCCACATAACCGCGGGCACGGCTTTCGAAAGTTCAAAACCCTGCAGGGGTGTTCCAACTTGGCCCATTACAAGCCCACGATCCGCGGAGTCGCAACTCCAAGGTGGGAAGGCCCGAGTATTCTCGGAATCCCGTGCTCAAGATACTCCGACTAAGGTAAGACTAATCCAGCAAATCCTCCCGGCGTGCCGACACCCTGATAGTAGCCGCGCGTATCTCGTCTCAGGCCACGACCGGATGGGACAAGCTACGGGTTTTTACCAGCCCTTCAGTTTCCTCGAGGTGGCCCCGCAGCACGCCCAGTTTGGACCAACACTCATGTGGAGCACTCGCCCGGGTTGTTGATTTAAGAAGAGGGTTAATTACTCCCTATGCAAGTTTTTAGTTGTTTAGGCAAATAGTACCAATGTTGGGACTTGCTGGAAAAGACTTAGCGCTAAGCGGTTTATCGAGGGGGTCCCATAACCCCAACCGTGTGAGGAACGGATAATCAAGGAACATAACACCGGTTTATACGGTTCCCAGGGCAGCATGAGTGGAACAAATCACCAAGCAAGAGGCTTAGCCTTCCACCCATTACCAATATATAGATGATTTAGTTAAAGAGTTTATATAGTGTGATATCCCAACAAGCTTCAACATGAAGCAAGAATCTTCAAATCTTCTCCTGCAACTAGCAATGCTATAAGAGGGGCTGAGCGAAGCCTACGTAGCCAAACAAAGGTTTGCATAGGTTGGGTGGTTAGATAGATTCATGGTTACAATAGGAGGCTGACAGGAAAACTTGGGCATCGAGGCAATAAGCTAACGAGCGAGACTTCTAGCAATAGGCAAAGATAGTAATGATATCTGGGTCAGGTCATCTTGCCTGTCGAATCGTCGATGGGATCGTAAGACGGCTCCTTGTTCTCAACCTCGGTAGTAACCTCATTCTCGTACTCGGTCTCGGCTTCCGGCTCTACTCAACACAAGAACACATGAGGCATGAAAACAAACAAGGTGCAATGCGCAAACTACAGGATGCATGTATGATGCACTTAGGATGCACTGCAGATGCACTTAGGATGCATTACACGACAACATAGGAAGCACAGAGAAACAACACAAGAAACATGACAATATGCTCAAGCAAGTAGGATGCAAGACAAGTCTATTTAGGAAGCAAAACATGGCAAGGCAGGAAGCACAGAGAAAGAACACAAGAAACAACAGGTTTAAATGAGGCCGGAAACTACTTAAGACAAATCCGGTAAGTCCTCATATGCATAGTTTGAAATTAGTCCAGATCTGAACAAACCTTAAGTTAAAGTTGTTAAACAGCAAGTTAACATGCACCAGGATGATCTACACGAAATTCTAGTCAAGTTTCATATAAAGTTTGTTTGAAACGGAGCTACGGTCTAGAAGATATGATCAAAACAAGATAAGCATGGCAACGGTGCAAAATGCACCCAAACATCAAGAAAACATACTCCAAACATGTTAACAAGATGATATTATGAATCTACATGCAAAAACACACAAGTTTCATGTAGGGCACGCTCAAAACGGAGCAACGGACTAAAAGATACCCCCGAAACAAGAAACAATGCAAGGCTGAAATTAACAGCCACATAGCAACTTTGGAGCAAGAAATATATACTCTACAGCACTCAAACATGGTGACAAGAAGCATGGACATGAAGTATACATATCCTACAGCAAACAACTCCATTGGAGCAACTCGAAAGGAGGCATGGATCAATAGCAACAAGCTACAACATTTTGATCGTGATAATAAAAACCTGACAGTAATATTTTATAGCAACTTGGGAGCAAGAATTAATTATTCTAAAGCAACCCAAATGAGCATGTGAGGGCATGAATGGATAGACAACAACATATACAACAAGGAATGATCCATGGCCAGCCCAAAACTAACATGGATTTGCCTAGAACAACAAGCAAACATAGCATCCGGATATTACAGATTCCAGACTTAGTGAAATTTCACTAAGTGTTAAATCAGTAACATTATCATGGCATGTTTGCGAGCATGTTTAAGTCATCTCAAAGCATATCATGACAAAAGGTTTGCACCACAGCAAAGATCACATGATGGGGAATCTAAAACATATGAGCATGCAACAAGGGGACAAACACATCAATAGCAACGAGCTCCTCAACTAGGCATCTCGTAACAAGTTACAAAACCTAACAACCACATGCACTTTTGTAACAGAGATAAACATGGCAATATGAACTCTAACATGCATCCTATAGCAACCAACATGTAGAGCATCTCATGATGAACATTTTGACATATCATTTGCTTCTTTTGGATAAACATGCACCAAGTTATCACATCTCAAACATGGCATGAAAATAACAAGTAACAGCAGTTTATATCAAGTAGCACTCTTGTCATGAAGATTAAGACATCTAGATGGACTCAAACATGCATGACACAATGGAACAAAACGTAGTACATGTCCCCACGATCATTTTGACATATCATACGCACAAAACGGACAAGCACAGTAAAAGTTATTGCCATCACAAGAATGCATCAGACAACTAAAATAAACAACAAAAGACTTAGGAAAAACGGGTCAACCTCCGGATCAGTCAACGCGGGTCGGCGGAGCGGGTTCGCGGGTTACGGGTCGCGGGATCCGTACCCGTTAGGGTTTCGAACCCGGGCGGCTCTGGATCGCCTCGATCTGGATCAGGCGCTGGATCCGGCGGCGGCACGAGCTTCCAAGCGGCGGGGACGAACTCCGGCCGGCCGACGGGGAAGCGGTGGCCGGCGCGGGCCCCTGGGCGCCCGACGGCGAGGGCCGGCGGGGCGGCCGGAGGAACGGCGGCAAGTGGCGGCGGCTCTTCGAAGCTCGGGCGACAGCGGATCCTTGCGCCGGCGGCGAGCTGCGGGCCGGCGGCGAGCTCCGGTCACCGGGGAAGCGGTCACGGCGGAGGCGAGGAGTGGAGGCGCGGGGCGGACGGGGGCGGAGAGGCCCGGGGCGGGCCGGCCTCGGGCTCGTGGGCCCGGACGGCGGCGGCGAAGTGGTCTCGGGGCGGGATCAACAGGAAGGCGACACGTGGCGGCGGAGGGGCCTAGTCGGACATGTCCGGCCCGTCGGCGAAGTGTCCGGTGGCTGCGGGAGGAGAGAGCTAGGGTTTTGGATGAGAAAAAATGGCATGGGGACGTTTTTATAGGCACAAGGAGCTAGGAGACTCCAAATGGGGAGCGGTTTTCGGCCACGCGATCACAATTCGACGACCGAGATGATGGGAAGGGTTGTGCTGGGTTGGTGGGCTGTTGTAGAGGGGGTCTTGGGCCTCAAAGAGGAGGTACTTTTAGCCCAGTAGGTTAACCGTTGGAGTACCAAACGAACTCCAAACGCGACGAAACTTGACAGGCGGCCTACACGTACCAAAACAACATCGAACGACAAGTCTCGCGCCATTCCGGAAACGTTACACGGCCACACACGAAAGAAGGACTCGGGGATGCCACGGGCACGTGTGAGAGCATCGGAACTCAAAACGGACAACGGGAAGAGATGAGTGGTACCGGATGCAAGTGACAACACAAATGCAATGGAATGCACATGACAACATGAGATGGATGAAATGCACACACGCACACGACAAAACGACGAAAACCCGAAAAGACGAAGAACCCGGAATGGAACTGATGAAGCCAAAGTTTATATATTGTCATGAAGGGAAAGTGTTACATCCGGGGTATTACATCAGCTCAGACAATGAAAGCAGCGGTAGCTGCCGCAAAAGAGGAGTTTGCAACTTCGTATGGTGTCTTGGTTCCGATTGTCGTCAGTTGGACCAAGCAAAATCCAAATAAGGATGCAACGGACTTTCCCCTTTCCAACTTCTTGGGGAGCAGCTCGACTAGCGTTGCACCTGCTCCTGCACCGGCTCCTGCACTTGCTCCTGCATCGGCTCCCACACCTGCTCTCGGTGGTGCTTCATCTTTGGTTGAGCTCGACGCCCTCATGGTACATGTCACATCGGCTCTCTTCAATATATGTACAATCTCCCGTTTCCATGGCCTTTCAGATGTCTCACGTAGCAGACATGTCTTTGCAGGCCGAAGTAATCCCATGCACCATACTGTACAACATCAGTGGCCAGAATGTGGACGTGGGGAAGGCGATGGTAATGAAGCCGAAGGAACAATTGTTCTAGAGCCGGCAGATCCCCCGGATGTCTTCAAGGTTTCCGTGGCCAGTGTCGAACCGGGCCACGAGAATTTGGCTCCTCCAGTCGCACTAGGGGGAGATGACGACGAGACCCCGCGGTGGCTTGGCGATTGCAAACATTGGGCCCTGTTGTGGCTGAAGAGTCTGCTTCGTATGGAGGTGGCCGGGAGCCCTCAGCAAGGTATGAACACCAACACCCCACCTACCCAATTAGCGTCGCCTGTCGTGTCGGGTGAGGAAGAGGCTCCAAAGTGGCTGATGACGTTGCCGCCGTCGAAGAAGCAATGCATGATGCCACTAACGAGGATGACGCTGAACCTCTACAGTTTCTCAATACCGACGCCTCTGACGACGTAGGATTGATGGCTCAGTAGTTTGAGTACTCAGGGTTTGAGCGTGATGAGTTGGTGCCTGAATTGCCTGAGGATGAACGTATTATAGGCTCACTTCCAGTAGCAAAGAAGCATAGGAAGAGACCGAGGCAAGGCAACAAAGCTGCTTCTATGATCCAGCCGCCTCAGCAGCCTCGTGTTCAAGACCGTATACCTATACCTGGTGCGAAAAAAATGTCATATCCCCGATGATCCGATCATACCTAAGGAAGCGTTAGAGGCCATATACGGCAATCTCAGGAGACATCAGGATGATGTGTTGGAGAGAGAGAAAAGCCTGATAGCCTCGAAATATCTAGGATACCTGCTCTACGTAGTTAACGTGCCGCAGTGAAGGTTATACGTTGACACATTCCCCGCGGAGAAGTTCTTGCTTCAATTCGATTACATCTTTGACGAGTTTCACTTGAAGAAGCTGGATTTTACGTTTGTCCGCCTTTATGCCTTGTACATGAACCACATCATCAGGATTGAGCACATACCTTATATCTCTATCGCTAACACGTACTTCTTGCACGACAACTTCTTGTCAGTCTGCCAAAAGCATCGTGATTACGCGAGTAACTACCTCGCCAATTTCATGGTCAGTAATAAGGACAAGGAGGCGATTCTCTTGACTTATCATCCCATGTAAGTCATCCTCTAATATCCTTTGTTCGATTTCAATCATTCATTTGCACACGCGGAAGATAAATTGAGGTGTACTTATATTCCGCAGGGATGGGCGCGCCGTCCTCATCATCCTTTACCCCCGGTTATCCCACGCTCTTTACTTGGACTCATTGAAGAACTTGAAGAAAAAAGATTACACCGACATCAAGTTTGCTCTCGACAAAGCTATCTTAAGCTACGGCATACAGGGTGGAGTGATCACGGTCAAGAGGACATGGAACCGTGCGCCCGCCTTCGGCCATAAGACCAACTTCTGCTGCATCCAGCAACCGAGTGATACTCTTAGTGATGGATTCTATGTCATCCACTTCATGCTGGATTACAGACATGATCGCCAACGCCTTCTCATGTCACCTACATTCGGTGATGCCCATATTCAGCAATGGTCAAAGACACTAGGAGATATCCCGGATCACTTACTCCGAGCTGAGTTCTATAACATCCAGCGTGAAATTGCCCAAGTCATCATGAAGGAGGTCCTCGAAAAAAGGGCTATTCTATGAAGAAGCTAATGTCATGGGAAGACATCCAAACACGCGTAGGCGCTCAGCGTCTTGACCTGAAGCCTTTCACTGTGCTCGGGGACTATCTCCCTAATTTGGAAGGATGGCATGACCTGATCGAGTGATTGATGATATATGAGAATGTGTCCGTTCAGTCCATGCTTTCTCTATGATGAAACTTTGAGTTATGCACGACGAAACTTTATTTGTGATGTAATTAAACCGTCCTCCTCAACTAGCAAAGATCACTCTAGTTAGGGCATTTTGGGTACGATGAACTTTGTTATTTATTCTTATGATATGCTACCTCTATTTTTGCAAAGTGTGTCTCTTTCTGTTGCTCAACTATATATGTTGCATATCATTGACTCATGTGACGATGCAAATGCATAGATAATTGATGGTGAATTGACTCATGTAACGATGCAAATGCATAGATAATCGATGGTGAATAGGTGCTACGCCAGGAGTATATACGACGAGTGGTCGAAGTGTCAGGCCCAGGAGTATACGACATCCAGTAGTTAGTTTAGGTTCTCTTGGGTATATCAATGTTTAGATGGATGACAATGTAGTTGCAAGTATTCGAGACTTGTATCGCTATTTTCGAGATGATTATCATTGTTTAGATGGATCACTTTATGTTGGATGACGATTATGACGACGACATGATTTGATGAGACTATTTGTATGTATATTATAAAGCATGTTGAAATAAAAAACAAATATGCAAAAAAAAAAAATATTCAGAAACAAATAGAACTAGCAGCAGCGAGGGAAACGAAGTTAGCAGCAGCGTGCTGCTACCAATAGCGCCGTCTACAACACAACGCTGCATCCATTAGCAGTAGTGCTCACATGCAAACAACGCTGCTGCTAACCAGGTATAGCAGTAGCGCGTGTCAACACGCGCTACTCGTATAGGTTAGCTGTAGCGCTGTATCAGTAGCGCGGGCGCTACTGATACACCTAAAACCCACGCTATGATACGTCCATTTTGCATCATGCTTTTATATTGATGTTTATTGCATTATGGGTTGTTATTACACATTATGTCACAATACTTATGCCTTTTCTCTCTTATTTTACAAGGTTTACATGAAGAGGGAGAATGCTGGCAGCTGGAATTATGGGCTGGAAAATGAGCAAATATTGGAGACCTATATAGCACAACTCAAAAAGCCCTGAAAATCCACGGGAGTTAGTTTTGGAATATATACAAAATATCAGGCGAAGAAAGCACCAGAGGGGGGCCACCCACCGTCCATGAGGGTGGGGGCGCGCCCTACCCCCTAGGCATGCCCTCCTGTCTCATGGGCCACCAGGCAGCCCCCCGATGCCCATCTTCTGGTATAAGGTGTCTTCTGCCCTAGAAAAAAATCATAAGGAGGCTTTCGTAATGAAGCGCCGCCGTCTCGAGGCGGAACCTTGGCGGAGCCAATCTAGGGCTCTGGCGGAGCTGTTCTGCCGGGGAAACATCCCCCGGGAGGGGGAAATCATCACCATCGTCATCACCAACAACTCTCCCATCTTGGGGAGGGTTATCTTCATCAACATCTTCACCAGCACCATCTCCTCTCAAACCTTGGGTCATCTATTGTATCAATCTTTGTATCAAAACCTTAGATTGGTACCTGTGGGTTGCTAGTAGTGTTGATTACTCCTTGTAGTTGATACTAGTTGGTTTATCCGATGGAAGATCATATGTTCAGATCCATTATGCATATTAATATCCCTCTGATTATGAACATGAATATGATTTGTGAGTAGTTACGTTTGTTCCTGAGGACATGGGAGAAGTCTTGCTATAAGTAGTCATGTAAATTTGGTATTCGTTCGATATTTTGGTAAGATGTATGTTGTCTTTCCTCTAGTGGTGTCATGTGAACGTCGACTACATGACACTTCACCATTGTTTGGGCCTAGAGGAAGGCATTGGGCATTAATAAGTAGATGATGGGTTGCTAGAGTGACAGAAGCTTAAACCCTAGTTTATGCGTTCCTTCGTAAGGGGTTGATTTCGATCCATATGTTTCATGCTATGGTTAGGTTTACCTTAATACTTCTTTTGTAGTTGCGGATGCTTGCAATAGAGGTTAATCATAAGTGAGATGCTTGTCCAAGTAGGGGCAGCACCCAAGCGCCGGTCCACCCACATACCAAATTATCAAAGTAACGAACGCGAATCATATGAGCGTGATGAAAACTAGCTTGACGATAATTCACATGTGTCCTCGGGAGCGTTTTTCTTTATATAATAGTTTTCGAGGCTTGTCCTTTGCTACAAAAAGGATTGGGCCATATTGCTGCACCTTATTTACTTTTACCACTTGTTACTTGTTACCAATTACCTTATCACAAAACTATCTGTTACCGATAATTTCAGTGCTTGCAGAGAATACCTTACTAAAAACTGCCTATCATTTCCTTCCGCTCCTCGTTGGGTTCGACACTCTTACTTATCGAAAGGACTACCATAGATCCCCTACACTTGTGGGTCATCACGCTACTACTAGGCTTTTCCCTAGTAGTATGTGGTTAGATCCGTGTCGTCCAGCCACATCGTCTCTTGTTCTAGATGATTCATCTAATTTCCAAGCATTTTTGTTGGATATAATAACACCACGGCAAGCTCGCGCTGCTCTTCGTGTGTGACCGTGCGTCTAAAGGTAGTACTGGCCAGTTAATGTTCATGCACGTGCTGACGAGCCACTCCCTCTATACTAGATGGAGAGGAGAGAGAGATGGCAGCCATTGGACCCACCAGTAAGTCAGTCAACGTTCATACACGTGTTGACGAGCTACTTCGTCTATACTCTACTCAACGTAATATTGTATAAAATCAAGTTATGCGACAAAGCAAACAACCGTCGCGGTTTCAGGCTATCGACGTACGCTCTATACTCCAGGTTGCCGGTTCGATTCTCGTCCTTCAGATTTGTTAGTTTTAGGTCCAAATTTGATCAATGACAAGTGCCCCCGTGTGTTGTTCCGATATTTCAGTGTAGGATGGGTTTTTTGCACACACACTGTCGGTGTCCTGGGAACGGGGGTACCCAGACTTGCCTGCCTGCGGGCCATGACGTGGCTCCATCGGCGGCCTCGTACGGCCCAGCTTCAGCAGCCACAACTCAAGACCCTCGCGAGGGGCCAAGCCTCGCGAGGCGGATAACGACAAGACCTCCCTGGGGGCAGCCTCTCTAGGCTGGCTCCCGAGGAGCGGAGGTATCTATGCAAGGTGCACCTTGTGAGGTTCACGTGACGTGAGCCATGATGACCAAGGCCAGGCGGGCGAAGTGTACGAGTTTCCCCTTTGGTGCTAAGGGGGCAAGTGCAGGCGCGGAGTCCCGAGGAATCAAGCAAAGGTTTCCATATCTGTGCAACAAGACCAAGGACCGTTAGGATGACAGAATGGAGGTCATCATGGAGCCCGGCGCGGCGTCACCACCAGAGCCTTTAGCAGGCGAAGACCGCTTTTGTCAGGATAGCTTGTACTAGCTGTTCCCCTTCAAATTTGGCCGTTGTGGGATCCCTTCCCACCGATATTTGGGAAGAGAACCAAGGCCACTATAAATAGGACCTAGCCACCACCATAGAGGGGCATCTCATCTTGAGCTGATCTGACCATAGAAGGGATCGGATCCATTCCACCCTGACTATAACACAAGCTCATCCAAGCCAAAGAACACCTCTCCTCCAGAGGCTGTTAATCCATTGTACTAGTTCATCCTCAGCCCCACTAGGAAATCCACCACACACACTGGAGTAGGGTATTACACCGCAAGGTGGCCTAAACCAGTATAAACCCCCGTGTCTCTTGTTCCTCGAGTTCATCGAGCTAGGCCGTGGAATCACAGGGCGAGCGCGCTGGGGAGAGAGTGTTCTTCATGCACACCCCATAGGTCGAACATATCTAGGGTTTGCATAACCCGAAATCCGACATTTGGCGCGCCAGGTAGGTGTGCGCCGAAACCTCTCTTCCGTCGGTCGACGCATCACCGCTCCACTGCTTCCATGGCTGACGCTCATCGAGCTCGTGCTGAGCGACGACCGCCCTCACTGCCCGCGTCGCCCAGACGACTCCCGCCGTTGGCCCCCCCATCATTCTCCATCACCTGCCGCTAACGCAGCCACCGGGCCGACGAGGCATGAGCGGCAAGCCTCGTCGCTGCACCCCTCGGTACGGCATGATGGACGCACCGCTACCCCGTCGCTGACTCCAGCCAGCTCATCGTCCCACGGTCGTCGTAGACCCGACGACACGCCGGCTGCGCTGCTCATGGCGAGCGAGCTCCTGCGCTACCACCCCATCGACGACTTCTACGAGGACTGGTAGACCGCATCGCCGAACTCATCAGCACCACCGGGGGCTCTCCTGCACCGTCCCTCTTGCTACCTCGCCCGCCTCCCTTTGCAGGCGACGTGGCTCATGAAGCGCCTCCGCCACCTTCACGTCAAAACGTCGCCCTCGCTCCAAGGCGTGCGGCCCCGCGGCGCGACCCATCGCGCGGGGCGCCCACACATTAAGAAGGAAGTTGTCAGGAGGTCCAGCGGCCACAAGGAGGAGCTCGTGCACTCCCACCACCACCACGTCGAGACCGTGCGCCCCCCCTGCGATGGCAGCGCATGCGAACCAAGACCAAGCTCCTCCTCCACGACGGGCTCCGGTGGCCACAACAAGCTATCGAGCCTTCACTCGTGAGCTACGCAGCGTCATCTGGCCCAGGAAGTTCAAGCCCGACCTGCCTCCACGCTATGACGGCCCCCCGACCCTGCTGAGTTCCTGCAGCTTTACGAGTTGAGCGTCGAGGCGGCCAACAGCGACAAGAAAATTATGGCGAACTGGTTCCCCATGGCTCTCAAAGATGTCGCGCGCTCGTGGCTCTTGAACCTGCCCGCAAAATCGATCTCCTCCTGGGGTGAGATGCGCGAACGTTTCATCACCAATTTCCAGGGCACTTGCGACCTCCCGCCAGCCGTAGGTGACCTGCGATGCATCAAGCATCAACCGGGGGAAACCCTGCAGAAGTACATCCAGTGCTTCAACAACGTCCGCCTCAAGATTCCCAAGGTGACGAACAAGGCCATCATCTCAGCGTTCTCTGATGGCGTCCGCAATGTCAAGATGAAGGAGGAGCCCGCCATCCACGAGGATCTGTGCACAGCCCTGGAGCTATTCAACATAGCGACCAAGTGCGCGAGAGCTGAGGAAGGGCACATTTCCCTCGTCGAGCACCTCGCTGCTGGCCCAGAAGACAAGAAGGCCAAGGCTAAAGACGTGAAGCACAAGGGGGTGGCCGTGCTTGCGGCAGAACTGGAGATGAAGCGCGGCCGTGACCACCCAGAGTCATCCAATAGCAGCCGCCCGTTCTGTGCCTTCCACAACGTACATAGACACAACACCAACGACTGTCAGGAGCTCAGGGCCATCCATGATGGGCGCTTCGGCCGATGCCCCGAGTGCAACGACCGAGGATACGACCATGTGGGAAGCCGAACTGGAGGGTGCTGTGACGACCGCGGCCCCCGTCAGGAGTGGTGCGACCAGCCTCGTGAGGGCCACTTTCGCGACCAGCCTCGCGAGGGCGCCTGGAGGGACCCGCCTCGTGAGGACCGCCCTCAGGGCAAGGCCGGCCTCCCTCCGCTTCTACCACCACCCAGGAGGAACGACGATCATGATGACGGGGCTGGGGGCTTCCAGGAGCCTCGCGCCATTGCCTGCATCTTGGGCGGTGCGCAGGCTCCAGCCTCTAAGCGCATCTTCAAGCAGTCCGCCCAAGAAGTGAACGCGGCTCTTCCCAGGCTAGAAGCCACACGGCCGCTCAAGTGGTCAAAGTGCACAATCACCTTCAGCTCAGCTGACCAGCTCAAGTGCGCGGCAACCGCCTGTGCACTCCCGATGCTCTGCTCGCCCATCATCAGCAACGTCCAAGTCACCAAAACCCTCATCGATGGTGGTGCATGGCTCAATGTTCTCTCCGTCGACACGGTTGACCGTCTCCAAGTGCCATATGACCAGCTGCAGCCCACCAACCCTTCTCGGGGGTGACCGACGGCTCCACCACCCCAATCGGGCAGATCCGACACCCGTCACCTTCGGCACCCGCGACAACTACCACACCGAGCTCATCAACTTCGATGTCGCCCACATCCGTCTCCCATACAATGCCATTCTTGGGTACCTAGCCCTGGCCAAGTTCATGATAGTGACCGACCATGGCTACAACGTCCTCAAGATGCCAGGGAGCCGCGACATCATCACCATCGTGTGCGAGGAAAAGGACGTTGTGTGCTCCCTTGAGCGCGCCTATCAGGCTGTGGCAGTCGAGGACCCAGACAACGAAGGCATCATCTACCCCCTGAAGCCACCCCGAAGAAGAAGAAGCAGCTGCTCGCCCTGGAGCCTCATGAGGAAGCAGCACCCGACGACTGCGCCTCAGGATCCGCTCCCGTGGATGGGGCCCCTCCCTCCCTCGCATAGGGACGCGTGCCTGCCGCCCCTCTTAGGTTAGGCTCGGGGGCTCTCCTCTGGCGGGCCTCCGACCTAGCCCATGTCACGAGGGAGGCGCTCGGGCACCATGTGGAGGCGTGCTTCACCGCATGTTTCCCTCACGAGAGCACAAGACGCGAAGCGCCAAGTGCTCAGGAGTTCATCAACCAGACCATCGAAGACTTGTAGGTACCAAGGGCAATGTGAGGCGAGCACCGCCCCGCACCACCAACTACAGCTGCCGCCCCAGGCTCGGGCGATAGGCCGCGCGTCTACGTCAACATCCCAGGACTCAACAGAGCCGCGTCTCAGGAGCTCTACTGGCCGTCTCAGGTGGGCCTGTGCAAGGGCCCTCCTCACAGCTACGTTCACATGCCCTTCGGCTTGCCGAACCAGGCAACCCTGCACCAGCGCCACATGCGGGACGTCCTAGCGGCTCGCGAGGCCAGGCATCGGGAGATCCTGGCAGAGGTGGCGATGGTTCTTCCCGAGCTCTCGTGACCTCAGGAGCCCAGCGAGGTCCCAGAGTCAGGTGGCTAATGAGGACCGACATCTGCAGCGAGCGTCTTAAGCTACATCCACATCTCTCCAGCAACGGTGCCAGGTGACCCTGTATCAGTTTGTTCAATTGGGGGCGTCCCTCGGGCTGCATCATCCCCAAGTCGCATGGGCCTGTCCCTACGACATGTATCCTTTTGCATCTTTAGCTTACTCTATTGGGGGCGCCCCTCGGGCTGCATCATCCCCATGCCGCATGGTTTTGTCCCCGTGGCATGCATCGCATTCGAATTACATGAACTAGCTCGTTTCCTCCCATGAGTTACCTTATGACCATCACCTGCTTACTCACCACCTTTTGCGGCCCCACACTCCGCTTACTAGCCTCATGCTCATCCCGAAACGGGGGCTACACATGCTGGCACGACGCTTGTGCTCGGGTCCGTCCCTACAACGCTGAAAAATCTGAGAGATCGAGCTCTGACTTGCGGCCCACTTCGTGCATGTCACCTCACCAGATCCTCATTGCCTTCGTCTTCCTGCGGAAAGATCAGTGGCATAGCAACAAGCATGATTGTGGACTATGCTATTTAATCAAACTAACCCGCGGGAGTCTCTAGAGCCTAGCAACTGGTGTCCCCGTCCGTTATTCCCTTCTCTCGTGATTCGCTTGCGCGTTAAAGGGGGGGCTCCTAAGCATTGCATCTCAGGAACTCCTATTGACTCTCCAGCCCTCATCCCCTGGCCTTGACCATGGCATCGCGACCTGGCATACCAGCAGCGGCTCAGCTCCGCTCGAGGGTCGGGACTCGAGGACGCATAACATCTAGAAGAGCGAGAAAGGGGGAGGCCGGCGCGAAACACTAAGGCCTAGTTTCACATTCCCTCCCCGAGGGCTGTTCGTACATCAAGGGGCACTCCTGAGCATCGCGACTCAGGAGCCTAACTGGTCACGTAGCCCCTCACCCCTTGGCCTCGTCCTAGCGATCCAGACGAGCTAGCGGCGGCTGAGGTTGTCGGATCTAGGGTTCCGGCAAAACCCTTGAGGTTCGAACTTTGGGGTGCGCACGGAGATCTCTCCTTCCGCCCTAGCTCATCTACTTGCCGATCCCTAGGCCTAGCTTGTCAGATCCAAAGAACAATTGACACAAGGTTTATACTGGTTCGGGCCACCGTTGTGGTGTAATACCCTAATCGAGTGTGGTGTGGTGGATTGCCTTGTAGGTTGAGGAAGAACTAGTACATGGATGAACTTCCTCCTGAGGAGAGGGGTTCTTGTGCTCGAGTGAGCTTGTGGTGTGTGACCTTCTATCTGATCAACTTAAGATGAGATGATCTCTCAATGGTGGTGGCTAGTCCTATTTATAGTGTCCAGGGTCCTCTTCCCAAATATTGAGCGGGAAGGGATCCCACAATGGCCAAATTTGAAGGGGGACAACTAGTACAAGCTATCCTGACAAAAGGTGGTCTTCGCCTGCCAAAGGCTCTGGTGGTGACGCCGCCGTGGGCTCCGCGATGACCTCCGCTCTACCGCCCTGCTGGTCTTGGTCTTGTTGCACCGATATGGAAATCTTTGCCTAACGCCTCGGGACTCCTCGCCCGCACCTGCTTCTTTAGCACCAAAGAGGAAACTAGCACTTTGCGCCCGCCTGGCCTTTGTCGTCACTGCTCAGGTCACAAGGATCTCACAGGTACCCCTTGCCTTGATATCTCCGATCCTCATGAGCCAGCCTGGTGACGCCGCCCCAGGGGATGTCTTGCGTCATCCGCCTCGCGAGGCTCGGCCCCTTGCGAGGGTCTTGAGTGGTTGTTGAAGATGTTGGGCCGCACTAGGCCGCCTGATGAGCCACACCCTGGGCCGCAGGCACGCAAGTCTGGGTACCCCCGTTCCCAGAACACCGACAGTAGCCCCCGGCCCCAAGGTGCGCTCGGGCTTGGCTTCACGGTGAAGCCAAGGGCCAAGTGCGGAGCGCCATGGGCCCCAAAAGCCTGCGGCCTTGACTGACGCGTGGTGATTGACGGGATGTGGGCGTCTCCACTTCCCCATACAACCTCGATTCTCGCTCGGCCGGACGACCACTGCTAATTGCTCGGCTCCACCTCTTTTGCCAGCGGCGCGCCCTGCGGTTTCCTCGTCTTCTGGACCCCCTCCCCTGGCTTGATTCAACACCAACTTCTTCTGTCATCATGGCCTCCACCCGAGAGAAGGAAGAGGGGGCGGAGCCGTGCGCCTTGTCTCCCTCGCCGCCGGTCTTCGGGCTAGCCACCGAGCGGTCGGTGGTGATCAACAAAGAGATGATGGATAAGGTGCGCCCGACATTCGCCACAGATTCCAATGAGTGGGGGGCGACGGTGGCTTGGCCCGCTTCCCGCGCCAAGATGGACAGGTCGGCCACCGAGGTCCCCCTCCATCTTCACGCCCTCTGGGCTGGCCTGGTCCCTCCCTTCTCTGATTTCTTCAATGCGGTGCTCTTGCATTACCAGATCAGCGCGCTGCATCTTGATCCTTAATCCATTGTCCTCCTTGCTGTTTTGCCTTTTTCTACGAAGCCATGGTGGGCATTGCTCCCTCCGTGGACTTGCTCCGCCACTTCTTCTTGTTGCATCTGACGGATGCGCTCCAGTGCTCCGGATGCGTGTCCTTCCAGGCCATCGCGGCGACGGACGGCTCAGGCATCGACTTTGACCTTGCGACGATTGTTGGCGACTTCAGGAAGCGGTGGGTGTTCGTCGATGTCGGGGTGCGCAGCCCCCTGCTGCTCCCACCACGGATTCTGGCTGCTCCGAGCTCCGGTTGGAACCATGTGAGGATCGTCGACCGGAGGCTGGCTCCCGTTTGGCTCCGGTTGGCCAGGCTGCAGAGGCTTGGAGTGACGGTGCCTATGGTGGCGAGGGAGTTCATCCAGCGTCGCATTGCCCCGCTTCAGCGCCACTCTCGACCGATGTGGGCCTTCTCCGGCCCCGGGGACCGCATGAGGCTCCAAGCGTCTGCCCTCCCTCGCGAGGTGCAGCGCACGATGCTCGAGGTCCTGACGGGTGATCCAACGCCAACTCACTTACCGGAGGAGGGTTGCCTCCTGTACTACTGCTCAAACAGGGTGGAGTTCATGAGGAAGATGCCCTCCTTTGACAAATGGAGGCTTCGTCTGCTCGGCCTTGTTGGGTCTCGCGAGAACCCCGTTTGCGTGGCTCCCTTGCGTGCTGCTATCGAGGTGGTCATCCCAGAAGTGG